>SJOL01007097.1:193868-290770 GCA_004794785.1 Opisthorchis felineus
CAGGATTGCTTGTAAATGAGGTAAATCAAGAGGTAATCAAAACTACGAACTGAGACGGATATTTCTGCAGGTTTCGGATTCAGCATTTTAGCTCCCTGATTCAGAGTTCTGATATAATTTGAAAATGGTTGCACATCGGATCTATGCCTCCGCACCACTGCAGATTCATGTCTTTCAGATTTCTGTGGTGCCCTAATTGAGGACATTAAGTGATGGTCAACCCATTTTTCAGGCATGCGGGGTCAATATATTGCTAGCTGCATTGTCTACTTTCAGCAGGGTTAAACTGGCAAATCCATACTTATACCGCTGACCAAATGTTCATTTCCACCTCTTTCGCAGCCGAATGCTTCCCAGCTGCCAATGTTTGCTTCATCATTCTGTCGAACATGTGTAGCATGTGCTCATCGTGTAAGGGACTGTGCCTTTGGGTATAACACGGGCAAACAGACTCATTTTGACAGCCGGCCAATTGGACAGGTGCTAAGAAATGCGCTCCTATGCGTGATACCTGCGGATATCTGAACAAAAATGCATGGGGCCGCATCCCTAACCTGTACAAGATATATAGAAATTCGCTTGACACAACCAACCTTGCACAGTTGTACGAAAAGTGAAGGTGAATGCTCTTTCATTTGACCATTGATTTTTCTTGGGTAACAGTCTTTTAGTCGTGAGAATAAGGGGTGACAGTGCTTTGTCCCATACAGCATATACAACCCATAATGGTGAGATCCACGGATAACACCAGGACCTCTCCGGAGATCAGGAGGCAGGGTATTCCGTCCTGCGGAAGCCCAAGGAACCCATGGATATACCATCTGCTTGCAAGCCGATTACCTCAGCAAGACCGTAAATTGATGGGTGCTTCGTAAACGCGATCTTTAGATGCACACCGCAAATTTTCCCGAAACCCTATTTGGAAAGAAGGAATGTTTAACATAACGTTTTAGAATTCAGTGGTATTCATTCTAACCCTTAAAAGCTCCCCATGCGGCCGCAACTTCTTTGGAAGTCGTTTAAACCTACTCAAGTTCAACTATGGGCGCAAAATTCATATTTGATTGTGTAACGTGATTGGAACTCAACTGTACTGGCTAGCACGGCTTGTCGCATGACCTAATGTATGTATAGTTCTCTCACCCCCGATGAGCCACCACGAGCCCCAGATGGGAGGATGTAGTCCGATTATATATTCCCCCGTGTAAACCTGACCCATTTTGTGCCTTACTTGACTTGTGCCTGTCGTTTCGGTTTCAGTACACGCGTGCTGTTGCCTCGCTCCTGTCTTCTCTCCTGTGTCACCCAACCTGCACGAATGTGTGCTTTGTGTCTTGTAGCTCTAGTAGTACCAATTCCCACATCTGCTCATTTCAGAACCGGCATTTGCCGTCACTGCTTTCTTGTAACAGTCGAGTACCGCTGGGTTCGTGACATCCCACGGTACAATGGCTGCCAATGACTCAGCATGTCTCCCTGAAGAAGGCAGAAAATTTTCCGGTTTCTCCACCTTGGTTTCTCTGCGTGCTTTCTTCTGTATTGGATTTCGAAATAATCTCAAGGCTGCGCGAACAATGATTACGCCCCCTCTGTTCGCGCAAAATCAGAATGGGGCAGCCATCCACGGCCTGTATGGGAAAACGTTTCCTATAGTTGCAGTAGGCGTCCCGCCATGCAAAGCAAGGAATCCGTCACAGCTAGTAAGTCTGCCATATGATAGTTAGCACACGCTGTATCGGGTACACGGCAAGGTTTTATCTCCAAATGTATACTGACTCCTTGATAGCGCCATTGGAAGAATTGGTGGGTTTATTGGCAGTACGAGCAGAGAGTAGGATAGGGTTGCCAGTTCCCTGAGGTTCTGGCAAACATTCAACGGCTTAGAACGGTTTCGCGGGTGCATGTAGCACGCTCGGTCTTGAAGTAGTAGGGATATCGTGAACTACGTGCAAGTAATCAGACTAATTATAGCAGTCGCGGCATCGTCATTGCGACTTCATACTTGGGTTCGTGAACAGCCCTGTGAGTCTGTTAGAGTTGTCATGGTAGTTAGGATTGGCCAAATAATCGTGACAAATTAAGACCAGCCAGGGTTATGTATATTATGGGTCCATCGGGGGGTGGGGTAGCTCACTGCCACCATTCGAACAAGGCAATAAAATAGCCGTGTCCACATTGTGCACCCAAATAGGAAAGTGACAAAAAAGTTTGCTAGAAGGCACTATGGTGTGAGTTGGAGTGCGACCAGAAATAGCAGGTTGCTGCGAGTGGTCAAAATTTCTAACTACCACAGTGGGATGACGCTGCCCGATTTCAAAAGCGGTAATCGATATTCAGGCGGAGGTATTAGGTGTGCGGTCGATGCGAATGGGCATGGGCATATGTGAATATAAAGTACGTGCATTAGCTAAATTGTGCGCAACTAAGGCAGCTCGGAGCTTGCTGGGACAAGAGCTTGGAGAAAATCGTGAGTAGTCTGGTGATGTTGCGTGTTTCGACAATGAGGTGAACTCAGAATGGCGCAAGTACAGCCTAAAGAAAAATGTGGAGGTTTTGCAAAACGAGTTGCTCAGAAGGCGTCATACCGCGTGCATTTAGTGAGTTTTGGTTGGCATTTTTGCTATGCTGTAAATGTTGTTTTGGATTCACAGCAGGACGTCCCGGAATATATGCTACGACCAGGGCAAGCTCAGAGAAGCAGCACAGGCGTCCGGAAAAAGTAGCTTCCATTTTAGTTTGCCCTCTCCTCCATTGCATACGGTTGAGTATGAGGTTCACCACAGTGTAGAAGATGTCTTTTGGGGGACGGCATGCAGTTGAAGTGAGAGTTGTCAACCGTAAAGTCTTTCGCGTCGTTAAGGAGAGTTGCGGAAAGGGTAGACATAATACAGAAAGGTTTGGGGGTGTTAAGGGCTGGGTAGTGACCGAAAAGCTCACTCAGGTAGGACAAGTCTAAATGAGCAGGCAAGACGCACTGAGGGCATGTATTACGTGGAGTCTGTTTAGAGGACGAAGGCGAGAGTGGTGACATTCTGCCGATGTATGTGATTTAAATGTGGGTTGAAGGATATTAGTTCCTGAGCAACGAGATATAGTAAATCTCGCACTCCACATCTAGAAACAGTTAGATCGTATCAGGAGTGGCTGTCTTGGTAGCTTATCTATTCAAGTATTGTTGAAGTGATTTTGGAAGTGGAGGTGAGTTGTAATACGTCGGCGTGAGTTGTGAGTTAGGTGAGGCCCAACCTATATGACAGACATGGGATAGAGCCTCCGAGTAACCTGAAGTGGCGAGCAGCTTTCAACATGTTATGTGTCTGAGCCGAAAACCTTTTTTATATATAACCGGATGCTGAAGATCACAAAAGTGTCGGTTTGCAAGCGCAAGGATGGGAGATGAACGGTTTCCCAAAGAGGAGCCTCTAGTTGGTGAGACTGCTACTGCGGTTGAGTATGGGTTTTATATACAAGTTTTGATGGGGATGACGGAACCGTCGATTCTATCACGCTACATGATAGCAGTATCGGGAAGGATACGTTGAGTGAAGTTAGGATTTAGTGCCCTAAATGAGCAGAGTTGACACCAAGTTCCCGCCTACTCAATAGATCGTCTCTACGGCCACATCCGTGGATGTACGTTTGAGGACACATGAGGTCCTTGAACCCCAGTGCTCAAGTATATGCCACTTGATCTGACGACTGATCTGGATACACCCCCCTTAAGCTTTAACTTCGCTGCATCCAATAATGCATATGATCACTGAATCTCGTTATCGACTCATCGGTGCATACACGAATCCCTCATCATCGCCGACGGAACTAACTGAGCAAGTAGTAATTTTGCCTTTATAACAGTAAAACCTCAGCTTCAGCGTGGACACCGACCGGGAATTTTGGACAACGGGATATATTAAGCACTTGGTGAGTTATCCTCTACAACTTTGTTCAATAATATGGTTTCCATGACATTCCCGGGAGTGTACACGGGTTGATTGTATATTTTTCTTTCAGAAACCCTGTCAGGAGAAAGCGGCTTCCTGAAACAAAGAACTGGATTGACTGCATTTTACGTTTGTACCGATGCAACCAGTAAATAGAAACGATTCCCCAAGGGCGTTTGTGTATTTTTCGGGCGTGGGCTTGTCAGACGGACGATATGTATGAGTAAATGGCCGTCTCTGGCAGCGCATAGTCGAGGCCTAGCAGTTACTATACGAAGCCAGGGTAAGCGGCAGCACATACGGTTATGGTGAGCGGGTGCTGTCATTGGCCGTTGGATTAGGCTATCATGCATAAATGAGGCCTCAATCAGCGTCGCACATAGACACAAACCTAGTGGTCACGATAAGCTGCCGAGGTGGGCGAAAATACGTACAATTATCATGGCGAAGGGCAATGGTTGGCCTTGTTCTCCGGCAATGTCGTTGCGAATTATGAAGTGATCCAGCTTAGTGACGTGACGGTTTCCATTGGGAACGACCCTCACATGGATTTGGCAGTTCACATGCAGATACCTGAAAACGCTGCATTGTCTCCTGACTGGTTGTGCGTACCAGAGAATGGGAGTCATTCACACAGATGCATACCATCATCACCTGTACAAGATGCGTCATGTTATCTTCCATTATTATATTGAACGCAAGGCAAGCCACCCGATAAAACTGTGTTGTGCCGAAGTTTGGTGAAAAAACTCACCCAATTTGTTACGTCCGACGAACGTTATTTAAATATCCACTTTGGTGGAATTTACACTGGATATTCTGTAGATGTTATCTCCCATTTACAGAGCACTGTTGGACGTTAAAATAGACCGGGACTTGATACCGTGCTTTCTCTTGCAAACTTATGATTACATGAGAATCAGCGGTGGTCGATGACCTTGAAAGTTCGCTCATTAAACCAAAAGGCTGCGGGCAACATATCACTGAAAACTGCAACCGGATTTGATTAACTCTCCGTGAAATTAGCAAACTTTTAAGACCCATCGTTTCGGCGAAATTAATTCCGGTTTGCTTTTAGCGAACGGCTTCGGAAACGGGAACAATGGCGAGGTGTCACATGTGGTGTTTTGTATCTTTCTTTTGCTTCCATTGTGACGTGACGCATTTCGTCAGTCGCATAAACGCTTTTTGTTTGAATACGAAAAACTACAAAAACGCGCATCTGTACAAAATTACATGCAATACAGGCGTCGTCACGTGTTCCGACTTTCTCTGTTGATTTCGCTCGCGCCTACAGCGGTCATTCGCGAGTTTCATGTGCTAACTCTGGTATCAAAACATTTGGGACTATCTTCGGAGTTTATTGTTTGTGAGAGCTGTTCTGAAGAAGACCCCTGGACATCCACTATCGGATTATTATTTATTCACTGACCTGGACAAACGACGAACTATTTTTGAGAGAACAATTCCTAGTGAGTCTGTTCCATTTGACCCTCTTTATTATTGTACACGCAATCTAGTGTTATTATTTTTATTCCTTTGCTACACACTCCTGGTACAGTAGCTCTTTGGCCACTACACACTCAGCACACTTTCGGTAATACGCTTTGACATACGGGGTAATGAAATTTTGATCAAGCGTCAAGGCTCAAGTTTGGTGACGAAACAAAGTAAGCCTTCTCAGAGTGGTTGTTTTCTGAGGATGACATGATCACGAATGAGAAAAAGCTTTTCGGTCGACTTGTGTGCCCGTACCTGAGAAAAACTTGTAATTGGAATTTGTCACTACGTGGGGTAGGACGGAGGAAAATAAAAGAGGTGTTTTGGCAGTTTCGTGGCCTGCTTTTGTAGTTAAGAAGATCCGGGAGGGCAGCAGTTTTTTTGGGTTTCCGGCGCATGTTCCTGACCCCAGCTAGAGCGCGTCTGCGCTCGGGTGCAGAATACGTGCAGGTTCTATGCAGAACGTTCAGCACCAGTGGATGGCTTCTAGCCAAGGGAGATTGACAAACTTAAGAGGCATCAAAGCTTCTTTATTTGTCTAGTAGTAATGAAAACTACTATACCCTGCATTTCCGGGTCCCTAAGGAATGTAAACCGGCGACCGATTTGTTTTAGTTCGCGACGCCATTATTGGCGGAAAGCTCTGCGGTTGGCTTGACTCCCGCTTGCCCGAGACAGCGAGTTTTGTCGTATTGTGATATGCTTTATTACTGCTATGATTAAATGTACAAAAATTGCCAACGGGATTTTCTCATTTTAACTAATCGACAATGCCCCCAAAATTTGTTCATATTGCGCGTAGAGGCCCATCGAGTACAACAGTGTATAGGGAAGTACGTTGGGCTATCGCAGTAACTGGCTGTTTCCGTTGTCCAACAGATGAATGCGTTCACAATGCCTTGAGGTGAACCTCTGTGTGTAGGACTCATAATTAAGTTCCAAGTTCCAGATACGCCTGAGTTGACTGTCCCTGGGCGTATACTAAGCTGTGTATTACAACGCTGTTCACCGCCGGCGGTTCCACAAATCCCTATCATTAATACTTTGGGACTAGAAAGCCAACCATCACTGCGGTCCTTGGGAATCCCTTTACTTCAGATAGCACAGCTATTCGCTCCAAGAGAAAACCACACTCGAAGTCATTTAGGGATCAATCCGTATATTCTGCATACACTTATATTGAGTGTGAACAGTCTCGTTTTGTAACCATCCACAGCCACGTAGGAATATTTTAACAGCTGTACTTCGGATGGTGCAAAGTCTAAAGCTATTTTTACCCGGTTTAGCCAATGTGTTGGTCGACCTGAGGTTTTTTCCCAGCCCTTCTAAAGGATCCACGGACTGTTTTGAAAGCTCCTCGCCGATGCATGAGCTTTGATAGAATTCGAGCCTACAGTAACTCGCGTCCATACTCTGCCACATAATCTCTCCCCTCATCGGTCATCATTTCGCTACTGGTATCGATTGTGGTAACAACAATCCAAGTGATGTTCAGAAGTTTGTGTCCGACACAGTCAACGAATCACATACATGTGCACACACGTGTACATTTGAGGTATTCCGACGTTGCAGTAAGTTGTTTTTCATTTTTTAAACATTTTTAGAAACTTTTGTCGACGCACACGCCTTCAGGCAGGGACAGCCACACAAGCAACAGTATTTAAGATAAAGACGAACCTAAGTGGAACCAGGCATAATCAAACTTGAGTGGAACCCTCCAAGAAAGAGGTCTATCAAACTGACTGACCTCAGGAGTAAAAGGTAGATATGGAAGATAATCCAAACTTTCAGGCCTTTTTGGCGATAAAAGCGTCGAAACAGAGGTGATATCGCCTAACGTAGACAAAGAAAATCAAGGCGATGAGTTCTGGAAAGTATTTATCCGTAAACTGCCCCACAGCGAAGTTGGGGAATTCGTATTTTGTCGATGGATTCTGTGCTATTCAGAGGTTTTTCTCCGTTTTTTGATAAATGCAACGAACGGATGCCAGTTTGTCCCTAACACAAGATCTCAGAGGCGTTCAAAAGAAGCACTGAGGTGCGGAAAAATCAGTAGACTTACTAAGTGCAAGTGAGGCCCAGTAACACATTTTAGCCATGTTGATCATTTGTGACTGCTTTTGACACTGTTCATCTTTCTCGACAAAGTATCCTGCCAGATTGATGGTTTCCGAATAGACTGGCTGGCTCAAAACACGGACGTCACATAACTGCACATATGGACATGAGCTGGCATATGCGCTCGTGTATGAAGTGAGACAATGCTTAACTTGCCCTATCTTGCTACGCACATCACCTTGGACACCTACAAAAAGTGCAGAGGATCCTCTGACGCACTGGTCAATTGCTCAATCCACAGATCACTTGACAGTCGTTTAGACTGCCCGCCTGATAGGAGCCAGATTAACCTCCTTTAGTTTTTCAACTGGTCATATTTTTTTAAATTGGTGTTTCACTTATTAGGCTATGTTCTTTTGTTCCAACGCCCTTACGCGTTGTGCCCTATATGAGTAATTGTTCGATAAAAGGTGTTCAAATTTCGTTTTTGACGTAAAATCAGTCTTTCGTCCGATAATCTTCATCCCAATTCTCACACTCTATCACACAGCGTTTTAGGCCTCGTTAAAGAGACGGTTTTTGAATATTGCTTTCTTTTGTGTACACTATGGCTGGAAATTTTCCTTCTAGTTTTTTGAAACTCCCAAGTAAATAAAATAGTTTCCACAGGCTCCGAGACATCTTTTTCAGATCGTACATAGTGTCTGGCTACTTTAGTAAGTAACGTAGTCGAAATTTATTTGAAAGTTGTCGGTGTCGTTCGTCTTTTTTCCGAGTGTAACCGCGAAATAGCCGGATGCATTTTCCTCATGCACAGGATATTGATGTGGTTTGAGTAATCCCTTGGCAAATCTGTCCAAAAGGGGGATCATTAAAAATTCTTTTGAATGCGCTGGCAAAAGCACTGCAAATAATTGACGTTGGGAATTTAATGATTTGGAAAGAGGAACATCTTTGCAAATGTTGTCGCTTTTAGCTGCAGAGGATTTTGAGAAGTTTGCCTATAGTATAAGTGTTGCGCCCAGAAGGGCCTGCTGAGGTGAACGAAGATTTTCAAGACTAAAAAAGTTAAGCTCAGCTAACACACGTATTAGAGCAATTATTGACAACAATAACTAATGGTTCAGCTGTAACTCCCTTTCGGTGCTTAGATGTCATGACACACGAAGGAAGCACAAACACCGAGATAACTTCCGGTTGCCCAAGCCTACACAAGAGCAGTCAAGATGCTGAGGTTGAGTTAGAACCAGGACTTTCCGGTCTGTAGTTCCGCGTCTAAGCCACCTCAAGTTCATTTGATTACCATTGAAAAGGATGTGTCGCGTCCTGAACAGTTAACCCTGTTCCATGTTTACTCATTGGTTAAGTGAAACGCCATATCCACATGTTTCGTGGACATTCCTCTGATTTTACAGACGTTACTTCGTAATTAGTATGCAAAATGCTATGCGGATATGGGTACGCTAATTTAATGGATAAATTATGCGTATTTTTCGGATCATGCACTACTGGATGATTTTGAACCAAACGTTTGACATTACAAATAAAACACTGCATATTTTTTTCAGCAGAACTGTGCGTTCATTTATCAGGGAAGGTTTGTCGGTTGAATAA
Source organism: Opisthorchis felineus (assembly GCA_004794785.1). Classification (NCBI taxonomy): domain Eukaryota; kingdom Metazoa; phylum Platyhelminthes; class Trematoda; order Opisthorchiida; family Opisthorchiidae; genus Opisthorchis; species Opisthorchis felineus. The sequence goes on from SJOL01007097.1 coordinate 202,982, forward strand.
CTGCCAAAGAAAATCTCAAGGACGATTATGAATGAAGAAGCTCTTAGCGGCCAAAAGGAGAGGGCAGGATTAAGGTGTCCATTCAGTGTGATATGCCTGTATCATTCTAGGGTACCGAAACGGCCTATCTTTCTTAAGCTGTTTACCATGTACCTTGAAAATGCCTCCGATAACCTCACTTCGCTCAAACGTTTTGCTAAGATCGATTGGCTGACTACATACACGAATACACAGGCCTGTTGTCCCCGTAGCCTTCTTATCGGAGCGTTCCCAAGCTACCTATCCCCCACAGGATTGAAGATCCTGTTTCACTTTAAACCAACATCTCCCCAAACCATTAAAATAGAAATACTCATTTTCAGCTCGTGTTGACATTCGTTCTAGATCGGTGGGTGGGCTTTGTTTGGGTTTCACGTCCACGTCCTTTAAGTTACCCAATAGGCCAACCACAAATATACTCAGTTTCAACTGCTTTATAGTGCTTGGAATAGATTAGAACCAGTACTTGCCAAAAATTCGTCTGTACTGGAAAAAAGTGAATAGGACCAAATGTCTTTTCTCAAACGCGTCCAAGACAGTTTCTCGATCCAAATAATTATTTAACGCTGACAACCAATATCCGGTACCATTTCCATCAATAGCAAGCCACGCGATCAAGAGATGATGCAGCTCGTTTTCGAGTATTTGTTCGCCGTACTGATGTGTGTAACGAACTCAGCACTGGAGCGTCGTTTTTTAGTCAGCACGCTTCTATGAGTTAGATTAATTACTGACGTAGCTTTCTTATACTACATTTACGTGTTAAATTGATGAACATATTCAGTTAAATCAGAGAGGTACATACTGTTTATCAGTACACTGTTTGTAGAAGAAGTGTTCGCTTCGGTAAAGGAGTTTTGAATACTTAAAACAAGCGTTCCAGCACCTTAGAAATTATTTTGATATTCACGGACGTTTGAGGTGCCGGAAGCAAGCTGGTAACACGATGATGGTCGATGTTAGCAATTCAGGATCGTCCATATTGGTGGCGCTGAATTACAATCCCTGTATGGAGTACCACAAAAGTTTACCGATGGTGAACACGCAATATCCTGGCACTCCATATTTGTTCATTTCTTGTTCAATAACGAACTTACAGTCACCATTTGATTCTTTTGGTCCTCATGAGTTGTCAGTTATCAGTAGTCTTTCCATGAATGGTCAACATCAAGAGCTTTTCGTTGAATCAGGTAGGTGAATGTTTATATTTGCCATAGCCTCTGACGACAACAAATACAACAAAATTTGCAAGAGGCGAAATACTTTAGAAAAAACGACTGAAGGTAAAATTTGGTTAAATATGCTGTGAAAAATTTATGCTATTGTACCCGGTTTCTCCAATTGCCGTATCTGAGGACAAAGGTGAAGAATAACTGTAGGTAAACGCCTGATGCAAGTGATGTTTTTATGTTCCATTTTCTGGTAAAGTCGAATGAATTATGTATTTTTGTCTGGCCAAGAATTTTAAAAAATCATCGCATTTAATCTGTCTTACGGGCGGACTAGCATTTTTTGTAGGCATAATACTAAGGGGTGTTGTTACAAAGTGATGCTTTCTGTGTTCACGAACAATCTGGGTATTTTTATTGAACGGTTTTGAAATAGTTTGAGCCAATGCGTTCTGGTAGCTCAGTATCCTCGTAATCACGTTACTTAGGGCAAATAGATGCATAGATCACTATCATCCCATAAAGCTCAGATCGTGATTGTAGTCACGGGGATAATCCATCCTTAAAAAGACCACCATCAGGAGGGATTATTTTGTCAGAAAGGTCCGCTTTTGGTGGTTCGCTCCAGGTGGTGTATATTTCATGCCACTTAGAAAGGTTTATAATGAGTATAAAGAGCTGTAACAATGCCATAGCTCAGCTGTCTTTACCAGGATGGCTTACAAGTTACTTAGAATCCTATAATAACACTTGAATCGTAGTTGTGCTGTAACAGCCTTGTCCAGCATCGCTATTCATAATGATAAAAGCATGACACAATATTAAATATTACGTTGTGCAAGATAACTTACCGTTGGTAATTAAGCACATAACGTGACGAAGGTGGCTGGAGTAAAAAAATTGCACCAATTACTAGGTTCGTCCGTTTTTCAGGCATAGAGATAAATCTTGCTAGCGTATATATATGCAGAACTTACTGTATGCTATTGGAATACGCTTGGTGAACACCTCACAGGTTGAGTAGTGGGCTACAAAGCAGACGAGACATACATGTATGACACAGTCCGTACAGAATTTATAAGTTTGCTGGTAAGGAATTCTAATTTAGTGACTTACTAAATTGTTCAGTGAACTCTTTCAGAGTAACACCACCTTCAATGAAGGAAGCTGTGTAGGAAAGAATAGTCACATTGGTGAGTTAGTTGCTCCAGACTATTTTCTGTGTTTTTCGCTTACGGAATAAATCAAAGGCTAGTACGTTTACTTACTAACTGTTACACAGTATGTTATTTCCTTTGGTGGTAGGGTGGAGCATGATGCTGTAAGAAAATTGGAAAGGATCAGGCAGTTGGAAGTAATGCTTTATAATCCATGAAATAGTCGTAATCAGTGATTATAAAAATTGCACGTACTGTAAGTGAATAGCCCTTCCATCTGCGTCAGTGGCTGATAGATGACGTCAGCTGCAATGAAAAACAGGTATGGTTTATGCCGGAACGGTGCAAGATGAAGATATATGGGTGCAACATCTCCAGGTATATAAAATACCATAGCACACCCACAATGAGTCCCCTAAGATCCACATTTTGCACCACTAATATCCTATGTTCTGTGTACGCGTTTCCCTTGCCAATGAAACGTTTCCGGAACCAACGATATTGTTCTGTAATAATGGATCATTTCAGCCGTGACGGGAAACTTGAAATGTTCATCTGAGTTATTGGAGGTAGGTCATGATTACACACTTTCTGTATGTTTGTATCAGCAGACAAGTGGTACTCTCTTTTCACCACATGTTAACGCTTCGATATTCACATCAGAACTTAGGAACGGGCAGTATATCAATTTCCTTTTAATTCACTGTAATTAAAGCATAACTCACTGTATGGGATAACACTGACCGCGATTTTTGGTTGATAGGTCACATAGGTCGCTAGAAAGTAAAATTTAATAGAGTCAGAATTTCACACAAATTATTCATTGCAGCGACGTACATGGTGACGCTTTTCTGCATAGATTGTTTGAGTTGTGCTAATTATATGGAGATAGTCAGGTTTAGCATCAGGAAATTTATGCCTCTCTGTGGGAGGTGAAAGAAACAGCAAAGCGATTCGAGCCGATTCATCAGTCTACTAGGAACCGAGGTTCCTATTTTAACCCCTTTGAACGACACAGAGGATTCTGACAGGATTCCCCACGGTGGAGTCATGGCGCACGGAAACCTGTCAAAAAAGTTGGTACAGCATTCTGCCCCTTATTTTTCACTTTGTAAAAGTTGCTAACTGGCTTTCGCCAGCTGCCATATTCCGATCCTTTGCGTTTGAGTTGTCGATAGAATTTCGCATTTTTAGGTTTACATTAAAAATTTACAAAACTGTTCTTGCCATATAGGCAGACTGTATCCTTGAAGCGTTCAGAACGTCCTCGTTCTTGAACGTACGGTTGACTCCAAATGGAGATGGACATCTTATGCTGAATATCTAAGAACGTGTAAGAGTAAATGGTGGCCACCTGTTATTGAAAACCATTAGGTACTGTGCTGCACCATTTTTTAGCTTTCAGTGTTTCTAACCCCACCAAAGTAACACCAGGGAATAGAAAACATCTTGGTGCCACTTGATATTTCCAATGAATACATCTGGTGTTCTTCGTGCCTATTCCGTAGCTTAGTTTGAAGGTTGACCGCGATCTTGCGAGGCAGCTACTGTCACTGGTTTCTCCCTAAACCTGCAGTCTGACCGAAGAATTCTTGCAATTACTACGAGCCCGATTGAGGCAAAGCAGTTAAATAATACTTGGTGGTAGTCGAAGTAACAGTCCACTTTTTTCTTGCCGGCGAGCGTGTAGAAACCTATGCGGATTATGCAGATCAGATATGATAATGAAAAATGCTCAGGAAGCCAAACTCCTTGGACTGTATGTTACACTTGGTTGTATGAAGTCGAAAGCCTACACCTGAAAATAAGCGCGATTTGACAATGTAGGCTACTTGCTAAAAACTAAAGACAGTCCATGTTGATAGGTACGATAACCCGAAGTCAACTAGACAGGTCAAAGATGGTTTGTCTCAAACTGAGGCAACTAACAGCGTGATATCCAACTCACTGCATGCAAAGCACTGGTTTGTGTGAGACCTGATTTGTTTATAGACATCTGCCGCAACTCAGATGTTAACAAGGGATAGGAAATTGTTGTAATTCCTGCTCAAAGAATTCAGCTCCTAAAATGTAGGGCTAACAAATTACGCTGGGAACCGTACAGTTTAGGAAGAGAATGGTCGTCGATGGAAAACCATATGAATTAAACGTATCCCAAGTTTTCAGACTTGTGAGACGGAGGGTAGTACATTTAGTGTTGAGGACGTGTTCGGATTAGTTGTTTGGTAGAGGACAGTTTTGTTGTCACTCAAATATCTGAATATGATAAAAATACGGGCATGAATGCCATCCACATGAGCACAGTGCACTTGGATTCACTTACTGTATTGCTTGTATAGTGTTGTGGTCTCCTCTTCACTGGACACGTAGGAAGCTAGACAATTGAAAATTGATTTAAATAATAGGTATGAGGCAATACAACAGACTTATTTTGCATGACATAACTGGTGCCTGGTTTGTTAACATCATACTTTCCCAGAAAACCTTCCGGTTATTTTTCCAACAATGCGTTACTTTTGGGTAGATTAGTTTTGATGGAACGAGTTGATTTTGCATTTTCCATGTGAAGACTGTCGAGTAACGTTGGCGGATCAGGTTTCGGTATACAGTCGATCAGTATTTATGAGCCATATCGGGTTGCCCAATTCTTCCAAATAATGATGTATCCGCTAAAATAGCAAACTTTCATTTATGGGTGATGTAATGAAGCTCAAGCTGTAAGAAAGCTTAAACCTGCCGGGCAACAGTCCTAGTTAAGCCTAATTGTGTACGGCGTTGTAATATTTTTGAGGCCACTGCATAATTCTCGCCCAAATAGGCGGTTGATTAAGAGTTCACAATCTTGATAAGTTTGTTAGGGATAGTCAAGAATAGTTATGATTCCTAGTATGGATTTTATCCATCAAGGCTTATGGTAATTTTGCGAAAGTAAGCATACCTCAGAAAAAGGTGTCTCGGCTCCTCCTGAGGTGCGTCTTTTCTTCGTTGAAGGACTTAATGTATGGTAGTCGCTGGTGAGGAACTTTACTCCCCGGTCTTGTGGAGTGACTAGTATTGAGTTGCAGCGCAAACACTACGGAGGAATAGTAGTATGGTATGGGTTTATTTGTTTGGAACATTGCGTTACCGGTTCTACAGTACGGTGCATCTTCCATGCGCCCATTTTAAAACGTCTTTACTGTACTAACTGGCAAACATTAATGGATTATTATACACTGCCTGTGCTCCTATTTTAGCAGTGAAAGGCCAGATCCCCGTCCTAAATGAAAACTACATTACGTCCTGGTGTCCCTCATGAGCTTTCTGGCCCTTAAGGTGTTGTTTTTTTCATAAAAGTATTACCCGATGCTTACTCTTTTAATCAGACTTTGTGGTTATTTTCTAACCCAGCATTTCCCATGCAGTTAGCATACAGTATGGACAGGACTATCGACAAGACTTGCAAATACACCTCACGAAAGTTTTGGAATGGGTATAGCTGCTGCATCTTGGTGATTGGCTTGAGATACATGTTCTGAACCATTTATTATCTAAAACTAATTAATTATAAAGACGGATGAGTTAGTAGTATAAGCTAAGGAAATGAAGCTAGTAAACTTAATGAATAACTACTGCCAAGCTTCAATGGATTAATTGTAAAACAAATGACGTTCTGTACACCTTTTCTACCAAATTATACTATGTTGGTAATTCTGCCTAACGAAAATGATAACAGCTGAACGGAACCAATTCCTAAAAAATGGCACAGTAACTCATTAAACCGCTGCCATTTGATAGACGAGTCAGCATGTGCATAGCTACTGACTGAGAGTATCTCAGCTGTGTAAATGTGTTTCTGAAATGCATCACCGATGCACGTTAACGTTGACCAAATGGGAAAAATTCATCAAGTTCTGAATAGATCGGATGAACGTATGGAGATGTGGAAAACTTGTTACAGTTCAATCAACACTCAGTTGACCATGCCCTTATAACCTAATGAAGACCTGCTGAGCTGTGGTACATATTGGTTTCAACCAGATACGTCCACTGCGCTCATCACAGTTTTCGTAAGATAGTGAAGTGGAGTAAACGTTTATTCGGCCTTTGTCTATGCTGACCACCTATGTACGCGGTTAATTGATTTTTCATCTCCCGGGGGATACATTTAAAAATTCCGCAACAATCCTGGAGGCTCCTGTCTGTGAACTTGGGCACAGGAAGCATTTATTAAAATCGCTATTTCGCTTCGTTTACTCTCGCTTTTTTACCAAAAAAGGCATTGGACCATTGTCCCTCTGATCAGCTGGCTAAATACCCCTCCGATTACACTTCTAGATGCTTGGCCGACGTGTCTTCGTTCGGGAGGTTTACTTAGACGGGATTCCCAAATTTCTGTAAGCTCGCCAAATTAAACTCGCCAGCAGTGTTCTACCGACGGAGAATGTATTACCCACGACACCACAATTTGCTTCCCTCGCATCATTTGTGCTCCTCTTCCAGCGTAACTACCTCCTTACCGCGTAAGTGTTCACTTAAACTGGAAATGTTTTAGAGATGAAAAGCCTACAGGTTAACTGTTCAGGAAGAAGAGCGTCTGCTTAAGGTGTTACGCTGATTTTAGATAGCAAGCTGCATAAGGATGATGTATCTTTATTACATGTCAATCTGACGGAGCAACATAACTGTCCAAATCCTAACTTGTATTTTACTGGCCGTCACTGATGGGCACATACCCAGTAATATTCAACGGAGTTTTTGCTCTAGTTTGAAATGGCTAACAGTAATTACTCTTGGACTCGGTAATGAGACGACCAGTTGGGAAGCGGAGAAATAATAGACTCAGAATTCATCTTTTATCGAGGACAGCTAGAAAGTCAGGTTATGCTGAGATATTTTGAAATGGTAATTGACTGAGACAAAACAAATCATGCACTCACTGTATTCGAATTCCGTCACAGTTTCGAGTTTAGGAGGCAGCCTGTTTCGTATTGCTGAAAGTATAACAAGGTTCAACACGGTTGAACAATGAAACAGATAGCCGTGATTTCCGTAGATATTAATTCTGCCTATTTGCATGACTCACTGTATCGGAAGACCTCCGATTGTCGAACTGCTGGTCCGTAGACGAAAGCGGCTGGAAGACGACAAAATTGCATTTTCTTATCCAGAAATCAAAGATTTTTTATTCAAGCCGGTTGGTATCAGCAGAGTTGAGTATAAAGTAGCTACGCTTTACTTCCCACCCTACCCATGCATACGAAGGATGACCAGTGAATACCGCAAGCCAGCATTACGTAGTGTCGTCACAAAAACAGTAAAAAAAAACAACAGCACTCCATGTGAGTAATTTAGGCTCGGAACGTGCTCCGGTCCCAAGTCGATCGAGAGGAAATGGCTACTCTCGTGGCAAATTTGTGTCGTCTGTTCAATTTCGTAGGTAGATAAGGAGCAACAAATAAAGTTGAGTTGATTAGGCATACGTGAAAGAAAAGGACGAGGGGTTAGCTAGATTTTCCAGTAGGTTGCCAATCCAAACCAAAGAGCTTCTTCTGAGCTTCAAATGAGTATCTAACACAAAACTCCTGGGTCCGGGGAGCTTGATGAACAATAGGGATGACAAAGCCATGAAGGATATTGCTGGACAAATACTGCCAAAACAACACCTGTAAAAATAATTGGGACATCCGGTAAAATGCCTTGTGCTAGATACCCAGTGACTTTATGGGAAAAAAACCTATTTGTGCATGATGAAGCTGTTCATATTAGCTACTCATCATGCTTCAGTTATAGTTGAGAAGGACCACCGGTTTTGTGTGCAAATTTTATCCTCCATTGGCTTAGAGGACTACTGGAGGTGGCCTTCTTTGGACTACTAACTGGAAAGTTTCCGCTTAAATCGGTAGAAAAATGTGCAGTTCTGCTCCCTTACCCTACTCATATTCGTTGACTCAAATGTTGGGCCTTCAAAGGTGGGAACCCATCTGCTTCCAGTGGCTTAATAGACAGACTAAGTCAGCAGTGAGAAGACACGCACTGACCGAGGATACATGTATCACGTCACAGGAGTCTGATCCCTAATTGTGCCGCGCCCAGTCAAATCTTGCATGCTAGCTGAACTTTTTGTCCGGTAAATACTGACGCAAGCGCTGGGACAAACAGATTCCCTACCGAATAAAATAAGTAATTCCGTGAGAAACATAGTTACTTGGCACCATATAGTATGCTGTGGGCTTTTAATACAGTTATCCTCTGAGGTGATGCAGAGCATTTTGTTATGAAGTGCACCTCGAGCCTTTGGGAATCACGGTTTCTCCTGAATGGTGCCAGGCGACCTGCTCTTATAAAACAATCTTCATTTGTTTAAGGGTTACGGGGAAAAGCCAACCTAACAGGAACCCCACTGAGTCCGCTAGAACATTAAAATTTGGGTCTGAAATTTTTTCATACAACTTTGCGTGTCAATCAACTTCTTGAGTCTTTCCCAACCTACTATAGCTTACCAGCTGGACAATGACAAACGCTTCGCATACACATTTTCAACTTAAACAAGCTGTGCTGGTCAATCTCATCAGCGTGATTTACACTCAAATGAACCGCCCATTCACCCAGTCTCGTGTTGTCTACCATACTGGCTATAAATAGACAGATTAATCAAAAATCATCGAACACTGGAGTTGAATTTGAATGGATTGAGAACCAGTACGAAAGAATTAAGCTATATTTTCCCGATAGGGAAGAAATCCTAGACTTTTCACCCCGTTTTCAACCACCACTTTGATAAACCAGGTTTGTAGCTGTATTTATTTTGCATTCTGCCGTTTCATGCATGAATTGTGCTTGATCTTTATTTTAACGGAAAAGAAAAATCAAATGAGATATTTTGAAATCATCTAATTAGCTTGGATCGACCGAAAGGATGGGAAAGATTACACCATGCTTAAGTGCTGTCATAAACTTACTAACATCCAAGGTGAATTCCTCCAGCTTCATTGGTGCAGGTGCGTAGTATGCTGTAAGGGGATACATATCATATATATATATATATATCCCGTATATCCAATAAGTGTATCTCGTCAAAGATCACAAAAAGTTCCGGGAACACAAAGCTGGTTTACCCACTTACTCAGTGATACAAGCAACGGTTCAGTTTGCAGAGGAACTCCAGGATAATATGCTAGAGAAAATAAAAGAATGTTTTTATACTACAGATATTGGGAACCACGAGTCCGTGCAACAAATGTCAAGAGAACTGAAACCCAAGAGTCATTGGACATGCCCCTAAGGTTTATGAACACAGTACAACTGTGGAGGAAAAATAATCCATCAACCCTGGTAATGGTGGTTTCGTCGAAATCTATTATCAAACAATGATATTAGCTTGTTTCCTCAAATATAGATATAAACATCTGTATGAACTAAAATGGTTTATCGGTACATCCGACGCAACCCATTAACTAAGAAAGTTGCCTAGTTGAAGAAATTCTAAGACCCCTCTAAAGATCCTGCCAAGCACTATTGTTTATTAGTTTCGATTCGAAAAAGTCAAAAACCAAAGTAAAACGTAGATTGTCCGAAAAAGCTACGCAATGTGCGCTTCTTCTTAACTGGACCTCATTAGACGGACGTATCAAAAACGATCACAAGACGCCTCGGCTGTTTGATTTTCAGAGTTGAGCGCATGATGTTTAGGAGGAACTTTCCTCAGAGTAGAGTGTAGATTATTGGAGGGAAGATAGTACGAATGAGTTTTCGATCTGAAGGTTCTCTCTGAAGAAAGCAACCCAGACAAGTTCCCTCTGGAAGAGACTTTTTTACTGGGATATGTTTTAAGGTTCCATTCAAAAGTGGTATCTTCTACCAGGCGGTATCACGTGGGGATATTTTCAGCATTGAGGAACAAGTTATTACTTCACAGCATTTTGGTATTTATTTAGGGTCAAAATCGTTTTATCAACAATAGAATCCAAAAGCGAGTGCGAGGTTGCTTGCACTGTATGCAAAAAATATGGTTTTGAAGTTCACTTGTACCCAAAACAGAAAAAAAAATATTTTGGAAGGTGCAATGGGAATACAGAAAAAGTGGAAACAAAATGTATGCAGCTGAAAACTTCCTAGCACTTCTTATCAATTTAGGCTTGGATGGTTTGGATGGTTTCTGAATAGGCAACCTACTTTGCTACAGAGATCAATCATATGTGACTTCATACAACCCTCAATAAGCAATACGGACTGAATCCGTGGAACAAGATGACGCTCGGTTTGAAATAAATACAGCAAAATGCCAAGCATAGAGAAATGCAAACGAGGTGAAGCGTCCGAGGATCACGTTCCAATTTGACAACAACACTGATGATGACTGATAGCAAAACCTATTCTTTCACACATAATATATCAATCCAAAATTTGAAATGTGCACGAAAAATGACAGTTATCTACCTCAGATTGTTGTCACCAGTTGCATCCACACTTTCCTGTGTGGCTAGTGGGCACTTTCAATTGTGTCACCACAGGGTTATGGTTTGGTGAATGTTTCCAGTAAAATGTGTTTGTTAGTTTACACTCTGGCTACGCAGTCGCTTGTCAGTGCCAACCAGTGAGTGAGTGATAGTCCAATTTCTTCAGCAATGCAATCTCTATTAGTTACTTTATTATATTTATCATTATCTGCCAATTTTGCAATCGCCCATTGTTTATCACCGAATTACTAGGTGGGGAATTAGGTCACGCTACCCATTTCATGACACTCATCCCTATTGTTTAGCCGGTTTATTTTAAGCAAAACTTGGACTTACTAAATTTGCAAGCGTCTGTCTTCTTGATAACTGCTCCCGTGAGGTAGTAGGCTGAAAATACAAATGAATCCTGCCATGGATTCTTTGCGAGATTGTCTAGGCTTTTACAACTAGGCACGTAAAACAGTTCGTTTGCAAACACCGAGAGGTAAGTTTCCTGAGATTTCTGGCGATCGGCACCATAATGGATCGCGTCTAATTCCTACTTATCTTCAGACAAATACACACGAAAATTTATCTCTCTCTGGTTTGGGTGATAAAGAAAAAATAAGAATGGGATTCATACTCGTTTACTTCATTTTCTGTATGTTTAGTTGGATTGCTACACTTCTATGCAGTACCGTGTTCGAAGGCTAAGTACGATTACCTCTCTTGTCGTACATCATCGTCTTCATTGTTCGCAGTGAAAGTAGAATCAGCAACAGCATTATTATCACCGCCAACATCATTAGTAGCACCACCCACATATTGGCCATCAAGATAGAAACAGAAGTCTCAGCACCGTAGTCTTCATCAGTAGTGGGACATCAACTTTGTCTACCTGACTGCTATATCCGGAGTTTACATGCTTGCAATGCGAATGTGACAAGTGTGATGTGCCAGAAGCCTGACGTTTAACCCTCAAGCATGCAACAAACTGTTTGTGAGACAGGGACATCATTTGGACCCTGCTGACCAAATACATTAGTGCATCTCTACACTGACTGCTACAGGGACGGTCAAAACTTTGTCTCTAACCTAGAGACGGGACTCAGCACTTATCGGCATTTACACTGCATCCGTTATAACGTTTTTGCCTCTTATTTATTTCTGTAGAAAGAGGAAAGTGCCTGGCTCAACGAGTGGAAATTGGCTCCAGCTGTTACCCTAGGAAGTGTTTGCTCAAGGGTTATCTGGAAAATTCGAGTAGATAGGGGATCCGTCTTGGTTGTGGGAAACTGTTTCCATCAGATTTAAAATTCGACGGGTACTACAAATTTGTCTCTTTCAACAAAATATATTCCACTCAAAGGGATTGAGATTTTGACAATTCTGGGACTCTAATCAGGAATGGTAAACAGAGTAATATGTTATGCTTGTTCCACCAGCTCGTCAAGACACACCCTATGCCCTGATAAAGATAATCAAAATACGAAATCTTTTTTGAATATCTCTACAAGTAAAATAAATGCCTTTGCTAGTAAGCTGTCGAACAGAGTGACAATCAAGGGATGTTTCTTGGCGTCTGCCATCAAACATCATACAGACCCAGCTACAGGTACCATCAGGCATGAGATATATGCTTGAACTTGTCACTTGCTGTCCTCACTTGTATACCTATGAGCTCCTGTCATTGGCCATTCGCTATCCAAAATTAAGATTTTCCACTACAGTGGTGTACCCTGGTGGTCAGATTCCTGAACACAACACACAAACCAGATCGCCGGTTATTCACCCTGCTATTTAGGTGGTGTTATGACCCATGAGCTTCTAGTGAGACGACTACGTCGTACTGATTGCAGTTCACTTGCTGGGTGTGTGATGTAATCACTGCCAAAGATAGGTATCGGACTGGCAGTGGTCATTGGGCTCAAAGAATCAGCAAAGTGCTACAGTTTGCTCAGCTAACACGATGTGGTCCTTGTGATCGCAATTTCACCACAGTGGTTAGGCCCCAACAGATAAATAATGAGTAATAATATGAGCTACCGGGCACGTCTTTCTCCAAATGATTCCTCTTAGACCACAGTACTATGTGTGTAGAACTCTTCGTCCAACCAGGATAGTATTCATCAAACATCGCATCATTTTATTCAACAATTAAATGTGTACTTCAGTTCTATCGTGCTATTTCTTCATCAACAGTCGAAATATGGAGAAAATCAGCGTCCAAAAAAGTGCTTTTACTTGAAAAAACTCACGTATGCTCTTCTCCAAACGGGTTATTTTTGGGTTTTGGGCCACATAATAGGCTACAAAAAAACAGAACTTCTTAAGCTGATTGAATGTATCACGCTAATAAGGACAAGTAATCTCTAGTTCATCTATTGTAGCGAGTAGCCATAGGGATTCGCTGTCACTGGATAAAAACCTTTTATTTAAGTGAATCCTTATTTGTCCTATGAACGTGCTGCTCTTTGAGATGCAATATGTCCTTGAGGTTTGTCTGACAGTTCACCTACACGTAATTAGCGAAGCAGTAGGCGGCTTATTCTCACCTCAGCACATTGTGCGCCGAGAGTTGAACCAGAGGGACAGCGAGTACTTATAACTGGCTCCTAATACATTTAACCCATGTAACTATTATAACCTGGAGGTGGACATACATGGAGAGATGTGATTTCACTAAAAACTGTCTCTGATAATTTGAGGTCAGAGTCAAACCGTCTGGTATAAATTCCCAAGCTGGAGTCACATTTGTGGGGGAGAGAAGTGTCCAGTGCTTTGTCGCATTCTAACAAGATTACAAGCTATGATTCGGGTAGGATCTTGGTGAACTCAGAAAATGCGATATCCGAATACACAAAGGTTGGAAGAAAGGAGACAATTGTGGATGCAGCTGAACCACCTTTCCAAGGTTGATCTATCAACCGAGCTGCTTGAGACAGTTGCTGCTCACCACCCCTATGTGCTTTAAATTTTCGCCTGATTTGATACGCATCTGTCTGATGAATTACTAGATGAAGTCTGTCAGATTCACTGTTGAGCTTCACACTAATGGCGCTTGGCTTGAATTTACTCACAGTAGTGTTCCTTATCGGACGGCCTCCACTTGGACTTCAAGTTGCTACAATTATTTTTTTCCGTAGTTTTCTGCTTATTCAGACCAGGTAATCCGAGGAAAGCCTTAGGTGTCTCCTTTTGCCCCGATAGTTATGTTGAACTTGTCACAGTGAAGCTAAATTTCAACCAAATGTCGTCGCATTTAACCTAGTATTGGTGGCTGAACCATGATGATAATCAACAGATTACATGACTTACTGAAGCGGTCCGTGTACGTAACGAGACGTGGTTGGACTGTTACGTAAGCGCCTGAAGTAAAGTATAATTTCTCAAAACACTGAAAGCCACAAGCAGTATTTGAAAACCAATATTATATATATATATAATATTATTGCCTAAAGACGAAATAAGATGGTACCTGTTTCGCGACTTACTATAACGACGCACAATCTTATTGTACACCGGTTTCCCGGGAGCCTCGACCTCTGAAAGTAGCAATGTTTGTGCGTGTACAGTTTAGTTTATTCCATAGAAACAGTGAACTATTTCGAAATCATTCCCAAATTCTCCATCTTTTTTATGTAAAACCTGTACGTAATATTTCAATGAAACCTCGGGGTAGTGGATATCCAGCCAATTTGATTAGGCGTCACCTACAAAGGGTGTTGGTACCGGCGGCAAAACCCAACAGGGAATGGATTGGGATTGCTGTTACTCGACATAAACCAGGAACATCGCAAATCATTCGAAGGGTTCTAAACACAGCTAACATAAGAGCAGCTTCCCAGTAGGGGTACACTCTGCGCTCTGCCACAGAGAATGATGGCCGCAATGGTGGAAATCACTGAGCATCCTAGTGGTAATAGAATAGAAAGTGTAGAACTGGCAAGCATGTGGAGAACGGTTTCAGATCAGTCGAGATGACATGTTGTAGTGTGCGATCATCAGAAAGAGCAGTCATTAACAGAAGTAGCTTTGATCTGAAGTGCACTTAATCTCACCCACCTCATCCTCACAACTAGTTTGTCGTGGCACTCACAAGCCCACACAGACCAACGAAATCTGCCAGTGGTATCCAAGCACCTTGAAGTGGAAAGTTGAGGACTCACACCCGATCAAAAATGATTTGAAATTTCCTCAAACCATTGACCGTAAGATTTGGGCAGCCACACCAACCGACAAGACCCTTTAACTGACATTCAACACTGATGTCGTGTGTTAATCTGAAGAGGTCTTACTGATCGGTTCTCCATTTGCCTTAAAACCTGGGCAACTTGTGACCTACTCAATTGGCCTGATGAGGCTTTTTTGTCAAAAGCGAAGCGTTGCCCAGTTAAAAACTACCAACTGTCTACCAAGCCCTTCCGAAATATTTGAATTACTTACAAAGTTTACTCGAATTTCATGGCACGGAGGCGAGGGGATTTTTTCCATTCAGTTTCCAGGTGCTAACTTACACAACCAAATCAGTTAAAAGTACTCGGCTGGGATGCACAGATGAATCATCTGAACATGTTGCTGGACAGTTGCATAGACTGCGTTACCAGAATGAACTTGGTCTTTGGACAATTTAGGTGAAATTTCTCGGTATTTACAGTGAAAATACGTGGACGAAAACCAGACCACTTGGCCACACTGTTTTCGACCGAAAGGAGAGTGTATACAGTCGACGTGATAGAACGTTGGAACGATCCACAGGACATCTTTTTGGAAACTTCAGCGAGTGTCTTCCGAACGTGTACTTGTTGGGGTCAATTACGCTCACGCGCTCGTTGGTGAAAACAAGCTTCGTTGATTTCACGGTATTTATTTTACTACTCACGAGTAGCGAAAACGCCGGGTGCTTGTGGGTTGCCTGGAGTGAGTGCTCCAGACATGGCGCCACTTCTTGAGCGCATCCAGAGAAATTGGGCTGTACATCACCAGTTTGAATAATCGGAAGAATCTCAAAGTGATGAATTCCAGTTGTGCATCGGAACTGCGTGCAGACCCACAGTTTGCCTCAAATCTCACATAAGGGGGATTTGGCAAAGATGGATTTCCACTCAAACTTCGTTGATTTTCTGCATGTCCGCATGTGTCACTAGAGAACAATGCAAATTTAGGTGCCAGTTGTTACCACAGTAATATCTGATGAAGAAAAATTCTTTTCTTAAGCTTCATCTGAAGGATATTCCCAGCTCGGACTTTCACTTCAAGTTTCATTAAAATCTCCACGCTTTGACTATTGCCCACTCCTACGTGTGAGACGCGTTTGGGACTTTACCATATCGAAGCATTAGTTACGGAAAAATAAAGAATTCTGCTTACCGGCAGTAAAAACGATGTCCTGAACAACTGGCGCCTGTGTCACTTCATAACCTAAAGTGCATAATTGCAAATTTGACAGATTTGAGGTAAAAGTAATCCAATATCATGGCATGGTGATTGAACGGCTGTGACATTGATCCAAGTCGTGTAGACTAATACATATAGGTTCGCCAAAATAGTCCAGTTGTCGGCCTCTAATTTGAGTTGTACCACTTCTGGTCAGTTCATCATTTATGGTCAGTTTGGTTTGATATAACTAAAAATACGCTTCCATTTCTAAGCTAAGACCATCAGAGTCACGTCCCACTACTGATAGGGTAATAGACAAGCATATTTTAGCACCATATGTTGATGTATTGTTGCTGTGTATTGTTGTTATAGAAGTATTATACTATACATACTGTTGTTATATTATTGGATATATATTGTTCCATACTGTGGCAATAAGACCACCCTCGATTTTCATTCATATCCCGTTCAGGTTAGTATCTTCAATCTTGTGAAGAGTTTATATGGACTCAGCTATTTTTTTGATACGTATGAACTTTTAACATTTCTGCCCACAGATCCACACAAGTATCAAGCATTATCCTGCAGCTTTGCAAAATCTCTCACAAACGACAATGGTTCTGGTAGTGTTGTGCCAGTAATAGGTCTCCACTGATGCGAAGGAACAGGACTATTTGCAGCAGTGGATTTTGAGGTTCAAGGTCATGAATGCTGTGTTATTCATCGGCGTAGATGTTCATGGGCAAGATATACTGCCGAGAAGAGCTGCTGGATAGTTCATTTGAATCAGTTAAGGAACAGCGCATGGTTCCACATTATCAGAGATGGCGAATAAAAATATTAGCACACGATGGAACACGTGGTAGACTGATCTCAGTCAAGAGGATAATATATGTCAATCATATTAATAAGTCAGAGTACTTTTAAAAAGATGTGGGGGGTGGGGTGCACAAAAGAAGTTCAGGCAGAGGAGATACTGCTGGGGGTCGCATGTAATCAACTGGCGAGTTCATTGAAATCGGAAGGCTCTGTCAAGCTCGGCAAAAACGCTAATTGCATTCAACAGTCAATTAAGGTACGTTGTGGTGAGGATTACTCCATATTTTAAGGGAGTCTGTATTCACAAAGACCGCGATGAGTCATTCGCCGCAGCATTCGGAATTACGAATATGCGGTGAAAAATTTCAACTCGGACGACCGTGAGGGTCAGGTGCGCAAATATTTGACTGAAGAAGAAAAAAAGCCTTCAGTGGCCATATAGAGCGGCCAGTTATGTACTCAGCTAATTTGGCCCTTCATAACCTAGAATAAGTTCAGCAGATATTCCCACCGACCTGTGCGTCCAGTTACGAAGTCTAGTGTGTGTCCTTGAACTCAGGCGGATACTTTTTTAAGTATGAAGATCCTGTGTTGACATTGGACGGATATAGAAGCCAACTTACTAGCTTCGCGCGTATCACACGGTGCAGTTGACAAATCACTCATATCAGATAAAACCCATAAAGCAAACCACAAACAGTCAGATAAGTGCCAACAAGCAGACCTAAGCATTGATATTTCGGTTCCAAACAAGTGGCTGTGTTAAAATTGGGCGGGCCATATGGACTGTAAAATATCCAACTTACTGTAGGACTTGATTGCGGTGCGTCTAACGGGAGCTTTTGTCACTACAGCCACTGAAAATTAACATATTGCATACAATATCAAATCCACTCTAAACAGAAGGATAGATGGGTAAAACGAAAGATCACTTGTGTTGTGACAAAAGGCATTCATGGAAGTAGTACACTAATCATAAGGTTGTTGAAAACTCTTCGATATCTCACGACCGGTTTCGCCCTTCTTGGAGGTCATCAGGTAGGCACAGTCGTTTCCGCCAACCTTATGCTCTACTTGGACCCAAATTTAGTTTTTGCTGAGCAGTCGACGAAAATCAACCTACTTAGTTTTAACCTAAATAGGAGATATTTTGTTTACACACCAAGGTGACAGACCTCCTGTTCACCAAAATCATACTACGTGACTTTTATGAAAAAGCTCTGATATGCACTACTCGCAGCCAGACCGTATAAATGTCACATACAGAACGCAGTCACAGTTGTAAAAGTCTAGTTTATCCAGCATCGCAGCGCAGCTACGCTATCCTTATCAAATTACTCAAAGAGGTAAAAAAAACAATGAGCTGAATAAATATGTCCTGAAAAAAATAAGAAGCTCGGTTTGCTAGTCTTTTCGTTGTCCAGATGTTTACGAGGCCTCACGAAACTAATAAAAGTGCCTGTGTAAGCTATTTTTAAGAGACCATAGCAGAAAATTCCAGTGGTCAGTTTGGCTTGGGTTGGGATGAAACACGCATATCAAGTAACGACTTTCGAATGTGTGAAAAACACCCTTTTTTCATTCTCACATTCCCGCTTGGATTACCTTAAATCTGAGTTCAGCTTTTAAGCCCTCTGTCTTAAAATTGATCAACACAAAAACGGCCACAAGAAGTACCTTAGTTGCGGCGTCTAGTTTGATAATCTGCTGGACATTTCCTGAGCCTCATTCGGTGCGCACCTGTGTATCTCGTATAGGCGAAATAAGGCTGGACGGGAAGTCTACCTTGACCGGTACCAACTGAGTTCATCATGATCTCTAGTGATCAGTGTTTATGGCATCCTAATACTGAACTAAAATTGAAAATCAATGAATTATAAGAGAGCTTTGAACTTAAACTGAACACAAGAAAATCATATGACCAAAGTCCGACTCCTATGAATTTTAGAAAACCGTCTTGTGTGCTTGCATTGGAGCCTTAATATATGAACCATCGTGTTCCACGAGTTTAGGTGAAAATGACCAAACTGTAGATGAATAAAAATGAGTGCTTTGATAATTTTAGACCAGGGTCTACCTTGCTTTCGGACAGACCCAGTTGCTGTTTACTGTTGCAGCGCTATCGTCCGAATTGAATCAAGACTTTTACTTATCGATGTTTACTATAGACCCAAAATATCCTTAGGCCGTAGGAAGTTGGTTTTTCTTGCAAAAATACCGCGGTTTCTAATGCACAATATCTGAATAAAAACCAGATGGAAGTCGAACATTTTGAGTCATGTAGTACTAACCGCAAGTTGGAAGTGTTTTTAAGTAAATTTGGGACAAACTGAGGCAGGAAATTGTGATTTACGCCATTTAGGGGTCATACTTTCCCAGTAGATGGAAGAAGACACGTTCGGAAGTATGTTCTGAACACTGCAAAAGCAGGCAGCCTCATTCGCTTTTATGGAAAGCTAGAGGAATATCAAGTGACTATTTACTGTAACTGGACCAACAGGGACTTTCGCCACGAAGCCCTCATATAAGAAGTGGAGATTGCACACGAAGAAATCTACCCAATGAATTCTAAGTTATTTTATGTGATACAAACGCTTAATGAAATAGTACTGATGGCTTTACTCAATCGAAGCGTATCTGATATTTACACAAAAGAGTTCGGGCAAGCATGCCCAAAGGCAGTAGAGCATCGCAAATGTTCTCTTGCTGTTCTAGCATTTTAACAAAGAGGAGATTATCAAAGTTCCAATAAAAGAGTCCAGTGATTGACTTAATGGTCGGAATTGTCCGCATGCCCGAATAACCACAGTCACTAGACTTATTGCTGGAATATTTGCAGCATATTACGATCGTGAATATGTACGCTTGCGTACATGTGAACAATCAAGAAAAGATATTAATTTTGCTATTCTAATTATCTGCCGATTCATTTAAATAGCCAACTCATCGCTGTCAAATAATCATAATGTTTCGTATGAATCGCAACCCTTTGTTGCAAGGGACACGACAGCCACCAGGTACTTGTCAGCCAAGAAATTGAGCTTTAGCCGTAAAGGGTTGCTCTGTTCACAAAACTTAATTGCTTCCACGTTGCCAGAGGGAAATTTGCTATTCGTGTTGATGGATGCGTTGCAGTTAAACAAGCCTAATCAGATAAATAAAAAGGTTCCATCAGTGATATCGCGTACAAAACAATAGGTCTGCTGTCCAAAGAGAATATCGCTATATTGTCCTAAGGAACTATCCTATGTTACTCTAAACAATGATTTTCAAAACCTCTTTTCTGGTGGAGAAACAATCCTGCCAACCTGGTAATCTCCATGTATCCATTTGGTACAATGCGATATATGCTCAGGTTGTTTTTAAAAGAGCACTTACCATATGCGAACTCGGTTTGCTCCAAAACGGGTGCCTCTGAAACTTCAACCGCTAAAAACAGAAGTAAACGGAACATGACGTATCAAGAGGATCTATCAAGGTACAGAAAACATGACCTGTTTAGCTGGAAAAGTTTCGAAAAAAATTCGTCTTAATAGGATTGTATTTAACTATTCTAAAATTTTAGTTGTTTGCCACGACAATTAATAGTCACCATAGAACAGGCAAAAGGTCGAATGTAGGTGTAGAAAATTAGGAAAAATCATGGTTTAAAAATGGAGATTATGTTGGAAAAACATGTAAACTTACTGAATTCGATATCCTCTGAAACCATGCGGACCGAAGCTTCTGGCGTGTAATCTGTGGAGTGGATTTTTCACAAACAAAATTTAACATTTAGTTATCATAATCTGTATCCATTATAAGGAGTAGTCTGTTTCAAGTGAACAACGAATTGCTGCTTACAGAAAGTCAAAGTGTATTGGGACTTTTGGGGCGTTTCCGTCACCACAACGGCTGAAAAGTAACATCACCATAGATTTTTGTCAGTAAAAATGGGGAGTTATGTGGCTGGCTGCAGAATGTTTAGCCCAATGAAGGTCAGCAGCTTACGCGGAAAAAGCGCGCAAACTTACTGTAAACGAATGTGAGTTCCACGACCTTGGGGGCCAGCGTCACCTGCTTTTCTGTAAGAAAACACAAAACACATTTGTTAGTTTTGGAAAACTAGTCCAATCTCTGGTTAAATGCTTGCATGCATTCGACTACTTCGACGGTTTCAAGAATATCCGATGGAGACATCACATGGTTCGAACCCAACCCCGGCATCTCGATTGCTTCTGCCTAGACTTAGACAACCTGGCAGTATCTTAGGGGTGTTACATCTGAACGATTATTTATCATTACTCCGAACACCTCCACTGATAGAAAGCCCTTTATCGTCTGCGCCGTTTTTCTTTATTTTTAAATTTTCCATTTTTTATGATACAGTCCTCTACAACTGTGTTAAATACATATTTAGGATATTCTCAAGCGAGAGAAATTTCCCATTTGCTCCTTTAACTTCTCTTTTACTTTTCCGAATAAAACAATTTTCATTAGACAACGGCTGGATAAACATATTTTGTTTTCGCCGTTAAATGCATAAAAAATTACGTGACTTCAGCACACCATGGCAAGTTTGAGCTTCAGCTGGTTGGATGGATTAAGTAACTCCTTGACGAGTAACGCAAAGAACCTGTCTATCTCAAAACTGGCCTGAAGTTTTGGTGACACCCTGTGTCCCGTCCCGTTTTGTTAGTCATCCTTTAGCTGAAATATGTAGAAAATCATTGCATCGTTCGGTACAAATTTTGATTGTGACAACTATACCCTCAAACTCATTCCGGTTTGATGGGTTCTGTTCACCAATATGTTCTGTGTTACCCGGGTAACTGACAGTGGATACTTATCAGCTGGTACAGGAGAAGTAATTAGACATCATTTCTCGACGCTTCGGTTTAGAAACAGGCCGTACGCCCTTTGAATGTAATTTTATCGCAGAGCGGATAATGCAGCTGCGGAAACTACAATGACGTCGTTGGAATGTTGTACTTTCCAGATTAAATTTTGTTTGGAAATATCACCACTGTGAGTGATTCGGCACAAATCTATCATTCTAGCTAACAATTAGGGTTACGAACCCATATGGAGCAACAGGAAATACGAAGAATTTACAACCAGGAAAGACCAGGAACAATAACCAGATCGGAAACGAAAACTCTAGCGAAATTACATGCCATCCACTCCGTTCTAGTCCCCGGATTGAGTTAGGACAGAGAATGAATCAGTTTGAATATGGTCAATGAAGTTCAGGAAGTACCAAACAGTCAAACCAATCACTGTAGGTAGATTGATGTGGGCACTCCACAATTAGTTCCGTAAATGCAGACCGAATTCCTCAACTGAATGCGTCGCCAATGAGCGGCCGAAGGTTTTTTTCGGGTCGATGCGCAAGATACCATAACCTTTGACATAGTGCTGCGCTCAAGGACAACAAAAACTATCCCTCATCTTATTGTTGGTTTGTTCATCGGCAACTTATAACCGGTTTTTTTTAAACTGGTAAACAAAGTATCCAAAACATTTGTATAAAACAGTTCCAAAACATTAGCCAAGTAGGATCTCTTGAAGTTCAACCCTGTCATTATGCGAAGCCGTCAGCAAGCAATCAACCCAGCACTTCCGAAGGGCAATAACTGTAGAAGGAGGATATCTTCATATGTAGAGCTACTATGCGCTTCGTGCATTGCGAAATTTGCCGGAGAAGCTTGATCATTGGGATTAGGGTACCTTCGCGTGCTGTGGAAAGGCGTATATATATGTTGCTAATGTCAGCTGTGAAATGATTGGCTCCACGCGAACTAACTCATCAAAAACTGAGAAGCTGAATTTACGTTGAGCCTTGAAATTTAATCTTCTTTTCCGACTCAGCGGCTGAAACGGTGCTTGTTATTCAGTTAATGCGCACTTCTATGGTCCTCTAAGCAGCCGCAAAACTGAAACAAAACTACTTCAGAGGAAAAGCTCAATAGCCAGGGTGATTTGATGGTTGATGGGACTCGTCCAGAACCTAAGCATTCAGTGGCGTAGTAGAAGTAAAACATAAGACAAAATTAGCCTTAACGACCCCTATATTTATAAGAAAAACGTGTGCTGAGCAGTTTTCGGTTGCTGAGGCAGCTGTCACTTATGGTGATCCAGCGCCTGTGTAAACCAGCTGATCGAATGCAAGAGTTCATATGTTCTGTTAACCTTAGGCATCCGTCTGTCCGCTAAGACAACAAGTACAATTTACAAATAGGGAAATGTTTTTCGACTGGTGTTAAATTTGCCACACATCGACAACCGATAGAATAAGTTAGTGTTTTAATGGACACAGGGAGTTATTGAAGCTAATGCTCAATCACTCGTTAGTTAAAACTACCACAAAACCTTTAGCCGGCTCTAAAAATGTAGTGCTTTTCGTAGTGTTCAGGTGTGAATAGGCCCAAGGCAAGTGAAAGATTGCAAGATTTACTTCATTTGATAGCTTGGGCATCGACATTTTGATATTACACTGTTTAAAACTGCAGTATTTCCCGAGGTTCTACAAATGTGTAACTTTATGAAATGATCAGATGTGGATGTATACATGTGAAAATCAGGGGCTTAAAAACAACGCTTTACTGTCGGTTGAGCAATAGAACTTTGCGCTGAAAAACTGTGGACCGGATGTCATTATCCTGGAGCTTTTGCGCGGTTAGCTTGGTTTTTGGTGAAAAAACTTACCAACACAGAAGCACAATGTAATTTCTTCCACCTTTTGAGGTTTATAGAAACCTGCCGCAAACAGACAAATAGAATATTCGGTTCGTATTAAATTACAGTAAAACATCGGACAATAGTACTGTGGCATAATAAAATGTAAATCTGCTGCACAAATTTAGCGACTTTTTTGTAAAGTTGCTCTGTAATTCTTATCTTCTGAGGTCCACCTTCACCAGATTAGACTAGTAAATATCATTATAAGTTATAGGTCATCAGATGATTTCAAATAACTTCCACTGGGGGTAAACTGAATTAGTCTAATTGGATGAAATATTCAGTGCACCTATGTTGAGTTGAATGACGAACGGACTTCTTAGGACAACTGTTCAGAAGGATTCTCGTCGGATTCCCATCTCTACCCCAACAAAGTAAAACGTGTGTAGAACGAAACTCACAGAATTGTTCCGTGTATTGTGTCTGAATGACGTCAAATGTCACCACGGATGCTGGAAAGAAACAAGTTTGTTTCATTACCTTATTGATTATCTGGTATGCTTGGGCAAGTATCCATGTCCTCTGCATTACTGCTCAACTGTTAGGTTCGGATTCCGAATTAAACAAGGCTATTTGAATTATGATTATGCACCGGAGGTCCTCAAACCACCATTCGGCCAACACATACCGTGGCTGCGCAGTTGACATGCATTCAATTAAAATTCATTCAAAGTATGTTTGTTACAAGAAAATATTTTTATTAAACTTGAAATTTTCTCGTTTCTTTTAATGAATGAGTTAACAGCCGTCAAAGCGCACGAATAAATCTCGTTGGTGAACCGTTTCATTTGGTATCTTCTAATGCGCTAACGAATGGTAACATCTTTAAAAGCGCTAAATGAACAAATAATATACATTAGTCTATTTAATCAACGTCTTCTATCACAGAAAGTAGAACCTTCATTATCATGCCGTGCTTACCAGTCATTTTACTGTTCCAGAATTTTGGTTTCCAAAGATACGGTGAGATACGTAGGTCGGTGCAGTGTGAAGCGCAATACACTGGTATCAGCTAAGCCTTCTGCAGGGTAACCCAGACTTTTTAGTGGAAATTGTTGCTATCTTTGGGGAGTGAAAAAAGCGCTTTACTTATTGCGATCCTCAAAACCTTGATTAAAATGTTCCCAGTTATTAGTACCCATGAGAAGTGTGATTTAACTTGATTTCATTTCAGTCCGTTTCAAATGCGGGGGCTTTTAACGAATGTGTATCAACCCTCTACAACGGAACTGCTGTCTTCGGACCTGCACAATATATACATATATATATATATATATATATATATATATAATAATCAGTGTCCTATGCAGCATAGCATAGGACACATATATGCATATGTGTCGAAAAAGTTTCATGATGAACATATTTGGTTTGTTCTATCAATGTGCTATGTTATTCAACCAAAAGTGGGTGCATACCTTGATGGAAGTCCAGACGAACAACAAGATAAATCAATTACTAATTCCGTTCTCACCATTCGCTGCAATCCATTTTTCCAAATATCCACAGTAAACGAGAATGCCCTGGTAAGCTAGTTTCGCACATGTCGCGTACACCTTTTGTTCTGCTGTAAAAATTTCATTTGGCTGTCTTGTCAGCTTGCATTTAAGAGGGTTTTGCCGTACCAATATTATGGTTTTTTATTGCCAGTTGGAAAATATTTGGAGCCTTCAGGTTTTTAAGAATGTAATCAGGGCAAGTAACTAGACGTTGGAGTTTCGGTTAATTACCCGGTTCTGAAAAATGACATACCAAATGAGCTTGGTCACAAAATTTATAAGACTTTCCTGTGCACCTTGTATAGTTACTTTGAAAACATTCCCAGTCCATTTTTCATTAGAATGCAAGGATATATATGTATTACAGCCAATGAATAATAATGCGGAACCTAATATTTGTATAATCAAAGGACCGAAACTCACTATACTGAAGTGACACATCACAAATAGGTTGTTCTTGAACATCGAAGTTGGCTGAAAAAAAGTTTAGAAATGAGATAAACTAATATTTGAACCTAGGAAGGCAAATAGTTATATGTTTGTCGGCGCATTGTGGGGTCAGTATGTATTCAACCTTTATCGGTCGTGAGTACTGACTATCACTGACATGAAAGAAATTTTCTCTTAGTATGCGCGAAGTTCTGTTATTTAATCGTACTAAAAAGGTCAAGTCAGGTGTATTTTTATTGCTTCCAATGCGTCACCTATGATTTATGGTGCGTTTAAGTATTGTTCCTAGAATGTAAGGGGGCTGAGATATCACTTCTACTTTGCGCGCCTTCCGGTTTTGGTCTAGTTCAAAAATGCCTCAGAAATGTTTATCCAAAAAGACTTACTGAATTCTTGTGTGAAGCGCACCAGTTTCGCACTTTCCGTTACGTAGCTCTCTGAGGGGATGGAAGTTGTATAAAGAGAATAGCTCTTCATTCGATTTGAACGCTTATATGCATACTCAACTGCATACGCATGATGGCGCCACTAGCAATAATAGTAATAGGAGAGATTACAACATAATTACAACACCAACATGTATCTGTGTATGTTTTATTGATTTCCTATTTTTTCGACTCTGATACACCCTGAACGTTGCATTCTGGTATGGAACTATCCAACCAGTTCTTGTTCTAGTGATTCTTAGATACCCCTGTTTGTAACAAAACATAAATGCAATAAGTAATGCGGGGTTCAATCTTAAAGAATGCTGAGATTTTTACCTGTTTGTTTTGGTAGAGTTTAACTGATGTTAATAATTACCATATGAAACAGGTAGACTTAATTTTTTATACTGATGACTGACGATTACCTCCATCAACAGAGCTTTGGAAGATAGTGATGGTCACTTCTTTTTGCTCTTAAATCTCTGAGTGAATTCTTCCCCTGTCAAATCAGAAAGCGTGCATTTTAATCCACGTGCGACCCATTTACTTCTGACTGGAAAACGGTACTAGACTTTGAGTACCAAATTATGATGTCTTCTTTGTTGTTGCATGGTTTAACCACCCAGTTATTGCTATTGAGTAAGTCATTTATTGCGCACACCGCCATCCGTTCCCAATATGTTTTTCTTTTTGAATCAGAACTTCTCAGTCAAACGTTCGTAAGGAAAATTACGCATTTTATTACAAGGTAACCAGATAAATTATTGAGGAACAAAACACACGAAGGAGTAGACAGTTTGGGGGACAAGACCACAGTCATCAAAAACTGGACTGACGGGTAGGAAGTGTGTATAAATGCACTTTACCTATACTCTATTATGAGAGAGTTTATTTCTGTTCAAAATGTTCACATCAAAATACCCATATCTCCAACAGCTTCATTCTTTTGGCAATATGGTTTGAACATTTCTCTGCAGCGTAGTTACCCAGTTAGTCCTACGTAGGTTCGGGACTTCGCCGAAGCAATTTTGAAAATTTGCTAACCACATGCGACTCAGCCAAATTAAAGAAGCTTGCACGCCATAGACGGGTGGGCTTCCATTGTTGTTTTTTGGAGGAAGACAATCCCATTACACGGTCTATACCTTCCACATAAGCCAACTCTAACTAAAAACAAGCGGCACAAATAATATACTTGAAATGAACGGCTTTGAACTCAAGTAAGAATGAAACTACGAAAAAATTATCACGGAGGTAAGGACAGAGAATAACTCACTGTAGGTGAAGGTATATTCTTCCCGTCTCGGACATGCAATCTTGTAATAGGCTGTGGTAGGTAAAAAGTATTGATTGCAATTTATAACCCTTTTTGAACCAAAGGGAATAAATACTAGCAAAATCAACGTCCAGCTTAAGTAAATTTATCACAGGATAAACGGTAAATAGAGCGCCTATGCATCCTGGCCTCATTAAAAGGCCTGCCCTTAATGTTTACTGCAAACTGGCTGGTTTACTTTACCCTGATTCAGAGAGGTAAACAGGACAGTCATGAAAAGAACAAATAACGGAACTCACTGATTGTCACTTCCATGGTTGTGCACACCAGCCGCTCTAAAATGTGGTTCAGGGATAAGAAAAACCGCATAAATTTTGAAAAATAAGGCATAACTTTTTAGTTCGCACGAGAAAGCCGTCTTTTTTGCTAAAGAAGAAACACAAGCAACACACTAGCTCCTTGTTCGTTCTATTTCGAATCCATCAACATGATCACTCCGGAAATTTCGGAACTTAAAACACAATAAGTTTACATAGAATGCACGCTGAACCTCAAAAATTATTCGGACTCCGGATACCAGCACTAACGTGAACAGTTTAAGTTCGTGTTGTTCTGACCTCAACACGGGATCCAGATATCGCACGATATCCATATGAATAAGCCTGCCGAAATACTGTGCAGAACTACGAAACACTAACGGCTCCTTCAAAAGAAGCGCATTTCTGATCTTTCTTGTTGCTACAGTGCAAAAGTAAACCCAATTTCATGAGCCATAGAGGCAAACACTTGTGGGTTTTACAGGGATCTGCCTGGCCTATGCAATGCTAATCAAGTTTGAATCCTTATCACTTTGAACAAGCTCACTGCTGGTAAATAATAAAGTCGCTCTGGCCGAATCTTCATCGAAGCTCACAGACGGTATAATAACTAAAAAGCTAAGTTTCGAACAAATTTCCATTGTGAACGTGTGGTCCAATCCCGGAAAGCTCAGACACGGAACTAGAAACCCTTGGTTTATGTGGCTCAATAAAAAAACAATTTCGCAACACTTTTAACGTTGATGCCTTCACTTATGCTTACTTTCCCCGCAGAACTCTAAGGTAGGAGGATGAAGATATGTAGTCAGAAGTTAATCCGAATTGCTGGTAATTTAAGCTGAGGCTGATAAAAGAGAACAATAAAACCAAAGTCCCTAAGAGGATAGACTGACTTTCAACCTCACAGATGAACCGGAACTTTTTCAACCGTCAATAGTTTGAAAACAGACTTCTTATCTTCTTTAGATGATGCAAATTCACGGCACAGATCATGTCATTCACTGGGTTACAGGCGTTGGTGTAAAACAAAAGTACGATACACCTAAAAATAATAAAATGCATTTCTTTTACACCTATTTCTCAGATTTTACTATGCTATACACTTTTTGGTGTTACGCCAGGGGACCCGGTATCTGTACTATGCAGGATAGTAACTAGTGTTTTACCCTAGTACTGGAAGTCGTCGAAAAGCGGCGGAAAACCGGCGTTATGATAAGCGAGCTGCAATTTGCGGGCTGCAGACGATGTTTTAATTTATGTCTGCATCCGAATTGTTTAGTGGAGTTAGGAAGCTGAAAAATGGAGTAATATTTCGGAAGCCATGACCTCGGGTGTGAAGATAAGACGAACGTAATTCTTTTCACTTATACGTATAAGATACGTAAAATGTAATAATGGTAATATGATGATGATATAACGCACAGAAATTTCTGGGTTTCAGCACAGCGAAAATTGCCGGTAAATCAGGTCAATAATCACTGTGCCAAACAAAGTGCTTAGAGTATCAGTGAAATTTTGCGGAACATTTCAAAATAACCTGCGGCATGCGTTGCTCATTCATATCCATCATAGGGATGATTCCGTATACACTTAATGGATTGATATGTCTATAACGAAATAACAGAATGAGTAACTAGATTCCCAACAGAAAGGCCTTTTGGGCAACAAGCGTAGCACAACTGTTTTGTTTGCTTTTTTTCTCTGAAAAAATAACCAAATCTGCTTAATCCCAACGACTCTTGCAGGCTGTTATGCGGTTTAGGCTAGTTTGATCACAAGAAGTTACGGCTCTAGGAGGACCACCTACCTCGCTGCATATATTATTTTTGGTAACTACCAAAATGTTTTAGAACAGGAACTTACCATTTCCATGAGAACAGGAAGCTGTGGAGAAAGAGAAACCATAATTAGTTGGGGTAAGCAAGCGCTACTTGCGCTCCAAGCAGTAGCCATTTAATTCCGTTCCATCAACGGCATGCTGCTTCGTCCAACTTCAAGGCTAACGAGGACAGTCCGTTTTAAAGAGCTCTAAGTAGAACTATACGAACTTGATGCTTTTGGTTATCACATTTTGTTAGTTTCTAACTAACCGCTTAAAAATTATGGTGGTGCGTTCGTTCGTCACTAAGAGCCCACCAAATGTAGGGATCACTTCCCCGAAGACGTCGTCTATCTTACTTTTTACTACTTTTCTCAAACCTCAAGCGCCCATTAAAGGAACTAAACCCAACCGGCTTCTGTTGGTTTTCTTTCCAAAGAAGGTACCTGTCTTGTGCTCAATGACTGCTTAATCAAATTTCTCAAATTTATGGCCCTCCTTTAGCACGATCTTGTCTGCAACACTCCCACCCATTTAGTCATCTACCTGTTTTCCGACGAACCCACACATCTGTTTATCTATTTGTCTATCTTGCTAGCTAGCTGGCAAATCATCTGACTGCAGATTTGTTATTCACCATCCTGGCCCTGAAACAAGCGACATAAAATTAAATATATCGAGCTACAGCTAGAAAATTGCGCGTCTCTTGCAAATGGGCAAACTTAGTCCATGAATATTGGGAACATCAGCGATTTAATTGAGTTTACTCTGGTCTGACTGTATGATCGTTAATCGCAGTGTATCCTTATGGTGTACAGTGTGTAGTAAGCCCAGATCTACTCAGTTGTCTTCGGCATGCCGTTCAGCCATTCTTCTACAAATACTCGATGTATTCGGATTAGGTCAAATAACTTGTTAGTACATCGATGAATAAATTTATTAGGTGGAGAAGTGGCTATTTTTGAAAAATATTGGTCATCGCTTTTCAGTCTGGTGTGCTTCGCATCAAAAGTGACAGATAACTAGAGCAGAAAAACCTAAACAATATAACAGGATAGTTACGGCCTTGTTGGTCTAATATTGAGGCAGAAATTCTTCGCGAAGTGCCTAGGGCATGTCGATTTTTGAGGCTCGTCCGACTGAGTCATTCACACAATTTATAACACAGCTCTCCAGATTGTGGAATTTTTAGGAACAGTGATCACGCTCATTAGTGCGATTATTGTGTGAATTGTCTCCGAACATCCTCTTGTGAAATCTTTTTCGCTGCAGCTGGCTCTGAACAGGACATGTCAAGAACATATAATTGAAACGTGCCCTGTTTTCTACAAAACCTCGCCGCCTAGCCTTGACAAAAAGTCGAGCCCTGGAAGCTAGTTCAGTTATCCTAAAAGTAAGGCTTTGCAAAAAAACTAGATTAGGCTAAAGAACCTAGCATTGGTCAACTAGAAAAAATATATATAGTTGAGGTTCCAGGCGATAGTTGCTCGTTTTTTATACAGGTCATAATGCAACTGGTGTCTATGCGCACCATTGCGTGAGTCCAAGATATGACGTGATATATGACAGTATTGATATTTGCGGCTAAAGTTTTTTAGTAGCCATGCTTTTATCCTAAAGACCACCAACCACCAAGTTAATTTCAGCAGCCGCAACCGATTAAGTTCTATGGTGTTCTGACTTTGGTCACATCTTTAAGCTAGAATTAGAAGTACACCACCAAAAAACGAGAAAGAACAGTGCATTGTTATCCTCCCATCCCAACGGAGAGCAATGGACCGAAATTACTTCCCCCTGAGATTTAGTCACACGATAAAAGAACACTCGCATTAGGAAGTTTAAACAATCGGTCGTAGTCAACAATTTATCAGTGATCACCACTCTTAATAGTGGTTCGCTGAGAGGAGGGCAATTCAATTTTCCACAAATTGAATGGGATTTTTGGGAATCCCTCACTCAAGCAGCCAATCAGTACGTGACCATGTAATGCTTTTTCTGTGATTGAAAGATGAGCGGTGCTATATCCTGTCTAAGGGGAAGCTAACCACAATGCTGCCGCTCGTGGCCAAACATTTAGGTGTTTGACCACTGCCTGGAAGGTGATGAGTTCGAAACCCTCTGAGTTAAGTGAGATGCGCACTGTTGATGATTTCCAATAAGGATGAAGCAGCTGTAGGGTGCTTTAAGGGTTTTCAGCGTATACTAAGTTTACTGATAAGACAATCTAAAAAAACGTATTCCAATTAGCTGTTTACGCAAGAATAACTCATTGGAAAGTATAACGCAAACGGGCAGCTCCTAATTTTCAACAACATTGGGGTGCAGCAAAAAAACCGTACTGATAACACAAGTTTATTAGCTTTGCAATTCAGTTATATATCATTTGTACGTACTTTCTTCCGTCGCGCAAGCTAAATACCGAAAATTGAGGAATGAGTCAAAATGTGCAGGACTTTTTAATTTTTCTGATATTTTTTAGCATCTCTGGAGAAAATCCTTTCAGAAATTTAAGATCCTGGTCACAATTTAAGCAACCAAAAACACCAGGTAAAATAATCTTACATCATTATTGAAAACTCACATGCGTCACCTCCGCCGGGGCATCCGTTTTGATTGGCTGGAATTGCTGATAATTAAGAAGTCAATGGGGATTGCAACTTATAAACAAGTAGGAAATATCTGTGCCTATTATGAACTCTTTTTGTCACTCCAATCAGATCACTCCCAGAAGTACTAAAATATTACTTATTAAACACGGATGCACATGCCAAACATGGACAGAGCTGCTGTGTTTGTAGTTAACTAGCTGAAGACGGCTCATGGCTAATGCGTTGTTTTTGCTGTGTTGCTCTATACCCTTGCACGAAAAAACTATGCTTGCCTAGTCAATATGCGCATCAATTTGCTAGTTGAGAGTAGAAGTTGAACAAATTTACTTAATTTTATTGGAGGCTCTGCGCTGTAAGTGAAAGTATGCTGCTTCATCCACGGACGGCTCACGGCCGAACGGTTAGGTGTTCAAACTACCAGCCGGGAGTTTGCTGGTTTGAAACTCCCTAGAGTTTCATGAGTTGCACACTGCTGATGATTACCGGTAAGGGTGAAACAGCTGATAAGTGCTTCTCGACTCTTCAGAACAGCTGGTTTTACTTACAGGATGAAATCTCTATTAAGATTCCCAAATCATCTCACACGCAGTCCACTAAATTATTTATGTTCATCAGTCAAGTTTCCAGATAACCCCGACATTTGAATAAGATTATCTGGCAGGTCACTATGGGCAAAGTTACATTATCTAAAGTTCTGCAGCATGCAGAGACAACATCGCCCCATTTGACCTGACAAGTCCTCTGACTATCCAGGTGAAAACACATGCAATCTGTGTGATACCAGTTGATACGGCATAGGCAAAATGTGATAGTAAAGCTGTTATTCCAACTTTTACGTCATTAGATTTGTTGACTTAACATTTCGCAAAACTTCCTTTCACTCAGATTCCACCAAGCAATGTTCTCCGCGGCTTTGCTAACCAGGATAATAAACCAGCAGGTCTGAATTGAAATGGACGTGTCCCTCCAGCTGTTGGCTTCTACACAGTAGGTTGGTTTGTGTACAGTTATTTACTCTTGAGCATTCAGTGAAGCTCCAGAGAAAATGTTTATTATCAAAATTCATCTCGATACATCATGGCTACTGATCATTTCAACTCTTATAACAATATACATCGTGAAACAAAAATTTATTCGTAGCGTAATGGAAGGCTTACATAATAAGGGCATGCTGAAATGTTGTGACTGGCTCCGCTCTAGGAAACCTTGCTGATTAGATAAGCAACGCTAGGCTCAGTTCTGCATACGGAAGAAAACGAGTAACTAGCGAGGCTTGTGAAGCAAAACTAACCAAACTTAAACGTTTATGAACATTGCATATATCTGTAAATATCATCTGGATGCCTGAACTTTTTGCAGACACCAGAAAATATTTGAATTCACAACCATCCTGGTAGGAACCTAAAGGCTTCACTGACGGGCTCTAGGTGGCAAATCAGCAATGTGTCTAACTTGTTCTTCTATTAACCCGAATGGATATCACTTGGCCTGGTGTTGACTTGCTTCTTATTCTCAAGGAAAGTTGCATACAGTTTGCTGGAAGGATTTAATTTCTGCATAGACCTCTTTTATAAAGAACATTTTGGCAAATCTCGCATCCGCTGAGGACAAAATATGGCCGAGACAGTGGTTGTAATGGGAATGTGTAAAATCAAGTATTAAAAACAGGCTTTAGTTTCAGAGAGTTCGTTGAAAAATTGGGTTGCAGTTTGCAGTCAATGTTTTTTTTTGATTATACAAACGATCACTAGTTGCCTGTCACCAAATTACTATCGCTGAAGTTTTCAAATGAAAAATCACGCTTGCTGCAAAAGATTGAGCACAGCAGTATGAACTAACCAGATTATTTAGGTTCAAGGTGAAGTAAAAAATCCTAGGGAAAACGATATGTTAATGAGTTGTTTGTGAACGGAGCAGTCATGGGTGGATTAGGTACAAACCACTACAAACTCTAAAAAGACTCACCGTGAGCACAAGCAATTAGAAGAAAAACACCAACTAAGACGCCGTCCTTAGACAGCATCTCACTACTATAAAATGGAATATTCTGAGCAATGCCTAAATCTTCTGCCCTTTTGTATAATATACTTGTTCTGTTTTCCAACCATCGGATTGTCAGTTACTGTTTCTGTACATCAAAAGTATGGGTTAGGATAGACTTGAAAGAGTTTCCAAAAATGCAGGTAAACGGACTGTATCGGGTTTAAGAGGAAAGAAAATCCGTTAAACCGCCACGAGAGATTACGCAATCCTGTATCTTCATATTGGGTTCACACCTGGTTAACCAGCATCTAGAATAAGCTGTCAACAATAACCTTCTTTAAGGAAATGCTTTTCTAGCTAGTGAAAGATTGGGTTTGAGGGTTGACATAAGTCTAAGCGGCAAGGAAACTTGCAAATGCCTTACAGCAAAGGTCCTAGTGAAAAACTTTGTCACCGGTTGTGGGTTAAAAAGGCATTCTAACTTTGAATAGCAGTGAAAAACGAAGAAACACTGTTCGACTGGCGTACGGTTCGCAACCGCAGTCGTCATCCGCTTTTCAGATGGCTGCAGCAATCCGACATGTGCTTCACAAAGCATCAGAAATTGTCTTATCCATTACTTATAAAGTGATGTGAAATCAAGGAAAATAGCCGGGAAAGCATCAGTGATAGCTGGGGGAGAAAAATCTTGGCTTATTCCGCACAATGAAGTTTACAAGGAAATCTGTCCACTTCAGAGCAATAAGGAGTTATTCCTAAGTCTTAGGGACCCTCTCGGAGGACTTGAAAAGTACCAAGGGAATTAGACTTGGATCGGAAAATGGCAACTTTCCATCGAATAGTACGGAACGGAAAATCACGGAAAAATCACCCATTCATGTTATCTACAAGCTTATTTGCTCATAAGGTCGAGCGATCCTGCACTGGAGGAGATATACTGGTAATCGAATGCACACACAACCGACCCTGCTGTATCCATCTAGTAAATTTCACACAGAGCCAAACGCACCAAAGACATATTTTTCAGGGTTAATCATGTCTTGAATCTATAGTCAAATTCCAAGAAGCTCGAACAAGTCAGGTCGCAGGCTTCGTCAGTAGAAACTGCACCCGCAACATCTAACAGCAACTAAATTACGGCGCAACTGTTGGAATGAGAATCGATGGGAATTTCTACCCCACACGTCACTCAACAAAGAAGCATAATTCTCAATAGTTCCAGAAGAACCCAACCAGCTTGATCCTTTTCCAACGAAGCCGTTTTGAACTCTAGCGCACCGTTTTTCGGATTCGTAAAGAATCCCTTATATTAGTGATGCTCAGCTAATTCTGGCTTTACTAGGCTAAATCAAATATCTGAGACAGCCAAGTGTTTAATCAGTGGTGATATGACTGCTGGTCATTTGAATGATGATCCGACGCGCTCAATCGGTGGTACCATGTTTGAATACTACAAATACACAATGCACAAAAG
Organism: Opisthorchis felineus; assembly: GCA_004794785.1. Taxonomy (NCBI): domain Eukaryota; kingdom Metazoa; phylum Platyhelminthes; class Trematoda; order Opisthorchiida; family Opisthorchiidae; genus Opisthorchis; species Opisthorchis felineus. The sequence continues at coordinate 238,537 of SJOL01007097.1, forward strand.
TAAGGAATGTCGCAGTAAATGTTGATTGATATGGAAATAGACTACAGACCCAAAACATCAAAGTCGTTTCAATGCCAAGTGACTTTTGGGTCCATCCGCCGTCAAACACACGTTTATACGAAGCAAAGAATGCAGCTAGGTCAGGTCACCAAACCCCATAAGTTCTTTCTTGCAGGTCGGATTAAGTAGGCCCATGGACTTTTAAAATAAAATTTCCAACCTTACTTTCCGTGGCCTGCTCCGAAATTCATGTTACCAGTACTCTGAACAACGCTCATGGATCTGTAGCTTTGGGAGTCAGTACTCGTGGTCCTTCCGTTGACACCATCGCGTGCGCATTTCGTGGTCGTTCAGTATTTAACCTGAGTTCGAAAAGGATTATCACCAAACCTGAGTGTGATGTTTTGTATTGGAATCACAACTAACATTTAAAATCAACAGTCTGAGCGAGGAAGGCCAAATTGGACATTAGTTTAGCATTTGCTTCATTGAATGGACGGAATCGCTATCTTTGGCGGACAACTGCTCATTTCCTTGTTTTTCATGGTAGTGTTCTCTGTCTTTTACCGAGGTGGGTCAAATTGGTCACGCACACTGCAACAGAATGATTCGGCCATCAGTATGAGGTGCGTAACTGTATGACCAGCACTGTAGAGTGATTTCCGGTCAACTGGTGTCAAGTCCAAATGGGATGTCCAAAGTGACTGTCATAAAAAACACCGAAAAGTGAAAGATGCAATCGACAGTACCACATGGCCACTCGTCTTGTTGAGCAAGTCTTTGGTACATTCTTATGATATATTAGTAAGACCTGTGCAGTTCACTTCAGTGAGCTTGAATTACGCTGGTATGATGCTTACTTATTTGCTCCTCAGTGAGATCATCAAATCATTTGGATTGGATCACTTGGGATTGTGCGTCGTTACACACTTGGTGAATGGTATAATCCATGGACTGTTAGTCTCATTCGCACCAAGGCAGAAAACTGGTCAGTCTGTTGCCTTCATGGAACGTAAGAGAACCACTATCCTTAGAATGTAGTAAAGTGAAGCGCTGCTTTGTCTTTTTCAGTACTATCACAATTCTTCCCACTTGTGGCAACAAGTGGTAATATTAAGTCTTTCTACGTATGAACCTGCGAGTTAGAATCCTACTTACTACTGTGGCATTTCAACTGTCCTTTCCACCATGTGTTTATTTGTACTGTAACCATTTTCCCACCTACTTTGGGCAGCTTTCCTAGTTATTAACTCAAACATTCGTGCTCACCAACACATTGAATTTTAGGTGCATCGAGCTAGGCCGATGCATCCTGAGTAATGAAGGTGGTTTGGTGTGTAGCCAGCCACATGCTCTCTACTCGAAGAACACCCGAGCTAATAAGGGCGGTGGGTGGGCAGGACAGGAGAGTTCATTAGGCCATCAGGATATCCAACTGATGGCCCATGATGGTCTAATCATATAGAGACTACTAACGTAAACCCCCAGTATGTGCAGACAGTGTGTTGACGGCCCCCACTAATAGTAATGAACATATGAGACTTGAAGTATATTGGCTTTGGAATATAATTCGTTTGGTTCGCAAATTTGAGAGGCCAAACGTATACATAAACGGGCGACCCAAACAAAGGACTTAGTGAGGGGAGAAAAACAAGGTGAGTGTAAGTCCAAGCGGTTACACCACCCCGGCCACCAATGAGAAATATTTTCAAATCACACGCATTGTATGCACGCATGCGCTGGTTGACTTGCTTTGTCAGTGTGCTAAGTTTGATTATTACTCATTTCTGAACTCAATTACGGATTGGCTGCATCTTTCCACAAACTAATGAATGGTGCAGTTTGTAGTTATGTCTTAATGCCTGCTGAGTCAGTTTGATAGACTCTAGCGCAGTGAATATCCAGCTGTAGAAATCTAAATTTAGGAATCAGATTTGCGGAACAAATATATTATTATACAAGTTGGACGCTGAACCTGACCATTACATACCTGACTGTAAATGGGAATGTATGGATTCCTCTTTACTTTTTATGTTTTATTTTTTCAACGTTATGGAAAGGAGTGGTATTTTGGTTTAAATTTTGCGGATGTGTTCATTCCCTTATGCCCCCATTTAGTTATGCCTAGTTATCTTCTATTCTGATTGAACTTCTTACTTTCTATAAAGTTATCTCAAGAACATTCGTAATTTGCGTTTTTGTACTTTCCCAGTATCCGGTCTCATAGGGCTCAGTTACTCTATGGCCAAAATGATTTCATGAGAAGTTCATACATTCGTTTTGGTTAAAGCATGTCGTGAAATGAGACGTCTCAAGAAGAGGGGCACACAAATAATCCCCCTGTGTATTAGGTTTTTTCAAGAGATGGCGAGTCCTTATGGTTGAAGTCTGTTTTACAGTCATTCACCTCCGATTTGACTTCGGAAAAGCTTGCGAATTGAATCAGTTAGGAAAGGATGAATGATCTGTCTCGTGCAAGTGCCGTGCAGGTATATGCTCATATTAGATACTGGGAACCATGTGTAGTACTTCGTTGCTAACTATGCAACCAAGAACATCTGGGTGAGCCAGATAATTTATCAATTATTTGATATTTCCGCTGACCTTTTGGCAAGCATGCTGATTTCAGGACTACTCTGGTTTACGCCACAGTGCTGAATCCCATTGCTGCTCTAGTTACCAGCATCAGGCAGTAATTGGTTTCAGTACAAGAATATATCTTACACTGTCCTAAAATATGGTACTAGTCAAGGTTTACTCAGCAGCGCGGCAAGCATTTTGTGCGGCGTTGGTTTGGAAGGAAAACTAGGGCTTGCTTTTCGCAAATTTGCACCCATTAAAATCATTTGTATCCTTTTCTTTTCTATTTCTAATTGGATGTCGGTCACTTTTCGATTCCGTCAGTTATTCAAAATGTATATTTGGAAATCTTCGGCCTCCGTGACGACAACACTTAGAACAGCTGCGTATGGCCCGCCTTATAATTACTGACCAATCAACTCAGAAAACAATATATCAGTAGTGGAACTTCGTGTCTACCTACCATACCACCATGAGGAAAGAAAAACGTAGTGGAGGATGAAAACAGGGCGAAGGGGGGGAGATCTTATGAAATGTCCTAGCAAAACGTTCAGGAAAAGGGGACCTGCAGTCCTAGAAAACTTTGGAGCGGGATGCCGGCAGCGGAACTGATTAGTGATTCTTTACGTATCTCACCCGAAACTAATGCAAAACATCAGTAAAAATAAAATTCAGCTAGACAGTACGGCTAGGACGTGGAATCATACCGTCCCGGGATGTTTCCGAACACGCACAAAGAGAGTCATTTATATCTCACCCTAGAAAGTGTGAGAATCTCAAATTCGCTCAACTTGACAGCAACCTGTTTCGGTTTGCTTTGTCACATCAGGGTTCGTCGTCCTGTAGACTTTCATCAAATAGGGTATGACTGAAGAATGGGTTTTTTGGTGGTCAGACCTACGTACTATATCCCATAGCCCCAGTTTGATGGGCTTTATCTCCTACCCAGATAAATGTGACGCTTTACCTTGTATTCGCCCGTGAACCCTTCCATTATGGGCACGCTCCAACCAGCTGACGTTTGGTATGCTAAGAATCAAAGGGTCAAATAGCTGAAGGCGTTTTTGGTCTTCATATCAGAGGGAGTAAGGTGCAAAGCTATAAACTTAGGCTGTCCTCACAAGCGTTTAATATAAATGTTCTTTTAACCTCACTAAAATTCATTTTTGACATCAAAGATGAAACACGTCAATGAATTATACTCGTAGCTTGAAAATGCGTGCATTGACTTCACCTGTCACAGTACAACTATGGATTATGCTGCTGCCAAGATAAGTAAAACTATCAACAAACTTCAACTCGTCATACAGAAGTTTCGAATGGGAATGTTAACTTTTGAATTAGGACTTTGCAACGTGAAGGTGCACAGGGCCAGGAAAAGTAAGAAAACATTTCCGACTTTCGCTTTAGAATCGCTTCTGGTCAAGTACCAGGAATTCTTTATGTGATTTCGATATTCAGATGATAATGACACTGAACAACACTGAAGGAAAAGGAGACAAACCTAGAGACGATCCTGGGTGTGGCGGCATATTTAAAGGGCTCATTGGTCACCATAACATACGAAGAATTGTGGAAAAAAACACGAATAATATTCATAGGCATCATTGGCGTTCTCCGTCGGTCAGGTATGTGTTGAGGAACCAATCCATCTACGAACATGAAGGTTATTTTAATGTCAAGGAATCTGTTACCGCTGGCTGACGGTTTGAGCGAGGCTAATGAATCATTTGACGTTATGTGAACGCGCGGTTACTTCATCCCCTATCGGATCGAAATCCTACCTAACGATCGCGAAATTTAGTCTCGTGTGATGAGGTCAAAGCCTGGTGTGATTCTGAAATAACTATTGACAGGATTACAATATTTGGTCTTGGGTTATTAGTGTATGTTCACCAGATTTACTCTACAGTGCCTAAATGTATGGGGCAACGAGTGTCGACCAGTCAGACCAATAGTCGGGTTATCATCAGCGTTATCCACATTTTTTCGGTGAGGGATGTCCCATGCTACACATGTTTAGGTCATACGTTCTTTGGGAAATTTGTGGCAGCTAGTCATCACATAGGGTAAAATTGCTCCACATATTATAGGGAGATATTTATTTTAATGCTTCAGGTACATGTAAAACGCGTAAATCTGGATGTTCCCTCAAGGGATCCCTGGGACTTCATAGCCAATGAACAGGGTAGTGTCAAAGGCCAAAATGCTCTATACGAAACAAAACATGACCGAGTACCCACGGCCAGAACTTATTTGGCTACCCGAATGCAGCACATTTTTGTAGCCTATTAATTCCCAGATGTTTTATCGTCACCACAACAACATAAGCACAAACGACAATAAGTGGTATTCACAGTTCAAACAATTTCCACAATTTTTCGTCTGCTCTACACCTTGCTTAACTTTAAGGTACTGATAGTAACAGAGTTCAAGACGGTAAAAACTGCCTTTATAGGTTGAGCATTGTTGAATTTAAGGACGTGGTGAGATGCGGCCGAACAATGACCTTATGCCTTCAGTAGAAAAGTATAAAAATGAAGCTAGCAATACAACTAGTGGATGGCAAAGCAAAATCACTGTACGTCACCATCTTCCAAGATGTGTGCCACCCAGTAAATGTAAATGTACAGATATCAGTCAGGTTAATGCCACATGAAAATCACGAGCCTTACCACTTGCAAATCAGGGTTTTGGACTCACAATCACCCAGGGAAATCTAGTCTGCATCGCGAGTATTTGAGTAGGAATTTGATATAGAAATATATAAAAACGCCAGAAGACTGCTGTTTACTTTTGTTTGTTGACAGAGGGTCTGAAGGATGGAGAATTCTACGGAGAACGTTTTGGGGAAGCCAGGTGGGATGGTGTATCAGTAGATATCAATCTAACATCGTGAGTAAGCTTATTTCGGGGTAATTCCTCTCGAAGAAAATTTCCGAATGCACATTTTGTAGCCGTCACGATCCAGCGTATGGTGCACTAAAGGTCACAAAGGATTAGAGGAACAATTAACATGATTCAATAGCATGATAAAGTCGATGCAAATATAGGCCATGCTTGGCAGTTTCCGACCTGAGGCTCATCTACGCTTAACTGTACTCAGAGAATAGGGGATTTTCGATTTCTTTTTAAGCTGTAGTATAGTCGGTCGGAAGCTGACTTGTGTAATTGGATGTATTGTTAATAAGCAGAGGCCTTACAAGTTGTTCCAGTTTCTTTAGGTGTTCGATGGGAGGCCTTCAGCGCAGTGCACCACAATCTGAAAAACGTCTTTCTTCAAGGAAAAAAACGGCTGTTAAAAACTACATCTTCTCGGCCGATTCCACGCGGAACTATGAACAGTCATGCTGGTCCACATAGATCTACATCAGTATCATAGTGAATCATCTTGGTCCACCAGGTTCTGATGCATGTTTTATTTTTATTTTTTGGTTTAGTCATTTGTCTTCATCGAGAAGTTCAGTAGTGACCGACAGTATTTGTTTAAATGAGGTCAGCTGCGAGGTAGCACATAAGCTTCTGAATGACAAGTTCCGTCCTGTTGGGCCACTTTGAGCTGTCTTCAATTGATCTACACGGTCACCCGCCAAATCGAGTTGAAACGAATGAAGATGAATCAGTGATATTTTGTCTAAACATCTGTGGTTACTTTCAGCGCAGCTTGTTCTACCTACGATGGTTTGTGCACTGCGCGTTTCATGTTACAACTTTAGCTAATTCGCTAGTGCATCACTGATAGTTCGATGCATTTCCTTTCACCAAGGTAAAATCTTCATTGTCCTACTGCTTTGCTAGTAACAATATATGCGGCCACGGACTGCAAAATCCTATCTATAAGGCAATGAGTTTAGGTGTGATCCTCGTAATTGACTGGGTGATAACGAACTCCCATCCAGTCCATCCTCTCTTCAGATCCACGGAAGTACAATGTCCATCCACACATCCAGTAACGTGGCCTAAGTTGGTGAACAAAGTCTCTTACTACACTCCTTCTGAGAGGCTATCCATTGTCTCTCGACCCGTGTCGGATAGCTCTTCAATTAGGAAAAAACCGACGTCGCGAGTAGGGATTGAACATCTGTTGTTTTTATTAAGCACCTGCCTAAGTCCTTGTTCATCATCTGGTTAAAGTGTCACTCTCAAGCAATAGTCGTTCGGCATGTATTTTCTGCTTGAATTACGAAAAGCTGACTCGGAGCCCTTGGTATATATATGTTTGCCTCCAGAGAATCTCTGCCCATCTGCACTTCAGTGCACTGCAGTATGTCCGGCTGTCCTAGGCAGTGAATTTCTACCCGCATTAGCAGCTACTTCACAGTCCGTTCAAAATGCACAGAGCCACCTGTATTTTAATGTGGCTTTGCTCGCTCACAGAACTCCCTTGGCAATGACTTTATGCCAACTTTCACGGTTCTATGTAGTACAGAAATTTGCTGGTCCCATCGGATTGCCCCCATTGTTCTTTCCGGCTGAGTTCAAACATAATAAGCTAAGTTCCACCTAACGTGGCCATCAGGATCATACCAGCACTAAGATCCAAAAAGTGAGGCGATATAGCAGCCTTAGACAGGCTATACGTACACTTACTGAACGAAAGGGACCGATACGAATATGGCCATTCATCGCTACCCGTCAGTCACCAAAAAGCCATCTGCCACAGTCTTCATGCTGTTTCAAGTTTAGACTTGAAGATGTTGCACACCTTGCTTCACCCTGAGCGTGCCTCTCAAGCATTAGCAGATTAACATCATGAAAGACGCTTTTAAGTCACATTTTAGGTTTTAAATGGAAACCGGATAATGACTAGGAAATAACTCATCATACTTGGTTGCCATTGCCGCTATAAACTCCCTGTTTGGGGAATTTGAGTACAAAAGCACAACTGCTAACGTCCCGTGCCATATGGTTGTCTCGCGTCCAAACGATTTCATTCAAATACTTATTTTCAGGCTCATTGAGTATAAACAAAACACTGTGGTAACCGCAGTTTGATCACCAGCTCATTCACATACCAATGAAGAGAGCAACTGCATCGATTCTCACCACCGTCTATGACCTAAACGGTGGTAGCGAAAAACCTGTTTCGATATATGCAAAGTTTAAACTAAAAGGTAACTTTTTTGCCTAAGTAAGCGTATCCCCCAACTTACACAAGCTAAACGTGTTGGGTTTATGCCCGGATAGATCGGGATTGCGAGAATGAACGCGTCGACCTGGTCAGAAAATTTGTTAAAATATGTTGTCTAGCCCCACAAAGATTTAAAGAACGTTCTTCCCTACTGGTCGGACAACCGTCGCGCCTTCATGTCTTCCTTAAATATAAAGTGGCCTGAAAATTGCGATACATTTGTGTTAAAAAAATACATTTGTTCAAAATATTGTTTCGTGCGGTGCATTTAGAGACTGCCAGACTGTCGACCCAATCGGGTAATCAGGCCGCTCAATAATGGTGTGATAATAAAGCTCGCTAGATCTCATCTGTACAGATACTTGACAAAGACCGTTTCCTGAAAGGACAGTGAGATGCTGTCAATTTAGATAGCATGCACTTTTAGGGTGGGGTCTTCGAGTATACCAAGCTGTGGTTTTCCAATCAGGGAGAATAAACTAAGCTGTTGTCAGCCACCTAGCTGCCTACTCAATGGCTCAAATGTGCATCTGGCTGGGCCGTGCGATTGAGCGCAGCGATAGGGTTGGGTAGACGCCCTCAGCCACCGTATGTCACTATGCCGCAACTTCTTTGAGTAGAAAAGTTCACAATGTCTGGTATTGCACAATAAGCCGCGTTTTAACGATCAGTTTAGGCCCATAAATGACGGGCGTCAACACGTCCTAAGAATCGTAACTTTAAACTACACGGACGGGTTCAACGCATGCCTTCAATGACGAGGCCAGCTAAGCTAAGTAAACACAAATTGTTCCAGATCTGGTCCAGAAATGCAACCGGTCTTCATTTGTGTAGCCCAAATGCATTGTTATAGCAAATGGTATAGAAAAAATGTCGCCTAAGTGGCAGGTCACTAGAAAAAACATAGAAAATTCACACTACTGAATTTTACTTCCTCTTACTAATACGAGGCGCACTGCATGTGTGGCCTGGTGGATTGTGCCGTTATGAGCCAAAAAACCTTTTTAGCCATTCTAATGATTCAACCGAAATATTTGCATATTCCGAATACACTCTCCCGGAGAACTCTTATAATAAGCTTATTCTATCGAAAGCCATACTCGAAATCTCGGCTCACGTGGTCTATAAAGATTAGATTAGACTAAAAGATTCCCCTTTGTGGAGTTTCTAAACAAACCTGAAGTTTCAGGAGGTGTGCCAAAAATGGCCAGAAGCATTCTGACTTCACAATGAAAACCTCTAAAAATTCTCGCTTACGTTGATGATATTTGCCCGGCGAAATTATACGAGAAAAGTGGTTCCTTGTGAAAATGATCTTAGGTCAGATAGGAAGATAATTCCTATGAGAGAGGTCAGGAGTTATTGATTTTTGCAGCGGCAAATGTCGCTGGTTTATTTTGTGACCGCATCAGATGATGTGGAGAACTGTGTACTTTAGTAGTGTTTGTACCTAATCTACTACTAATACACCGCCTTTCAGTCCAGACGAACAGCACTTGAAAAAAACAGTGAATAAGAAAATAGCTAAATACATCAAGGAGTGATTCATTCAATAGTTTGCCAACCCATTTTAACAGTTTCATAGCTGTAGCGCGTTCATTCGTCTGGCTTATCCAAGTGTGCCGCACGTGACTCAGCATTCCCGCCATAGCCAAAAGCAACTAAGCAAACTCGCTTTCAGCAAAAAAAAAAAACATGTTGATTGCATTGATATAAATACCACGCGAGCTGCATTGAGCCATGGTAACTGTGCGCAGATTTGATCGCATTTTGAAAAATTTCAAACCATATGCAAATCATTACTTTGTGTTTTTGTCTCAGCGCATTCATGCACTTGATAGGTAAGTCAGTTATCTTTCCGAAAATTATGGAGGTTGGGCTTGTTAATTGTGGGAAAAATGGATTTCTTTTGAACCTACGCTTTTTGTTCTGAATAACTCAGCTCATAATCAATGTGGAAAGATTCCTATATAGTGTGCATTTCAACAGAAATTATCTATCCCTAGTGAACGTTTCCGGTCACGTAAGTCGAATTCCCGCGATTAGTAAAAGGGAGTTTCACAAATCACACGGTGTTTAAACTGTACCGAAACTTAGGCCCACTTAGGACCCAAATATCCTAATCTTGTGTTCGCTTTCAACAAGTAAACCTAGCCACTCTGACAGTAATAGACAAATGTTAAATTTTACAAATTTTGAACTAATTATCGTGAATTAAAGTCAGCTGTAAATTTCACATAAACTACACTTCGTTTACGTATATGTGGCAAATCAAAACGCTCTTTGTAACAGACTTTGTCATAAGGCGTCTCTTTCCCACGGTTTTCGTCACTGACGACTGTAGAAATGTTTTCTATGCAATAAAATTTGAGCACAGGCGAATGGGCTGTTGAAAATAAGTCGTTTGTATTCAGTAATAAATTTAGAGGAAACAAGTTTTAATTACAGCACACGTTGTGGCGAGAGGCTGCAATATTGTTACCAACCTATCGAGATCACACATTTTTAGGGAATTTAGTAACAGCCTTATAGCCACCTTTTTATGTTCGTCCTAGATACACATCTGATAAAATTTAACAGTCTAGCGTATCTCTTGAGTTTCTAAAGACCAGGTCTCACATGCTCTCAACTCATACTTTTCATATTATTATGTCACAGACGTTCTTAGTGAAATGAAGATCTGGACTGTCAGAGGATTTATCCGATGGTGGAAAGTTTCCGAAAAAGCCCATTAAACAAATCGTCAAGTCACACCTTGAATAAGAATGAGGAAATAAGTTTATAAAGTTATTTGTTGAGGCTCTATCACGTTTCACAATGGAATGCATCAAGTTAAACAATCCCACAAACAAAAAATTGTTTTCAAAATCAATACCGAATATCCGTCTGGATTCCGCGTCCAACCCCAACCCTCCAAGAGCCACACCAGGCTCTGGTTGAGGCAATTCGCTCATTTTATGTATTTCACTTCGGAGAAGTAAATTTCATTCGTGTTATTGCTCCTTAAAAATGTCAAAGCCCATTAGCTTAAACCTTGAGACATTACTCATCTGAGTTTACACCTAACCTGGCAGTGCTCTTTTTGTTGTGACTGTCTCCATTTCATTTGAACAATTCTTTTTCCGTTCTGGCTATTGTACGACAAAGAAGGGTGGAACGTAACGTTAACAGAACAATCGCGCCAAGGCAGGAAAAGAAATATGTAAATCGAAAATCCGCTCGCGACAATGGCACTTTGATATCTTTTCCACTTCCAAATGTACTCACCAGAAAGGCTCCCAAAGGAAACACACACAAACATTCTAATTCCTTTGTCCTTACCACTAACCCAACCTCATATCTCATAAAGCCGTTACTCCCCCTCGCACGAACATTGTAACAGGTTGCTTGACGTCTTTGAGTTGTGCTTAGTGGTCTGCTTTCATGTTGCCTCAGCCAATGCCTTCGTGATCAGCGTCGTTTGTTTACCAAAACTGATATCCACCAACTGCTTGAAGATCTCATTTAGTTTACGTACGGTTGGCTGGTTAACGCCGGAGTTGTGCGAATATCAATTGTTACCGTAGTCCGACTCTCTCTAATACCACATAGGAGTTTGGTCGTCCTTTTCAATCTGTTGGTCGCGTTGGACATCTTAAGGGATGTATTACTACTAGTATTCAGTAAATCGCCAATCATCAAATCGGTTTGGCTATACTCAACGCGAACTAAGTTAGAAATGATCAGAAATACTCGAGAAGTGAAGCGGCTCTATTATGATTTTGCACACAAGATTCCGCAAACCCTAACAAAAGTTATTATTTTTTCCGGATTTTATCGCCAATTAAATTGGAATTTGAACAGACAACAATCAAGGAGAAATATATCTCTGATTGCTTTTTTAGAAAGATAACTTAAAGCTATTAATGTGGCAAAAGTATTAGGTTCGAATCTGAGTTTCACTGACGGTGTGGACTGTCATCGGCACTACTATTATCTCTTCATGGAATGGTTAAACTAGGCAAATGAAAATAGCTGAATTCAGGAAATTTATTATCCCACTGACATCCAGCGGACACGTCCTTTATGCCGTTTTCTGTGAAACGACCTTCCCTCCTTAGCGTCCAAATCTACTTCGAAAAAATCCACCTACAAAGAAGGGCGTAAGTTCTCATTTGATACAGCATCTTGGGTTAGAATGCTAGCGCTTTTTGCGTTCTACAGTGTGCTACCAATGTAACGTGTTTCACATCACAATTGTTAACTTTCACGTCATTTTTCTTCGTGCTGTACCGTACGGAAAATAACTTGGTTTCCGTTCCAGTGTTATCCGTAACAGGTGAAGTGTATATAAACAAGAAGTTCACATACGACACCAAATGGGAAGACAGTTCATCCCCAGCACACAAACAACTGAACCAATCCCTATGCACATCGGTAAGTAAAACGGTTAACTGAAAACAAATTTTACATAAGCAGTCACAATTAATGGCCATATAAAAATTGTCTGTGTGTAAGATTTCCTATATCTTGGTTTTAACTCAATGTTATCTAGAGTAATAAGCCTAGACGAATTAACCTCTTGACTATTCTTTCTCCGAATGAGTCTTAGTTCGATGGTTTTGATCTCAACATTGTAGCTGAGAAATGCGACCAAGTCGTATCCGGCGCTGGCAGAAGCATGGCGCTCTTGTCGAATTAATAAGGTCAAAAAGCCAGAAGTCACAACGTCAATCAGTTTGGACCAAGACGCAGTGAAAAAACGGAAGACAGACTACAAAGCGAAAGACTTTCTGAACAATGTAAAATCAGCCTTGAAGAAAACACCAACCAACACAAACATGTACTACTACGAAAAAATATCAAAAGTTGGAAGTGAGTGCCTCTTTGGAATATTCTCTACTCCAGTCAGGCGATTTTCTCAACTTAGCTCAAAAAACAACGTCAGTATACTTTGATTCCAACCATTTTTAATTATCTACACCTTACAAAAGGCTTCAACCAACCGTTCTTTGCAAAGAATTTTCCTTGGTTCCTCGAAGGAGGAATAAAACAAAACTCTTTCAAACGAATATCCGTCTAATGTGCTAGCTTCTGATCTGCTCCATCAATTTCCTGTTGAGACAGATATAGACTAAATTATAAATTTAGGACTGAGTTATGTTCAAGACACTCTCCTATTGTCTGGCTTTCATATACAGTCAGCCCCTCTGCAGTGATATCTCTCAGAGTATCCCAGTTTGGTTGGACCCGGCGAATTTAAACTGTTTTGCACAACAGCCCACAGTCCCTCCAAAATAGTCGCTCACACCGCTTCACATCTACAATCGAATACTGAATACAAGTGTTATACTATCCAACTGGACAACGGTCAGGTCAAGACACAATTGGGAACGTGATTCCCCTTCATCTCTTACTTGTCCCGTCTTTGATCACAGTGGATTTTTTTTAACTGTAGTACTAAATCAATATTGTGCCCATATACGCTGACTTAAGTGACTCATACACTTTTTATTTACATCCAAGCTTGCTTGTTCACCTACTAATCCTTCAGATACAGCTTCGAACTTGTACCTCACGGACGTTGGAATCTGGTTTGTCGTCCTATTCCAACTAATTCGTCGTGTGAGTTTTCAGTATTTTTCCGATAAAGATTTCCAAAGAACTATCAAATAGGCTATGAAGCGTGGTACGCTGCCATTCATATCCCACTTTTCTCTTTCCAGCCATGTTAGAGCATTGTTATCAACTAACCAGCTTAACGCTGTACACCTTTTTGTTTACAAAAACAATGTAAAATAAATTCATACCTCAGTTCGCTTCAAATTTTCTCCCATTCATCATATAAAGGCAACTTGAATCGTGCCTTCAGATTACACAAATCTGACAAGTAAAGTGAATCACGTGTCTGCAGAGAACACAGACGGAGATGGTTTTTGGTGCAAGTGTTTATAAGCAAAGTTCGCAAACTCGTAAACCTTTCAAATACATGCATGGAAAAGTTTTGAAGATAAGGTATTAGCTGGCGAATTTACATGCTACTGTCACACCATTAGTAGTTTATGCTTTGGATTCAAACTTCAAATAATGTTAATAACTTCTGACCAGCTTTTTGCTTCTGTGTAGCTAATCGTCTTCAGAGTCACGTGAAATATCAATCTGGCCCGGAAATCAGTTAACCGGGAAAAGAAAGTTGGCGTAAAAATATCTGTAGGAATCAGTAGTATCTTTTTTAGTGTTTCGGGTCAGTTCCGACGCAATGGAGAACATCTCATCATAAATCTCTCAATTCCTGTCCCGTTGTTACATTTACGTGTTTTTGTTATAGAATTCTGTGTCTTATCTAAGATTAACTTTGACTTTTGAATTTGTTGTTTTTTGACGAGTGCAAGTGGTTTCAGTTTCCCTCCCATCACCACTAACATGGCATAAAGACAGCTTCCAATTTCGGTCAACAAATTTTGGCCCAGCCCTAGTGTAATTTAAACATAACCAGTAAATCGATCGACTAGTAAGTACATAATTGGAAAATAATGTGCTTCTTTTAGTTGCTTTCATAGGAAGCTGTTCTTATCATCATTTTTATTAATAGAATTTATCCGATAGCTTGATTGCCAACAAAATACTTGCATTAGGTCAGGTGAAATTAAACACCATATTACTTCAAATTTAAGACCCTAACTTCCGCAACTTTCCCCTCCCCCCTCAAGCCTACATCCTTTCCCAAAATTATGTAGCATAGAAGTTTGCAGCTCCTGTGATTTACAAATGCGCTTTCGGTGTCTGCATTATTTTATTTACTTTGCTGATGTTTTTCGTGGATAATCCTATCATCATCCTATCCTCTCTGACGATGGAGGTACTTATTCAGTACAGTTGATACAAGGTTCAAGCCGAAAACCTGATTCCTTAAAAATGTTAGTCTTTGGAGTTTCCTTAAAAGCCGTAGTTTGCTGTGAATTCAGTATTAAATGATCCGAATTTCTTGTCACCGGAGAACTCAGCCACTGTAGACAACCTCACCACAAGTGATATACCACTATAGCGATCTACAAAAACCCACAGACACGTGATGCATAGATATTCCAGTAAAACCGTGGGATTTGCCAATCAACTGAAGCAAGGACGACGACCGTCTTGGCCTGCCGGACAATCCACAAACTTAAGCGGGTTTTTCGCAAAGCATTAGCCACGATAAAACTGTGTTTGAACGCAGATGATGCTAGCGTACTAGCTGATATCGACTAATATTCGAATAAGAATGCGAAAGTCGAATCAACGGGAAAGGAACTGGAAAGATACGAACTCAGGGATTTCAGAACATCACTACGCCGGGATAGTTCTTACATAAAAACAGTGAAACCAACAGTACATGGGCACAGAATGCACACTCCTTCAAAAGGCATCCTCAAACTGTTTTTCATAGCGTTAACTAACGTGATTTCACATACTGGAGTTTGCAGTAAAATCGCTTCATGTGGCATCGCCTTAAGCCAGCATTCCTTTGAAGAGATTACCTTTGATTGTCGTTCTTGCAAGGCCTTTAACACAAATTTTGGCTCCACATCCAAGCTGCATTTGAAAACTTCACAACTGAATGTATTTTGTTTAACTACTGTGCTATAAGACACGGGCGCCAGACTGTGACACCCTGAACTGTCAGCTTTCTGGAATAAACGCTGTTGGAAAGTCCCGCGGACTTTCGTTTTATGGTATTTTTATTTTTTATGCTTGCAAGTGTGTTTGAATTGCGGTTGTGGGTGATACATTACATGGGACCACGCCTAATTTGTTTTCCGAACTAAAGACAGAAATCTCGCCAGCTGTTCGGTATAGATCTATACGGAATCAAAATTCATTATCACGGTTTGAATGGGAGAATGGTTCATCTCCGCCAAACATACATAATAGTTCTTCTTGACCTCAGTTATTTAAATTTAGACTACAACAGGCAGGCAACAACGGTTTTCGAAGAATTCAAACTTCAATACTGATTGGATTCTAAGGTTCCTTGTATTCAAAGTTCATTTCTAAAAATATTGAATGCGAAAACGTACTTGAAGTAGATTACAGTTAAAAAACGCGAAAACTCCCGCTGGTCAGGTTACTGTAAAAACTAAACTTTTCAGAACGCTCTAACCTAAAAACACTGAGTGTCCGGCAGACATCGCCCAGCATGATCCACATGGGGTGGATCAACTCTCTGCTCTGCAAAGGCATGGGTATAAAACTTCCCCTGGTCTCCCCTCGTACTTGGCTTAAAAATCGACAACTGTGGTCCTGTATTGTCCGTCTGAGCCCAAAAACACTCCAGTATGTTTCCTCTAATGCTCTGCTACACAGTGCGGTGGATGTATGGCATGGCCAGTCTGTCAGAGAGTAGAGCGACTTTTTCCTTTTAGACTTATCAGAAGCAAAGTGAAATCGGTATGCCGTGTATTCGGCCAACACTCAATTGGCATGCGACAACAGAGACCTGTTTCAAGCTTTTTTGGTCCTAATCAGAAAACAGTCACACCGACCCGTATCCAAGCCGTCTGACCCTCTGAAACCGAAGCAATAAGAATAGGCGAAGCCACACCATGCCGCCTAAACCTCCCCACCTGTTCAAGAATATGAACAACATCACACCCGGACACACACACATTTTTTTATTACTGTCCTGCCCCTATCCCGAGGTTATCCAGTTGGTGATCTTAGCCAAGCTGTTTAATCCGCTGCTGTATATTCAAACATTTCTAATCTAATGACCTGAGGAGAAATTGTCGAATTTGTATGTTCATCAACACTTGAATCTTCCGTGACTAAACAGAGATTTTCGGTGTCACTCGAATCTTTACTACCTCTTCCTCTGTTTCTTCTTCATCACCGCGGTCTTTGTTACCCTCAACCTCATCATCGTTCTCAGGTCCTCAGCATTACCATTTGAGGCGTTAAAAAAAAGCAATCACAACGCGCAAGCTTCTGTTAAGACTTGGAAATTCAGGTGCATCCAATGTGCTCAAGTGGAGTGGTGGCTATACGCTCGTCTGGAATCTCAAATGTCCGAGGTTTGGATCCCAGCATAGCCCAGGATATGAACTGCTGAAGAGCTCAAATAAGAGTGAAATTCGAGTCCAGTTGGAGTGTATACATCCGAATAACTGCAAGAGGATAGGAAGAGGATTGTTCAGACAAAGGACGTGTGAATGAAAATTCTAAAAATCTCCTAATATCCTACCGTGTTTGGTGAGTACGTTTGAATTAGCAGTAGAGTTCCGTGAATAGTTCCTGCTCCGCCAGATAGGTATCGTAAATCTCGGAAGAGATGTCAGTTAGGGGTTAAGATGTAAAAAAATATTCCATGGGACTGCAATGGTCAAAGATTTCATGTACAGCGACAAACAACTGAGACTCACCGTCAAGCACACCTGGGACCGGAAAGACAAAAAAACTGAAAGTACAGATATGAGTGGGTTGTATCATTTGAGCAAAAAAGGAAGCTTGATGGCCGCTCTCATCGATTTAGTTGCGGTTCATATCCAAAGAAAGCATTGTCGAAAAGACAACCATGCTGGGATGTAAGTTAGCCTACAATGACGCTCTCTCGTTATATCTGAAAATGAGATTAGCTTACGATTAGTACACTAATCTGCATGCCAATTTGGTTCTCATGGGAGACTCACTTGGACTTGTTTATGATAATCTTTTCGGGGACTGCGCTTACCTGCTGATTCCTAAGAAGGGCAAAACCGGTCGTGGGCTGTAAAACAGTTTCCCGCAACCTTATGAGTGATGTATTACGTCCAAACGAGATTAGGCTCAGTTTATTTTTACAAACGTCCTCTGCGTCGAAAACACAAGGCGCATCAGGTAATACATACAATATCTTGAGCAATTATGGAAACTAATTTCCTCGCACCGTCTCACACAGTTTTTTTAAATGGGAAGAATATTTGTGAACGTGAGCATATAAGGAAGTAAGAGGAGTTTTGTGTGCTATAGTTTCTGATAAACTGTTTGATCAAACGCTATAATGCAGAGGTCATAAATTCGTTGGGTAAAAACGTGAAGCCAGTTGGTTCCGCATACATGTGAGCCACAGTGCCCTAAACGGTTCATTGTCTCCACAAAGTGGAATGCAGTATTCCACTAGGTAGTATCTTTGGGATTTGACTTCGTAGTTAGTCTGCTTCAGAGGTGTGCTGTGCGTCCTGTAGGTGTTCTCTGTAGGTGTCGATTGGAATTATACCCGAATTCATGTTCTAATTACCCTTTGGGAGACTGCTCTTAGAAGAACAGTTCGGTCGGACCCTTAGAAGTTCTAATAAATCAGGGGGCTATGGAGAGACTACTACTGGTTTCTTGCCGGTTTTCAAAGCTTCGTCTGTTCATAAATACTTCCTCAAAGGGACCGAAGTTCATCCTCTTTGTCCTTCAAAGATTCATTCGTAGCGTCTGTGTTTTCCATGGACGTTAAAGCTTCACATTTGACAGACGTTTTTTAAGGAACGCAAAACAAATTGCGTTTAATAACTGTTTGAGGAATTTTCACTGCATTCATTCACGCTTGGACTCAGCCATTAACTACGGTACTAAACGCCTTCTGATTTCACCCCTGATTCACCAAGTGGCCCACTGTTGTAGGTGAATACTCGTGTATGCAAATAATGGGATATGTATAGGAGAGCGGTGCATCTCAGAATAGTGTTCGTTACTTTTATAACGAAAATAGTACCAAGCAAATGAGTCGCTAGCAACGAAATTCACTGGGGACGCAGTTCTTTAGTTTCAAATTTCTGCCTTTCTAATGGGTCGCAATGAGAATGGACAGACAGTTTTCGCGTCGAATAATTAGATGACATTGGAACATCCGCTAACATTAGCTGCAGTCGTGAATCATGGTCAACTGAGAACCAGTGTGTAAGCAAACAACTGTTTCGGCAACTCTAGTAACGAAAAAGAGTGTTCAGCCACCTTATGAGTAGTGCATTGTGTAAAACTCTAGTAACTGTTCAAGACTGCCGAAACCCACTGTTCCAATAAACACGCCCCCTCTCCCTCTCCTCCCCACGAAAAATAATGGCACCAGGTAACATATCCAAAGCTGTGGTTAGCCGGCATACGCGACTCTACCTTGCATATTGCGTCATGGTGCTATGTCCGATTTCGAGGGGTTGCAAAGTCGAGTGATTTGGTGTTTAGTCGCATGTGGGCTCCGTTTCGCCTGACGTAACAGTTTCACTAGTTGTAAATGGTCAGAGGCAAAAATTATGCCAGCTACGAATTTTCAGTGGGAAACCTAGGATCAGACCTGACAGCAAAGTAGATGCCGTAGACTGTTGGAAGAACGGGCTCTAATAACAAAACAGCTTGGAATTTTCGTGACTGTTAACATTTGCACTCAGTCAGTGGCGTCAGTCTAAAAGAAGCACACAATATCAATGCCACAGCTTAGGGTACGCTGCTTTGCCGTAGGTCCCACCGATCTCTAGCAGCCAAGGAATGTCACATTATATGAATAATAGCGAATTCGTTTCAGCAACAGAAGTATTTTTAAGTTTCGCATGCTAATCCGTCTCTGACTTATGTATATACCCCACTTACTCAAGGCGGACATCCTATGAGAACTCCCTGTGTGGAATACGAAACCAAGATTTCCAGTGTCTGGGACTCAGTCCGGTGTAATGACAATTGTACTAGGTTTTTAAAAGGGACGCCCACCTTTCCCGTTTCGCTAGTACTATATCCAATTTTTGGACGGTTAAGGAGAGGTAATTTGAGTAAATGTTTGTGAGACAAATCAGAATTCCATTTTGAAGCCCAAGAGCCTGTTGTATGGCATTATCAGATCCGTCGTTAATACCGTTGTCAGGTTAACATTAAAGATGATTTGACGAGACAAACCCCCAGCAGTGGAACGTAGCCGCAGGGTACCATGCTCCCTAGGTGGATAACGGTTATATATATTATATATATAATATATATATATGGTAGTCGGGTTGCTGCAAACGTTTCGTTACCAATCCAGATCATTTCATCGGTGCGTTTTCTTAAGCGGAGCGGAGCTGTGCTCTTGTTGTTGCGCGTCGAGTGGTGGTTTCCGCAAGGTCATACATAATTCTGAACGGAGTGACTTTTGAGTGTGACTGAACGTCCCGGTGGGTAATCTCATTGATTAAACTGTTTACTCGTGTTCTCGTTGATGGACCTTCAAGCGATATCTGAACTTAACGTCTCTGGTTCGAGACATGCTACTCTTGCCGGACCAATTCTGTCGTCTGATTCGTTTGCGTTATTCTTGACCTTTTTTGTTTTATTCAGTGGGGTCCATAATCTAATTCCCACAGTGGTTGATAGATTGTTTCCAGTACGTTCGTCGAGTAGTACCCTGCCTCCAGAAATCCCGTTGTGCGTTCGTTACCACCACACACTATAGTCTTTACGTGTCCCAAGTTAAAGTGACGATCTTCATGTAGGAAAATCAAAGAAAACGAATCATGTCTCTTTACAGCCGCCTTGAGTCAGTTGATCCGTGCAAATGGTTTTCCTAATGGCTTGCCCAATGTAGTGCTTGTTGAATCCATTGCACGTTATCTGGTAGATAACACCGTTTTACCTGCCTTGTCTGTTGCTGTTAATTCAGATACGTTTTTGGTGTAGAAAAACATCATTGGTTTTCTTGTTGTTTTTTTGAAGCTATTATCTGCTTCACGCAGAACCTCATCAGCTTTCTCAGAACCGTGCTTCCCACCGAAAGCAAGTGTCGCTGCCATCACATATTGTTGATGTGAATAGTGAAATGAATGGTCCAGAGCTCATCCTACTAATACTAACTTCAACACCAGATGCCTGCTAAAGTGATTCCCAAATCAAAACTAAAGTATTTTCAAAATGTCTGTGCTTTACTCAGAGGATTTTAACTTGTACTTATCGGTTTTATCGGATTTTCAGCACCTGATGGACCACGACAATCCACTTTTAGGTGTCTTAGCTTTCCGATCACCTATGACCTATCAAAGTTGACTATCTCATGTGCAAGTATGATACAGTGTACACCAGAGACGAAGTAGATCACAAGCTCAATATGTGGCCGGATAATGAGTTACTTTCGGTATCCATGGATATTTCCATGGGTGTCACCATATAATTGAGACGTAGAGCATACCAAGTCCATCGCCATTTTATCAAGAAAGTTTTCTTTGAAATGGGTACGGGAAGGCCTTTGGAAGATTTACTGGAACTCGGAATTATTCCATCCAAAGGACGCGTACTTTTGTCTTTAGGTGTATATGCTATTGTTGCTAGTGTCAGGAGATTCGGGAATAGTATTGAAGATTTCATTCTGTAAGTAAAACCCAAACTAAACTGAAAGGCCAAGGAACACCGTACAGCTGTTTCATCCTTATTAAGAATCGCCAGCAATGCGCGTCTCACGAAACTCCATGATGTCTTGAACCAGTGACCTCCCGCTCTGTAGTTTGAACAACTTAACCGCTCGACCACTAATGGCTGATCTGTGGTGTGATTAACTCATTTGGACGGGACAGAGCACCACCCATCCTTCAGTGTAGACTGACTTCAATTAAAGGATGAAATGTCTACTGAAAATCCAGATATCCTTTCACACTATCATCCGTCTATAAGTAGCTCAGAAGGAGGATAATTTCACAAGGTGAGTGGAGCTTCCACCTGAGAAGATGTGCTCCGAGGAACCAGTCAAAACGTTACCACGTGGTGTACTAGCCTGTATCCAGAAAGTTTTATCCGTTTCAGCAGGGGCAAAATACATGCATAGTTAAATGTAGCACACAATACAAGTGATGCCTTATACTATAGATGGCATCTTAAAAACTCATGCTTCACGGTGACGTTATCCGGTCTCATTTCCAGTAAACTTACGGCACGGCCTCCAAAAGCCTCTTTCAAAATACCATTGCCTATCTACCTAAAGCTTTTGGAAAACTTTACTTCACTATATTTCATATTACTTGCTTTCTGAGCATGGGGGACCCAGGCAGAGCAGAACCGTGTCCAGCCATGGGGGTATGCGTCCTTGGAGGGAGCAGTCCATTCAGAAGAGACTTAAATAAACTTCCAAAGTCTCACCCATACGACACTTCTCTGCCACCTAATAATTTCCAAAATGGACAGCAGCTCAATTAACGAAGTCGTTTGTGGCCCAATCAGACCTTCATTTGACAGGAAGCAATTCAAATTTCAATTATGTTTGGCTTCTGCAAAGTGCGCAGCATCGCGTTGTTTCTGTAAAGTGGTGAATTGTACGGCGTCCACCCGAAGTATTTCTAAATGTTTTCGAAACTTTGAAAGCTTGCACTGAACTTGTCTATCACCTTTGAGAGATATTCTAACTGAATGGGTTTGTCCAAAGTCCCTGATTCACTGAAAACTGGTCTAATTACTCCTTCCAGATTAACAGTTAAAGCTTCCTCCAGATGTTTAACACAAATAATTTTGTTCTTTGACTATATCAAAAACAGTGAACATCTTCACCAGTTCAGTTCTTCATCCCTCAATTCCCTATTTTTTTCTCTTTTATCTCTGAATGTCAAAAGCACTGCTGTATCATTCAATCACGTCCCAGTCACTTTGCTTTTCGTTGCTGGTACTGGTCTTTGCAGACAAAAAACAACCCCGAAAGAATTTCCAGAAAGCCTTTTTTGACCGATTTATCGGGGATTTTAGGAGTTACCATAACTTGCAACCAAGAATTACCGTTGAATTACTTTGATGTAAGTTCCTTGGAAGATTGTTGATTGGTTTAAATACATCTAAACCGAGGGTTCCACACTCATGGTCTCTACATATCGTAGTGCATCGTAGCTGTTGTGGTGTGTAGGCCCACTCGTAACTTACAGGCTTAGCCCTGAGGGCGCGCAACCATTAACAGTCGTGTAGGCCAATGGTATCGAACCACACTGATGAGGAATTCATGCAAGTAGTTCAGCGACTGTATGATTGTGTACCAAACACGTTGATGATATCGATAGGTGCAAGTAACCTGTTTGAATGGCTCAGCCTTTTCCACAAAACTAAACCCAATTACACAAACCCACCTTGAAAAATCTAGTTAGGTCGGTATAAATAGAATGCAAGCATTCTTTGACCCCATAGACTGTACACGGAGTCCATCACACTGAATGACATGTTTAAACACACACAAACCACCGCTGTGTTTGTTTGCCTGACAAGTATGATCCACTGGACAGGTAGGTTACTTGCATTTTGGAAAACCGAATCTCCACACGATAGTTAAACGTGTCCTAGGTAAATTTTTTTATAAGTGCGGTTTTCTAGGTTTCTTGCCAAATTCATCGGGCTTTTGATAGCTAGAATTCCGGATCCTTATTCACCTACTCTATCCAGAACGAGTTTGAATGAGGGATGTGATAGGAAGCAGGCCTCATCATCCTCATTAATAAGAAGATGGTAGAAATTTTAAATTGTCTGTATTCTATTGATGGTGTTTGAAGAACTGATCACCAGCCGCTTATGCCAGAAAGGTTAAGTGCTCGAACTACCAGCTTGGAGGTCGCGGGTTCAAGACACCTTGGACTTTTGTGAGATACGCACTACCGATGATTCTCAATAAGGATGAAATCGCCGTACAGGGCTTCTTGACTTTTCAGCGCAGACTAGCTTCAATTACGAGACAAAATATCTGTATTCCGTTACATTACACAGCACAATCTTCTCAGTCAATCACCTAAAGCGTTAGAAAACTGATCGTTTGTTTCCTGTTCCACCAGAGGATTTTTCATATCAATTAAATTGTAAACATTTGCATTTTAATACACACAAATTCACAACCAAAAACAGCGGCCTACCAAGAAGGACGTAAGTCATGATGCAAAATGTTACTTTACGTGTATCCTGTGTTTTTTCCACAGTAGTGTTTCTATAACCTTACAGTGTTCAATCAACGCGACTCATTTTAAACCACCCAACCTTTAACAATGTTCGTTGTTTATTTCATAACAAATGATTACTACTTTCATTCCATATTCTAGTCTTATTTATAACGGGTCAGGTGCGTCGAAACCAACTGCAAGTAGGTTACGTTAATGCCTGGGCTGACAGGTTGTCTGAAGCTTACAAAACTTTGAACCACTCTCTTTGCTTTGGGGTAAGTATGACGCTTGATTGAATGGCAACCCCTGATTAAGCAGTTAAAATTCTGCATCGTCAAAACTGTGTATGATTGGTGTGCAAGTTGCGGCGTTATGCTTCGTTTACCCCAGTTGAATCCCATTGCACTAAGCGTCAAAAGCCTGAGAACTTGTTTGGTTGTTGTACTTTTATACTGTATGCGTCAGACTCCCAAAGTTTACTTCTGTCATGTCAGGTACGATATGAAACAGATCTCTACACTCCACTGAAGGCAGCATGGCGCGGCTGTCGAATTAGCAAGACCAGTGAGGCGGAAATCACATTAACCATCAGCTTGGACCGGGACTCGCTGACTAACAGCAAAGTGGATTACAAGTCAAGCAATTTTCATGATAAAGTGAAGGCCTCCCTCGAATCAGGAGCGTACGGCAAGGACACATACTACTACACAAAAATATCAAGGATACACAGTGAGAGACCATTCCTAATATTTCCATTCACAGCAATTACATAGTCCCGGGTTTTAATTTGGAAAACATTTTAATAGCTATAATATCCACAGTGGTGACATTTTGTATTTAACTTCCCTTTGATTCAATATAAACTGAGAAGATTTTGCACGCAATCGATCACCCCGGATACAGCGGAATCGTGATTATTCTTTGTTAGCTGCGAAAATTTGAGTTAGACCGCAATAATCCGCTTGCATTGTGGTTTTTATCGTTTATTTTTTAATAGCATGTTGACAGACATAAGAAGTAAATACAAGCGATGAATGTGAAAGTGTTACAGGAGAATATGAGGTAAAAGAGAGAAACGTCTCTTTCAAAGTCAGACCACCAACAGTTCCAGTCAGATAAGATGAATATCAACGTATGTAAGAATGTTTGGTACGGAAACACGCGTGTAAAGATCAACAGCCGAAGACAGGAAAAAACAATGCTGAATGCTCTTCAAGGCGCGGTAAGCGCTAGCACAGTCAAGACTCGCACATCAGGCATAAAGTGTCCGTCATACTGAGTCTGGAGTGAGATGGCAAGAATGTGCACTCAACGCCATGTACCAAGCATAAAAGTGTCGTAAGTACGAAGGGAGCCCACAATGGCAAGCAAACACAAGTCACTGACTGTGAACTTAGGAAGTCCCAGTCCAATAACAGCCTTGGCGGATTGAGGAAAGCAGATACCTCGATAAGAGATGATCATCGGTTGGTGGACCAAGAAGTCGACATCACAACCAATTGCTCGTAGGGCTGAGATTATGGCGAGGGAATATTCATCATCACCATACTTCTTCTTCTCATTCCACACAGTCACTCCGCGCCCATCCGAGACTATGCTTACCTCTATCACAGTTGCTCGGCGCTCCTGAACAGCGATTAGGTCAGGCTTGATGAATGGCATCGAAGTAGGTGCTCTCAAATCCTCGAAGAAGGTGTATCCCAGGCGACGGAGACACTTTGCGAGTTCCCTTGCAACCCGATTATGACGAGCACATCTAGCGTCATGCGCGATACAGCAGGACTGCAAAATATACACCAAACTCTCCGGTTGGCCACAGTTTCCACGACATAAGATCGTCTGGCCACCATGACCATGCCGAGCGCTTCTAACTCTCGTCCTGAGCAGGTTGCATCGGAGCTGGATACCGCGGATAAATATCCGAGGAAACACTCGTTCTGGAAATACAAGCCATCGATTCGAAAGGGGTGAAGCGACCAACTCTCGTAAACCGCGACCGTCAACGCTGTTGTGCAGACTATCACCCCAAGCAGCCACCAGCTCTTCCTTGGTGTTTACGCATGCACCATGGACTCGGATCGGAAGGCTGAGATCCCGAACAATCTTGCCAAATGCGGAATCGTTGACTACATTGCGTAGTACTCGGCACTGGGTAGAAAAGAGCTTTTCCATACGCGCTCTCCGCTGCATCGGGATTGTTGCACTCAGACTTGGGATACCAAGTCCCCCATGTTGTTTACCGGCGTGGATGTAGCTGATCGGGGTGTCCTTCGGTAGACGTAGCCAGCCACGAATAGATTGCCTGATGTAGTTGTCCAACCTTTTGAGCGTGTTTCGGTGGACTTGGCCGAGCACGAGCGAATATGTCAGCCTCGGTATCAGGTAGTTCCTCGTGATCTCCATTCTTTGATGCGGCTTCAACGGGGCACGCGTCACCTCATCGAGCAGTTTGAGCAGATGCTGTCGGTGGTTGAAGACCCCTTTCCCTTTGAATGTAAAGGGAATGCCCAAATATGTTACGGTGTCTGTCGGACCCAGAGGAGTGATGAGTTCCTCGGCGAAGCAAAATGGTTCGACTGAGACTGCTGTCGCCCGATGTTTCCTGTCCCCACAAATCACTATCGCTTTCGTCTTTCGGGCGTTTATCTTCATACCAGCTCTTCCCAACTCGACCGCAGCAGCTTCAAGCTTCTCTTTAAGGCGAGCCTGACTTTCTGCACACACGACCCAGTCGTCAGCGAAGGCAAAACCATCTACTAGGGTGTCATGGAACTGATATCCCAGTTGCGGCATCGACAATCCAAGAACCTCATCCATTGCCATGATGAACAATAATGGGGAGAGTGGATCTCCTTGCCTCACACCTCTGTGGCAGTGGACCTCGGAATTGGGGAAAACTGCTACAGCATTCTCATAGGACTGTGCGATGTATCGAACTAGAGGTGACGGTGCTCCAAATGCCTTGGCAGATCTGACGATTGTGTCATGCGAAACCGAATCAAACGCTTTCGAGATATCAACAAACGCCAAGCTGAGGTTAGAAGCAGTCGCTGAAGAGTGACGAAGCAGGACGTGCAGCGGCGATCTAGCTCTCAAACAACCGTCTCGATGTAGAAATGCAAACTGGAGTGAGGGCAGTTGCAATCTACGACTCCAGCGATCAGCAAGCACCTTATGAAAGCATCGGACAAGAATGGATGACACGGAGATCGGTCTCAGTTGATCCGGTGAAGTCGGATTTGGGACCTTCGGAACTAGAGTAATACGGGCACGACACAGATGTGGGGGACAACCCCCAGATAATAAGAGTAAGTTGAAATACCCAGCAAGCGCGTTAGCATTGAACCGGCGGAGCATCCTGGGCGTGAGCTTGTCCAGGCCTGGGGACGAATTGCCCATTACACGGATCGTACGACCGACTTCCTCTCCTGTAATTGGCTCGATCAAGCTCCAATCGGATGGTACTACTACGCGACTTGGCCGGCTATCCACGTGTTTTGGAGCTGAGAGCACCTGTTTCCAGTACTGCTCGGCGTTCAGAGGTAGGCCGCAGTTACCTTTGTATAGATCCTTCCATGACCCATCGAGCACAGCAGACGCTGCATCTTTCCGTCTTTGGTGGTATAGGGTCTGGATGGCGGCGTAGTTGGCTCGGCGGATCTGCTTTCGGTTGACCGGAATCCGATGGGCTAACTGACGACGGCGTCGGGATACAGTTTTCCGGATGTGTGGAAATGTCCTGGAGGCGTGGAGGTCCAGAAGCGACAGGACTTGCTCCGGTGTCATGATGCCAGACTGCAACCCTCGGGCAAATGCCAGGAGGTCAACACTAGCCAGCGAACTGTCAGCATGGGATTCCAAGAGTGACACGGCGCAATCCACGGTTTGTTTAAACCAGACGCTATAGTCATCAGCTTCTGACGAGTAGGCCGTTATTTGACCGATAGTTTGGTCAGGGCCCCCAGATGGTGATTCGTCCTGTTGTGCTTGCCAGTTAAGCACCCGTAACCTGGTTTTGATGCTGATAGCCGATCGACCAGGAAAATACTGCTCCAATCTCGCGAACAGCGCGGTTTGCGTGCCACAAGACGGATATAAATTGTTAGCCAGGCGCAAGAGCGATTGTGACTCTTGTTGGGACCAACGGGCCCCGGAATACTTCACTCGGCCAAGCTTATCTGCATTATGCTGGGTGGGGTGTACGTGCCGGCGATGTTGACTCAGGCCAATCTTCGTCGGAAAAAGGCGGGAACAATCAGCGCAGGCCAATTGGGCGACCATGTTCGTACCAACACATTCATTGTTGTGAACTCGATGGTGGGCTACCAAGCCAGCTTTCGATTTGCAGCACTTGCCACATTCCTCACACGTGAGCCCCACGAGTCTCTCCTGTGTACTGGTTGGAACTGGTGTGGAGGCGCCAGATTATTCGTAGTGTACATTGTCGAAAGTAACCAGCACATTGAAACCAAACAGGGTGGTTAGCCCTATCTGGAGTTGCTGAACTCTTAGCTCACCCAGACTGGCGTCCAGGCTCCCCAGTCGGCACCACGAGGAGGTGGTTCAGCTCGCCGACTCAGTGTGACAGCTTTAGCTAATCAATTACAACGAGGGAGCACTGCGACATTTACGTGTCATGCCATCTACTCAGTAATGATTAGGGAAACGTTCAAACCCAACTGCTACATCAAGGCATGAATTGGGCATTGTTTAGCGGTTTAGTTTTCTCTGGTCAGGGATTGAAGTATACCAAGACATCTTTTGCTTCTGAGGCAAACATCTCAGGATCTCTGTCTCTGTGTATTGGGATTACTACAACAGTAATCTTATGACAACTTTGAAAGCCTGTTTTTCCGTATTAGTGAAGCTCACTGGTTGTGTACATTCAAGGAAGTTGCAGTTAAACTTCACAGTCATGTTACATCAGTCGTGCTTGTTGATAACCCATACTGTTCTGGTTGGAACCCGAAAAGCCCAGCAATATGAGTACTTTCTTCCTTATTAGGAATTGCCCAATGGGAGCGGAAAAAATCGAACAAAAAAACAAATCTAGAAAATCACTAGCTGCACAGACTCTTTGGCCGGTGCGTGATTCAGATGGAACAACCTAAAATACCGACCAAGCGGCCATCTGCCCGATCTCTCGAGTCTCACCCGATTGCTTCCAGTAAGGATAAAAGAACTCATGTGGCTGAGGTTTTCAGGATTGAATCACAACTGCCCTGGAAACATCCAGTGAAATTTTGAACTTTTGACCTGGAGATTTCCAGGTCCGCGACGGTGATTTGGATAGAAAACTTTGGTTATTCACAAGTATCAATAGAAATTCCATCTTGCAAGCGAAGTCAGCTAATGATGTAAAGGTAAGAAGCCATTCGATCGTTGTTTGAAATCTCCATGGAGATTAGAACCCGCGACCTTTCCGTTAGCAATATACCACCTGACCAAAAGTGGCTGACCGGCAGCGCGATCGGATTTAAGGCTTCCATCTTCTCGGATTTTTTGGCACAGACCAAATTGCTAACCGAAATGTTGATTGGAGAGTCAAATCTTTACATTGCCACAAGCTATTCCCAAGTAGTTGACTGATTGTTTGGATAAATTCAAAACCAAATGACACTTAAAGCATCAGTGGGACGGTATGCCTCAATGAACTAGTTAATACACCTAAATACTTCTATCTCCCAACCGACATCTCGGAGCAAAACTTATAAGTCTAGCCGGATTTACCCGATTTCTTGCCGGCATATCACCCCATGTCTTAGCATCATGAGGGATAGTTGGAAGAACAGGGCGCACCGTTTTCCACACCTTTCAGCTGACTTCCGATGTAGATTCCTAAAACTGAATTCCTTCATTCCATACTTTATTCCTTAATGTAAAAATGACCACTGAGAAGGAAATCCAACAGCCTGAAGCTCTGGATTTTGTCTTTTCAGAAGCACTATTATGAACTGTGTTCGTCAGAGTCAGTCCACTAAAAACTGTGCAGTTGGACTTTTGTCTAGGAATCTGCCCACGTCACCAAGTCTTTTTAGCAGATGCACTGACAAAAACGAATTCATGGAAAGACTAATTTGCAGTACTTGTAACTTACTGTTCTGTAAAATGTCTACTAAAATGAGTCAATTATAGTATTGATGTACACTCTTAATTTTTAGCAGTGTCCTGTGATGCTATTTGCAAGAGGACGTATTCTGAAACTTCTCATAAAGCTAGCCCCTTAGACTCAGAAAAGCGGCGTCTGAAATTCAGATCCACAACTGCATACACATGGCGTTGTGTCACTTATGTCCTACTGGTCTATTTTCTCATACACTGCCCACATAATATGGTATGCCAAGTATCAACCTCTAGTTGTGTACGTATTTTATTCAGACAAATCCTTGAGATTGCAACCCCCAGTGATGGGCATTTTCCTAACCCTGATGATCCAGTTGTTGCGTTAGGTAAGTTTCAACATAGACGTTATTACTTATTTACGAAGACGGTCGGCCAGGTTATCACTGCCACTGAACTTATTTTAGAACACTCATCTCTAGGTTTCTTTGAATTTTAGCATCCAAAAACACGAAAAAACTCCTCATTGTCCAGCAACTACTATGTGACAATAAAAAGTATTGTTCCATTTTGTTTCTTCACCTATCTGACAACGAAAACGTCATGATAACGTTTGTCTAACGTTCCAGACTCATGAGACCGACGATTGAAGGCAACCACGCACCAGAACATACATAACATTTGTAAAAACTGGCAAAAGAAAATGGTCTGAATAGAAACAACGCAGTATGCAGTGATCACCAACCGTTGATAATCTGTTCACTTGAATCCGAGTAGTCGTGAGCAAAGGGTATGACCAAAAGTCACTAATTGAACTTAAAATCGCCCATCGTGCTTACCATTCCGGCCACCTTACTCTCTTTCTGTTTCTACTTAACATGGAGCTCAAAGTTGTGCAGTTGGCTCCAAACGCAGGTAAGCAAAGACTACTTGGGATGTTAAGCATACTTTGACTGTCAAAATCATGACAAGTAAAGTAGGAAATGGATGCTGAGCAAAATGACAAAGTAAGCCTGCGTTGCCAATTATTCTTTGTACTTGAAATGAAAGCTGAGCATGTGTTTAGAAGAACGTACAACATGGAATTTGCACCTGGTGTACAGAAGAGCCAAACACTTCGTCGGACAGGCACAAAAGCAGGTTGGCTACAATAGTATTTGTTATTCTGATGCTTGTGATGCAACGGATGCTCGGCTTTTATTCTCGCAAAAGGGGTAATGGAAGTACCGAATTTCATTGCAAGGTGGAAAGCGTTCTACAAAGCGTTTTGAGTTAACAGCTTCTATTCAACTCCAACCAATTTTAATTTTGCCACAGATAGGATATTTACGACATCGGTAGCTAACAAGTGGACGAAGCCGATCCTATGGTCCCTCAGCAGCTCTGGTGATTTGAATTTATTGTACGTTTTCGTTCCTGTTTTGCCATCGCTACGGATGCACAGCCGATTTACCGAGCAAAACGGCGTTGCAGAATGTACCCTGTGTTATCATGCTTTCATACAATTTTTCTTATCCAGCCGTAAAAATATACGCAAGCACTTTGCCCTCAGCTGGTGACCTTATATATGTGCATACCAGTGCACAATAAGCTGGTCGGACCTATTAGTGCTTGTTATAGAGGAGGTTTTACGCTACTGACATGCTGTACACAAAGTAAAACAAGCGAAATCAACCTAAGGATTGTTCACTGATCGCCAACAGCAGCACTAAGAGACCACAACATTTGAACTCACATAGATATTATCCAGGAATTATTGTGACACCTAAACGTTCAAAATTACTGAAGAAAAAGTCCCAATTGGGCAGTCGAGTTTGATTTTGCCCACAGACTCACAGAAGCAATGAATAAGCCAACAGGAAGACAGCCGACAGATTTCGCAATGCGAGAGGACATCAATGAGTACAGGCTGTAGGATAAATGCACTAAAATTGAATTTATTTCAATGCCTTGTCATGATTTGTCATCATGGCCGTAAAACAAAACCACTCGGAATATCTGGTCACTTTGGTTCGGTTCTCCATTTCACAAATTTACACAGACATCTGGCAGAACGTGGTTGATAAACTTTTCCTAATCGAATTGCCCGATTCCATTCCGTTTTAGGAGAAAAGCTTTTCGCTGTGTGATATTCCGCACCAAGCATAGCTCTAATGTGAACTGTTTCAGATGTTCTTGTCAAATTCACTTCGTGACTACCAGCTAGCCAACACAAATTTCGACCCTTCCCCGGTAGCTACTTACTTATTGCGAAGAATAAAAATTTTGTGCAGGAATGGGCTGTTATAAATGGACACATCAGTTTTTACCGCACTTGACAGTCCCCACTTTAATGAAGTAGCCGCGTCCAAGTGACCCTGCTAATGCCATCTAAATGTTTTAAATTTGTATGTATCTGGCGCATTCCACTACAAATTGTTCCATCAATTCTGATCCTTTTGGTACGAAATCCATAGGGAACGCCACTCAAAACGTACGGAACTATGGGTATCTAGTTCACTTTGAGTTCTGCAATGAGGCTTGGGTTTTCGCTATTACTGAGACCTGATTTTGAGGACAGGTACGAAAATTACACGCTAAACATAAGCCACGCGCTAAGTGGACGATTTTCATAACGCTTGAAAGGTTAGGTTCAGGAGGACTAAGTTGGAAACTGGGTTCTAGAAGCCGATATGGTCCAAGTAATCAGAATAGAAGAGGCAAGTATAAGATTGTGCTTACCAAAAGTTATTCATTTCGTAAAACGTTGAAGTAAAAAGATTCTTAGTACGATTCCCGGTGCCTGTATTAAAGGCGGAGAACCTATCGTATGCAAGTGAGCCCATTTGCGTTTCAGAGACAACACGGTCCTCTATCTGTTGACTCACCAATGACGGGACACATACTCATTTGGTTGGCTCAGCGCAAACCTGCTAGCTGCAGGATTTCTTCTATTCTTCCCTCAGTGAGATTTGAGCTCACAGGTTGCTGTCAGTCGATGACTAGTTCAGTTTCAATAGGAAGACTGGCTGTGAGTCCAGTTGTCCATTGTAACTAGAGTCTTTTAGTTGCTGAGCAGCTTGACCTATGTTAAGTGGATTTCTCACTCAATTCATCGTCAACATTATGTCCTACGTAGTATTTGGTCAATGTGGATCCCTCGGTTGGACTTAGTAGTTCCTTAGACCACAGCTGTTGA
Organism: Opisthorchis felineus; assembly: GCA_004794785.1. Taxonomy (NCBI): domain Eukaryota; kingdom Metazoa; phylum Platyhelminthes; class Trematoda; order Opisthorchiida; family Opisthorchiidae; genus Opisthorchis; species Opisthorchis felineus. Next base: position 271,316 of record SJOL01007097.1, read on the forward strand.
GGTCGCCCACGTGCAGTCGTTCGATAGCCTCAGGTTGACACATCCGTCTAATTCGAACATATGCCAGTTTTTGTCATCCGGTTCTGTTGCTTTTGGGCTGTCCATCAGTTCACTCAAAAGGTAAACTTTTAGGGTATCACTCTGAGTCTATGTGGTCCTGACGGTCACCCTCATATTTACCGTACATAAAGTGTCACTCGGTTTTTCAGAACCGTCTCCATTTCGATTTGTCGTAACTTGCAGATAGCCAAAGCACGGAAAAAGTAGTTGAGAGTGATTCAGGTATCACTATCAGCTATCACTTGCCAGCTGACTTTGCTCAAAAAACAAACCAAACCATGCAGTCGATGGTCTTGTTTTAACACAAGAACGGTGGTGAACAGGAATGATTCCCATGTTTACACTTTTCGAAATTTACGATACTAGTCAGTAAAGCAAGAGAGTGGAAGGTACGATACGCTGCTTGTAAAAGGAAAATTCCTAGCGGCGTCCAAAAAAAACAAATACGTCGAGCGCCCTTCTATATCTACAGCGTAAATGTCTGTCAATTTCTCCGTGCCCGTTTAACTTCCCCTAGAAATGATCTTTCATTATGCTCCAGATGACATGCACCAGTCGAAATCCTCAGTTTCACCAAAAAAGGACTGTTTGCGTGTACCTCCATTTTTTTTAAATTCTGCGTGCCGCATTGATCATCCCTTGGGATCATCCCCTGGGATTTGTACACAACAGCTAACGGTTCACTTACGATTCATAACCACCTTTGTTTTCCAGCTTTCTTTGATCGAGTACGATACAAAAAAATAACGGTAGCGTCAGTGGCGTTTGCCATTTCCGTGATTAAGTTTCTCGATCAATGCTGTGAGAAACTGAACCTAGACTGCACATTAAGCATTTAAGTGAAAAATTAGTAAAATACGGCTGAAAACCATGGTTTTTCCGCCAGCCACGTGGCATTTTTAATACTAGGATCTCAGTGTAGTCAGTGATAACAACCCACCGATTTAGAGGCGCCAGAAATCAAATAAGTAAACGGAAGGTCACGTTGCTCGCAGCTTCATCGGAAAAGTCGTCATTTGAAGTGCTATCGAAGAACACTGGATCGGCTTATGTCACCGCATTTTTGGAGACGATCAGCGCTACTTCTGTATGAGCATAAGCGCTATTAATTAACGGCCTGAGAGTTGTAGATTGAAGCTCAAATTTCTTCTCCAGTCATCCCTGGACTCAAGCAAGCTTCGGCCACTAAAAACAACCAACTGTAAAGCGCTTTGTAACCTATCATCATAAGCGTCGTACGGGAAGGTACATGTTAGTTTGACACGTAGCAAGTCAGTCGTGGTCTTTCTTGATTGGATGGTTGGTTGGTTGGATGGTTGCTTGACTGGTGTCAGTGTATCGTAACCACGGTCTCCATTTTGGAAAAGGTCAGACTTGTTTTCAAAGGTTCTCCGGAACAATGGCCTGTGGACCGGTTTAAATTGATCAAGACAATAATGTGTCATGAAATCTATCGTTGTTGCCATCTTCCTAAAATATGATGCAATATCTTTAAATCTTCTGGCGTCCACGTATCCACACTCAAGTGAGATGATTAAATGATTTCAAAATTTATATTAGACGACAGACAAAACAGCATGGACCAAAATCTTATTTCCATTAATGATAATATGGCAGAATTCATGACAGATTCATGTACCCAAAAAGGGGAGCGAAAACCACGAGAAACTTGGTTACTAGAAAAGTGTATTGGGACACCATGAGAAATGCCTTTTCTTCATGCCGTATGTGACTGGTTTTTTTGGTTCATGATTTCGAAACGACTGTTTCAACTTATACAGAACCTCTCTGGGTAACTGAACAAGGTCAGCAACGGACCTCCTTTTCAGTGCACACAAGGTATTCATTAGTGACGATAACAGATATCAATTATTACCCTATTAGGCAGGACATTAGCGAATCAAGCGTGAAAGCAATACCATTCATATGCTTCAGTCCTTGTGAGTCAGATGTGCAAGAAAGTCTAGCGGAATGATAAGCGATTTCTTACCGATAGTCGGAATCATGCAATTCCAGTCACTACAGTCCACCAACAATCGTCAGGGCCTTGGGGTCCGACGAGCAGCGGTGGAAAAGCATGATTCTGGCGAACAAATTAACATCTCTGATGGAAGTAAAATTGATTAAAGATTGCAGATCGCAACAGATCATGAAATTCCTAATCGATGCGTGAATGTCACTAATCCAATTAATTCTTTCCGCCAGATTTACAGCTTTGCACATCCTGTTAGTTGAACAGCCTCTTTTCGGTACGGGAGCTGCTCGGTTTCCGAATATATAAACAGAACACAATTATTAACGTAGTACGACCTCGGCTGTGGAGTTCGGTATGCAGATACTGAATGAAAATATTGCGTAGTGCTTCTATTTCCCCAGACCACTTCACGAACAGGGTTCATCCACACAGCATCCTTCCGTATCTTTAGATTTACCAGATTATTTCACTATTTTTTTACTATTTTGCACCAGCCTGTTGATATACAACGCGATACCAACTGGCCACAAATGCTAAAACTAGTTCATTCTAACCTCAGACCACCTATCTGAGTTTGGGTGCCCTGGTAGTAGTCCAGCCCCCTTAAAACCATGAACTGCACAAACACTGCTGTGATGCGCAGATTCTATAGGATTCTATAAGGGTTCTCAGAGTTCTCCAGTGGAATGTATACCTCTTAGGCCACCACGAAGTATACATGACTGATGAGTCCGTTAATTTCGATTGAATATCCGTATACTAGTCGTGGGTAAATGCACAAAACAAGACGCGTGTTTGTTCCCAACTAGACTCAGGTTCAAAAGACGTTAATCGTGATCAGCGATGCATATGGCATTTTCGGCAACTTTGACACTAATCACATGCGTCATTTACTTGGCCTTTTCAAGAAATCAGCCTAAAACACGAAAACAAACGATGGATGAATGTGCTCCGTCATACTGTGCGTGTATCTTCCTTGGTGTGTCCTTAACTCCAATCAATCTCAGCACAACCGTGCATTCTACAGCGTAAAGACAACCTAGCTGAAATATTTTCGTATGTATTTTAAATATACCACCAACTAACTTTCCTGTGCTTTCTAACGGGTGAGGTATACCAGAACAATGAAAAATCGTCACGCAAAAAACAGCACTGAATAAATACCGGGAATACAACAGGTCCCTATTCATGAGGGTAAGCGACTAGGTATACTGGACGTTCTACTCAGTGTACGGATCAAAAAGTGATTACGTTACGTGTATCTTATCAGTACGGTAGATACGACTGTATAGGCGTTCGGCGAGAACCGAGCTAGTTGCTGCAGTTACTCCGTTGATAATAGCTTGTGAGCTAAAAGTACCTGCAGCCTCCGGTTTACTGTCTTACTGGATGACGACCGCAATAGCAGAATTCATGAAATCATCAAAGAAAGCTTGTTACCTTCGTCAAGTTATCACGGTGGCCAATTCGCTGGAACAGACGAAAAAGAACTACCGTTCCACAGAGTTTAAACAAGAACTGAAGAGTCATTCAGAGATTGCACACTACTGCCACTACTACTACTACAAAACTCTGACAACGTTTGACAGTGACTAACCGTATGTCTGTGTTTGGTTAATCTTCTTAAACCTGACCGGATGCGTCAATTCAAATCCCCTAAGCAAAAATTGTCCAGTAGGTTTCAAAGCGTCCGTAGCGCTACCTGACTGGGAATTCCTGACGGGAGAACCAACCGATGGACACAACTAGGACAGTTCGAGTCGTTGGGGAAACAAACTACATCGCTCAACCGTGAATATGTTCTCCTGCTCAGACGTGAAAACTCAGATGTATCTAGGTACGTTGGTGGGATAGTCATAACACGCTCGCCTCGCATGTCAGATGTCCGGAGTTCGAACCCCGGCACGACCAACAATATGCACTGCTGATGAACTCTAATAAAAGCGAAAGTCGAGTCCAGTGCTTCTTCCTTTGGTGTGGATTCGTCAGAATAGTTGCGCCAGGACAGAAGGACGACTGCTCAAACGAGAGCAATGCGAACGTGAATGCTATGAAACCCCGCAACTACCAACAACTCACTTAATTTTGCCTATAATGTTTATTCGGAATCCGACTTCGTGCACAAGAGTGACTGTTCTGATTTATTCCTTTTGTTCTTTCCTGAGACGCAATTCACTTCCACCTTACACTACATTCAAGAAGTCAGTATCCCACCAGCAATTATGCGATTGTTTTGACTTCGGGCGCCGCTCCAGGCCTTCACCTATCAGGCTTCGTCCCTTCTGTTTCCTTGACTCGCTTAGTGAGATAAATAAGCATGGATGTAATTCTGTTCTTCTCAACAGTGACTTCTTTAGTCTATGTAAACTCTTCTGAAACAGAATTGTGGTCACCATTTCTGTTCATTCTTTTCAGCACCCAAACCAGATATTCTAACTGTTGCCAATCCCCCATCCAAGACTCGTGGCAACCAAGTCAAATGATTTGGTTTCTCTGTCCTGCTTATACTGACTGACTTCTCCGGGCTTTCATCTTTATTATTTTTATCTTTACTTATCTTTACATTTTACTCAAGATTAAAAACAGCACACAATTTCTGCAATGTCTATGGCCGATTGAGACTGATTACTATGCGAGTGAATCATAAAAGGAAACAGCCATTCATCGCTCAAGGTGGAAAGAAACCGGACACAATGATTTTGCTCTGGTCGGTTCGTCATATGCGGAACTGAAAATTGAAATTGGCTGTATGGTCCATAAGAAACTGAGGTCTAGTGGTTATATACAGCACTTGTTACTGGGGAGTTAGGCTGGTGACAATCCCTACCGATGATCCAATTAAACCTGAAAGTATAGGTTTTATCTTGCAAGTGAAACCAACCTATGCTGAAAAGCCCAGCTGATTCATTTTTGTTGGGAATAATGAACAATGGGGTCTCATGATTCCGCATTGACACTGGAACCCACAGCCTTCCGGTCAGTAGCTGGACGCCAATCTCTCACAAAACCACCATTCATTTGAGTTCAACAAAGTTAGATGCACCATGACCTATCATTGTCAACGGAAATGCAGCACAGTGAACATGTGGTGAACCTGTATTAAGTAGCTTTGCCTTAAACGGATGTAGAAAACATCTGCGGGTGCTTCTGGTCCATCCACCGGAAACCAAAGTCTGGTAATGTGGGGTAATGTGTTTATTATGGCGAACAACAAGTTAGTTTGAGCAAAGCTGAAGTTGTTCAGTCAGCATTCAACATCGGAGTGCTAGGAACAACAATGGATGCATAGTGGAAATGCACGGTTATGGCTATCCAAGTAAGCGCAGATCAACTGATGATGGATTGATGTGGATTTCAGTAGAAGACGGTAACTGTTGTGGAAAAAAAGGAATCGAAAGCGAAATCGTAAACATACGGGCAAAAAGAACTGAGTTATTAATTGGAGTAACAAGCGGAGGATATCGCGCAGCTTTTTCTAGGTTTTCGATGCTACAAACATTGTGCCGATAACCAAACCTAATACCCGCAAGCGAAAAATTCAGTGTAATGACAACAATGATAACAGCCAACCACCCATCTACTGCCAAGTCTGAAAACAAAAGTTGTCCGTCCAAACTCATGATGTGCATGGTTGTTTTCAGGAATTTCAGTCAGTTAACTAAAATCAACGGAACACACCAGAAACACACGCACTGAAATAACGAAATCGGACTTCACAAACCCGCTGCAAGGCCTAATAACCATTGCCCCGGTTACATCCGGTTTATGTTGCGATCGACGCACTGTTTACACCACTTATGGATAGTCAGTAGCGAAAAATAAGTCTACCTGCACACCGGTATTCGACTACGGACGGATTTCAGTGGATGCTTGAAATGTGAACTCGAACGATCCAAAAAAAATATTTTCCGTGACTGTTCACTTATGCGAGGAACTACTACGTTCATATCGGCCCCAGATACAGTGCTTATTCTGGAAACGCCACGTTGTCGCACTCACTGCTGTTGCAACGCAACCGTGAGCGAGATGATAAAAATAATGAGTTCACTTTTAGAACAGAACTAATACGTTCCTCAGCTGTCGACTTTGTTAGAGACTTAATCATTCAAACCCTATGATTATCGACCCTTGCGTTGGAGTTCAGGGAGAGATGCTTTCACCACGTCACACGACCGGTTTCCCTGAAACTGGTACTGAAGACTGGACAGATGCGTAGCTGAGCTTTCTTAAAACTGATAGGCAATTCCCGTTCAATTCACAGCTTGACGTTGACCACATCTTACGTGAATAGCACCGTCTAATTAAGGTTGGTCAGACAGTGAACACTTCGATACATTCAACGGAAGATAAGTTGGTCGGTTGAATAAACAACAAAACTTGAGACCGTTCATAATGAGCGAGAAATCGGAAGTCTATGCGGAATAGCAGTCTGTCCTTGGGAACACTCTAAAGCGGATACAAGTCTTATTCAGGAAGTACCGTCAGGGGAAAGGTTTAGACTTCCGGAACTGAACAGAAGTTGGTAAGCCCAGTAAATACTAGGGTTTCAATGGAAAGAAAGCCGTCCAAACCACTACGCCAGTGCGTGTCGTATTTTATTTCAGCCGAAATCAGCAACAGGTTAACAAAACCTAAAACAGTCACGTCACACTATCCATAGGACTATCGGGGAACAACAACACATAAATGAATAGAAAATTCCTGCAGCCTATGTACTGTCAACGACTGGAGAAATGGATGTAGCGTCCATGAAACAGCACCTACCTTTCTAGCCACTTCGGATAACATTCACTTTAGCTGGTTCGTCGTCCTCAACCGCGTCCTCTTCTTCATCATCAGCCATCGTTTCGTGACGACCATATTCACTACCCCGACGCCGATAACCGTGTAGAGACTCACTTGATTTTGCAGTTTCTCTTGACTCATGGTTGGGCGATTTTTCGACAGAGGATACGGATTCTTCATTAGCACCACTATTGTGTTCTACATCGCACTTGGGAGAAAGCACGGGGCTACAGGAAGGACTACGTGTTCCTGACAACTCTGCGGAGTGCCCGCGCTCATCGTTGTGCGCAGATATTCCAGGTCCTACATCGTACTCGTCCGGGTCGCGTTCCCAATCGCTACCCTCATGAACATCATCTTGGGATTGTGTCTCATGCCTATCATGTTCACTGGTATCCCCAGTCAGCATTTCGGTTTTTATTTTTGTCTGTGATGCACTACCACTTTCCTCGCCATTGGACCGACCTCCAAAAGGAGAGGTTTTCTTACTAGTTGAGGTCGCCTGAGTAGAGCTACTGTTTACTGTAGAGGCAGGTGATGGTGTTGGGGAAGGAATCGTGTAGATGGTCAGCCCATGATCATTGTGGCAGTGGTGCATCAAGTCCCAAGCAGAGTGGAAAGATGCACCGCAATAAGCACACTCCAAAATTTCCGGTTCCCCTGTAGATGGAAAAATGGAAAGGAAATCCATGTGCACCACGAGTTCATGAGACCCATGACAGACACAATTGTGGGAGTAGAAAGCCCTCACTGCATTCGAAAGCGCACGTATACACGTAAGCTTCAATCAATTGCCACAACGATCATTATTTAGTCACTTTCAAAACCGTTGTTGATTCGGTCAAGACTTATGAAGAATACGCAACACAGCAACACACATCTCACACTCAAACAACTCAGTATTACTGGACAGAAACTAAATTCACTTGACGTGAATTTGCAGACATCACGTTGGGAGAGTAACTGAATTAAAATCAAGACATGCAACATCGGCATACTCTCAGAGACGTTCAAATAGTAATTGTGTGAACGTGTACAGATGTGCAGTTCAAGTTCGGTTTGGATATTTCTTGTGGCCTGACAGAAATACTGGGTTCCAAATGTGTTTGAATAGGTTCCCATGCACTTACGTTCGAAATGGAATCAACCAACCAGATGGTTGGTTTCCTGACAGCCGCTTCGGGTAGCGTACAGATAAATCAATCCAGTGCAATATGTCTCTGAAGAGAAACCCGACTTCCAGTACACGATCAAAACAGTTATCATGTAGTAGTTCGAGGTGGTGGATAAGCCAATCCCAAGGACCAAAGTGCCTTTCCGGAAATAATATCTTAGGCTCGTCGGGAGTGACGAGGTGTTCACTTTGTATGCCAGAAGTCCGAAGTTCAATTCTCAGCACGACCTTGGATAGGAACTGCTCGTCAGCTTTAACAAAGGAGAACCTGGTGTTCTGGGCTCTAGTGATTTGATGCGGACTGGTCAGAATCAATCTGGTTATGTCCAGGATTAGCTGGTAAAGGGACCACCATTGGCCTGGCTGAAAACCCGACTCACCAAGGATTTACAACGCGTTCTTCAGACAAATTAAATATCCTGTACTTCGATCCAGACGATAGATACCCCCGTCTATGCAACCATAGTTTTGCGAGCGTCTAAAGTATTTTGATAACACTCCGCAGGCTTCTCTACTTTTCTGCTAATGATCTCAGATTGACAGTTCGTCATGCACTCATGTCTATCTGACTACTGATTCATGTGCCAAGACAACGAAGCTACTGCAGGAGCAATTGTAATCGCCTGAGGATGTGCTGCAGAAAACAATCTTATTCATTTAAGCTTATTCATTTCTAACAGTCGATGAAGGAACTATGAGGCATAGAATACCAGCGAAACCAGGATAAATATCGGCCTATGGAGAGATGGAACTGAGAACGGATGAACATAGAGAAGCCGGAATACTCAAAAAACAATTGCCTCCATGTTCGACCAGGCCCTCTGGATAATTTACCAGAAGGGACGCTGTTCAAATCCCAAAAACTATGCCACATGAAGCTTTTCTTCCTAACTGGGGTTCATCTATTGGGCGTATGGGGATTGGGTAAGGGGCTCACAAATTCTAATCCTTAGTTTTAAAAATTAACAAGTCCCGGTCTGGGAGGATAGCCATCCAGATAAAACAGTCTGACTGTTCACTAGGGCTCAGATTATCTGAAAGGTCAACAGTTCGTTATACCAAGATTCGTAGCCTCAAAAAGAAATCATGAGACAGATGAAAGGTTGCTACGTGCATCTGGATTAGAACAAGCATCTCATTTAGGAGCTGTCGCACGCAAGCTATCCTGATTAAAAAGTCACACGCAAGGGGACGAGATAGGCGAGACAATGCGCCACCTAGGTCCGTGAACGGGGAAATGTGATATGCTTTATTGGGATGAAATTCAATCTGATAGCAATGTTTTGTGTGACGTTCGCACATTCGGTTGGCCTTAGGCAATAGACTAGTGCAGATCTTGATGAGCCACCGCAGAGTGCCATTACTTGCCCTGTATACTCTCAAAAAACTTCCAGAGAATTGGTGGGAACAAGCATTCAAAGAACTATGATCCTGTTGCTTCTAAAAGATTCACAAACGATGAAGATGAGGAAGTTTTGACGCATTTTCAAAGGCTTCTAAATGAGGTCTCCGGAGAACGATACTGGGATTCACGACTTTATCTGACAGGAATATCACAGGTAACTCGTGCTTTTTCAAAGGAACGGTTAGATAAGTGCGACTCACCAGAGCGACAGCGACAAGAATGACAGGTCCCTTGATTAAGGCTACATCCAGCCATCTTGTGGGATATCAACTCGTCAACTTGATCGAACAGACGCCGACAACTACCACATATCAAAATATCCTCAGCAGCCGAGCGTCCTGCATGGGAAGCGAAAAAGATAGGTACAAGTCACTAAGGGACCAATCGACGTACTCGAAAGTAAAACCAAATGAGGTCAGTAACTGCGCATGAAGGAACATTACATTCCAGCACTGATATCATCTGGCTAAGAGAAAAGTGGAGCGAAGTCGGATACAGAAGACTCAGCAACAGATGAAATATAATCGTCGTTATTATGCAGAAAAGAAAAATGAAGCATCGGCTTTGGTAGTACATCGAAGCTTGCTAAGGTAAGCGAAATCATTAGGTAGTCATGTCTCGATGCAATCCTCTGATGACACGATGTATGAAGAAACGTTTGACGAGTTAGAACCGATTTCACTCAATCACAATTCACCCAACTTCGTCGTCCTAAGCCGTTTGCCAGGCTCTCCGGGGCCTACCACATTCAACAAGCAAGGCCAGCTCCACTGTTTGGGTGAACTGAGAAAACTAATTTTGATGTTGCTAATTTTCAGATCATTAACAACTCTAAATGTTAGGTCTACGTCTAGCTATTGTGGGATCGGGATTTTGCATCGACGATTTACAGATTGACTAAGCTTCTGGAGAAAATGTCAGTAAACGCCTGACAGAGGCTATCTCCATCCGATCTTCATCGGAAAGGATTCAAAAGGCGACCCACGCCCACACATCAACATTCAAGATAACGAAACTTTTGGAAACCACTTGCCAAATTCGGTGAACAGATAAACGGCCAGGTGATTAAAAAGCAACCTATGCCCCCGAACCACCAGTATTCCGACAATGTCGAAACTGACAAAATTTTTAGTTTAACGCTACCACGGTAACTAGAGCGAGGCTTGATTGTCGAGTGATATGGTAATTTTCCGTTGGTCCTAAACTACTGCTTCTAGAGCCTGCTCTGCAGTACGCAAGTGAGATAGATATGTTCATGGTGCATTATGTTGTGCGGTTCGGTTCACCGCACTTTTTTAACATTTGCATCCTATACAATGGCGACCGGTTTGCCAAAGTAGAAGACGCCGAGTAATTCCAAAATGGAACGACAGTGTCGAAATGTTTTCGTTCGCAAAATGTTTGGAACATGCTTGAATTCTATTGTACGTTTGCAGAATCCACAAAACACGCGACTGAACAAAGTCCTAACTTCAATGATTACTGATTAGGGCAATAGTAAAGTAATGATTGTTAACGGTAAATGGCTGGCTGGCTGAACCCAGCACCAGTTAGTTCTCACAGCTAAACCGCCAACAGCTTAGCTCAGAAGTGCAAGTGCGACAGATGTAGCAGGGAATAAAAACCTACCAGAATTCTCTGAATGAGTTCGATTCAACGACGTAGCGACTGAAGTGTTACTCAGTGGACGCTTTGATGGCGCCGTAACGGTCGATGGTGTCGAAGTCTTCATTGATGCGGTAACCGGACGAGCCTGTGCGGAAGTTGTTAGACTGGATACAGGATGGCGTTGATCGGAAGCCGGCGAGACTTTATTTGGCTGCGTTGAGCTGCTATTGTCCGCAGTGGGTGAAACCAATGAGACCAAATTTTGTCCCCGAGCCCCTGCGGGAAGCGTGTTGTTCGAGCTGTTTTGATTATAAAGCATACTCTCCAGACGAGTACGCTTAGCTGAAGAGGACGTATTTAGGGCTGATACAGGGGTATAGGTACTCGGCTGCGAACCAGATGAGCGCGTGTGCTTCGGTCTTGTGGCACTAACTACAGGGTTTTGTGCGGCTCCAAAATTAAACCCAGTCAATGGAGTGGCACCACCCAAAACAGATGTGGCAGCAGCAGCGAACTGAGAGAAGTTCGGTTGTCCCATGATTCCCTCCAGCCCCAGTTGTTGTAACGAAGACAGAACCGGGTTGCTAGCTAAACTGGACAAAGCCTGCGCCTGAAGCGTCAAATCCGGAATGCCCGAACTACAAAAAGTCCGTCAAAAACAAGCACGTCGCGGAAAAGTTGGATGAGTGAAAGAAATACTATACACCACCACGCGGAACGGATGCTTTGAAAATTAGCTTTTAGAGGTTGTTTGTCTCAAATCCTGCATACAATACAGATACGACACAGATCGGGATGGAGGGCAAAATAAGCGAAAACTTCGTTGATGGAAGTTTCTAAATGCAACAGACTGCTTTAAACGACGCATAAAACAATGAACCAACTCGACGTCAATTCGACGTTGTGGAGATTAAGTGAAAAGTGTCCACGTAGGACAAGTAACAAATAAATATCAAACATGGGTAGTAACAAGAGTGCTTAAAATGACTAGCAAAGTATCCAAGAAAAACGAAAGCGCCGACTAGTAACATAAAATCGCGCTATAAATACACGCAACGGCCGGAAGATAGCATGTAATTGGTCGGGGCGGGTTCGGCGTTATTAGATGGATCTCAACATCCAGGCCTATTCAAAAATAACCCCTCCGTAACCACAGACGAAGCTACAGGAAGCAGTCCAAATCGGATAAAATCAAAGCACCGAATCCAAGCCATACCACTAAATGAGGTTCAACAGGCTGCGGACATGTGGAGTGCAGCGGTCTCAGCTAAGAATATCAAAGAGATATCCATTAGGTGAACAAAGTTCCTCGGTGACCTGAGCACCGAGTCAATAAAATGGCAGGAACAATTCATTCCAACAATATGCCACAGGAGCAAAAACTTAGGGCAAAAAACTGCTTACATTTCCCGCTATTCAGAATAAAGATATCTGCAGCCCAGCTCTAGCTTGACCCAGTTAAAATGTCATGGGACAGTCCATTGTAAAAGAAAAGGGTTCAAAAGAATGTAAAAGGGAGAACACCAAGTCATTAGTGCGAGTCCAAAGCTAGCCGCTGCGTACCTCGAGAGCCCAGACCTAGAAAAAGAATTATAGGTAGTAGGAAGAGTATAGAATAAATTACCAAGTGGATAAGTTTGCGTTGATATTGGAGCGGCCACGTTTGCGGTTCTTTGGTTCTGATGCGATTGTTACATCTGTAGGATAAATGGTAAACCGGTTTCAATGTTTTCATTATTGGTTGAAGCTCCTACAAGGGTCAAAGCTCACCTAAACTGAAACAGTTTAATGTACAGGAAGTAAGCTGAGGTGCGTTTGGTCATCCCAAATCATTTGGAGTGACTGGCTAAATTCATCCAGAAGTTCATGTTCGTTTTTTGTAAAACGATGCAAACCATCGCAAGCTAACGAAAGCTGGGAAGATGGGAGATTTAGCTTATTGCCAATGCCACCCACCCAAGTGTGTTTGTATGGCATATGCAACCACTCATTTACGGAGTAATCGCAGTTGATTGTCCGCCAAAATACGAACGGAAAGGTGAACACCAAGGTAGGCTATCGGAAAATTGATGAAGGCATTCTTATAACTAAAGTACCAAGGCTTCGTCGCATTGAAACGAATGGTACCACTTATAAGCCCGCGTAACACCATGACGAAAATACCGCTGTGTAAATAGAAAACGGTCACCAAAGAGACATCCAGGACTAGAAATCGCAATGGCACGCTAGTCTAAGATAATGTTTAGAAATTATTACATAAAAGCTAAACATTCCTACATTATTGTGCGACTTCAGGTCACAAAACACCCAGAAGAAGCTGTGGTTAGAGAAAAAATGTGACAACGCTAATCTGTTTTGCCATTAACCAACCTAATGCCATACTATAGTAAATCTTCGCGTCTTCTCCAGCAACGGCGGCTCGGGCGCTGGTCTCATTGCCATACTGAATGAAGGCGTAGCCCTTGTGCACAGATATGCCTATAATAGCGCCGTATTTGGAGAAAATGGACTCCAATTCCGTCTTCGTCATGTGAACGGTGTTCAAGTTGCCCACAAAAACTCGTGATTTCAGACTGTTTGGATCCGTCCGATTTGTGATGTTGCTTACACCCACCATTTGGCTGGTTCGGCCCGACATTATGGCTAAAAGAACGAAGAAATATTGGACGTTGGAAAAGTATTTAGCAGACAAAGTGCTTGGAACGAAGCAACATTGTGTGCGCCCCACAAGTAGCTTCGAATATTCTTAAAGTCTCACGAGGTACACAATACCGACGATTTCCAAAAAGGATGACAGCTGTACAATCCTTCTAAATCCTCAGCATAGATCTGCTTCATTTGCAGAGGGAAAGCCCTATCTACAACTGTATTAATGCCAGATAGGTAAGCGACCCTCGAGACCATCGGTTGAACTGTTCAGTAGAGCTGTTTATTGGATAGTGGAATGAAACAAAAACTTCTATATTCTACAAGAATCAGTCATACCACGGGGAGTCGGCTAAACTGATTTCAAACCGACAACGGCGAGCATGTGCAAGGAGCTCCGACGGATTGGGCGGATGAAATTAACTCGTGATTAAAAATAGTGGAGGCATAATAGGTGAAAGGAACCAGTGTCTTGGTCACGAGGCTGAATATTTCTAACAACAGCCTGAGTGGTAGTCTGACTCTGTACCCAACTTTCATTCGACCCGCCGATTGAGTGCACTGTGGTGCTAGACCCTTCCTTAGTTCCTGGAGTGCCTTTGCGCCTCGAAACGCATTCGGACTGCAGAGTCAGATGATCTCCGACCAGCGTCATTCAAGGACAGTGGTGAATCTTTGTGTTCTTCCGAATTCGGTTGTCTAGGGAAAGGACGCAATCCGAAACAAGGGTTGAGCACGCATAGGGATTTTGGCATAAAAGGTACCCGGAGCCACCGCCTCAATCATACGGATATAAACCTACATTAGTAGTAACACGAACGCTGACGAAACCTCCTATCACCAGGAAGAATGAACGTCCGTGAACTTCATGCAGGTTTTCGACCAGGTAAGAGATGCACTGACCATGTCTCCAAATTGCGTCAACTGCTTTCATAAGGCCATCTATGCCAGAAACCAATAATTTTGGTTTTCTTGACCTAAAAGAAGCTTTCGACTCTGTACACGGACTATCTCCTCTGCATGTACTTGGCCAACTAGGAGTGCCTTTGAAGTTTGTGAATATTTTTCCTCCCCTTATGCCCATAATTCTGATTAAGGTCATTCAGGTCTCCTCGTAACTAGTGAAGTTCGCCACGGTTGTCCCCCCTCCCCGTTTTCATCCTGATTTGTGTTGGATTCAATGTAGGCGATGGATAGTGGGCGGATGACGATGCTCCACACAGGTACATCTCAGTTCATTTGGATAGCCGTGAACCCTACAGGTATGTACGGTGGCTCGGGTCGCCGCAGCTTATAGCAGCAGAGGGGATACAGAAGAACGTGTAATTAATCAAACTAAGTAATTAGGAAAAGAGCAGCAGTTTAATGATTGAGAACAAGAGAATAGGTATAACACCGCCACTGGTCGCGTGACATCACCGTTTGGGCGAATACCTCTAATAACTGATATGGTGAGCCCCTGATACCCAACTTCGCAGTACAGCTAAGGCTCTTTGTTGATTTTTCCATACTCCGTCTCCAGGTCGTGCGCTGCGCACTTTGCGGTATTTTCCATTTGGAACCTGCCTCAGTAAGCAGAGCACAGCGATACGATCGATCAACTGGCAAACGAAGCACTCGGCCCAGCCAGAGGAGTTGGTTCACAATTTGGACAACTGATTGATTTGTTGCCAAAAACGATTCATCGCATTTCACCATTGCTAATCCAATGTTCGCACGATACATATGCAATGTCCCGGAGGCACCGATAATCAAGGACAAGCAATCCTCTCTTCCCTTTAGCGCACAGTGAGCAGGCTTCACAACCCTAGCGTAACACTAGGCACACTGCAACATGTAGGCCATGCCTTTCACCGTCAGGCCAGTGTTACGTCGACCGCAGAGATGCGTGAGCTGAAGGAAAGAAACCCAGGCTCTTTGGATTCTAGCATTCACTTCATCAGCAATACTGTCATCCGACGTGACCGCCACCTATATAGGCCTCTTGTGGCTCCGATACTACGGCCAGCTTCGATGGTGCACTCGCCCAGTCTTGTGATAGCACTATGCACTTTAAAGATGCAAAGCACATACCAAAACGCATGGCAATATTACTTATATCATTTAGTGTATTTTGCATATGGATGGGAGCTGACACAACTAGCGCAATATCGCCAGCATACTCCAAGTCCTTAAAGTCTTCCCCGGGAAGAAACCCCACATCGGAGGTAGAAGACAGCCAACATTTCTTCGATAAGCAATTCGATTGCGAAGCAGAAGAGGAAAGGTGACGAAGGGCAGCCTGACGGGCACCGAACTTGGTGACAAACTCAGGAGAATACTCTCTGTAGGGCTTCATGCGCCCACGGGCGTTGGAATGTAGGGGTTGGAAATATGCGACGAAAGTGTTCGGTATACAGAGCGGCGCGATCGACTGAGTCGAACGCTGCTTTTGGGCCTCATAAGAAAACTGTTGGTCTTCTACATGTGTGGCGGTGTTCTGGAAGTTGTCGTAAGGTAGAGATATGATCAATGCGCGCCAATCCGCGGCCCAAACAGAACCCTGCTTGGTTCTCACGGCTCTGCCTCTCACGAATACTGGTAAGTTTGTGTAGGAAGATGCCTGTAAGCAACGTAATAGCGATGGCGACTGGGCTGATACACCGATTATCATCACATTTAGACCCAATACCCTTTTTGGAGAACAGGAACGACATCACATATCTGCCATTCCTCAGGCATTTCCTTCGTCTTCCAAATGCTTTGCAAGGGTTATTTCATACTGAAAGAGTTCTTCCTCTCAATCCTTAAACGAGACAGGAACAACCAGGATCGGGCTCTTTATACTCCTCAAAAGTTTTATTTTGTTTTTGACTTCATCTTCTGTTGGGATGTGCACTGCAAACGGTGGCGATCCAAGCAGCTCACACCCTGTTGTGAAGTTGTTGGGACGTTGAACGTTATGCTAGGCACATCTTCCAAGTGTTCCGCCCACCGGAGCAGGCGGTGGGACTTGGAGTGTAATTTAAGCCCCAACTCTCTGTAATAACTAACTGGCCGGCGGCCTTCTTGATCCGGTATTGCGGATAAGTTGGAAAAGAATTCGACTATTTCCACTAACCATCATCTTTTCCATTTCTTAGACCTTCCTTAGCCACCACGCCTCCAGGTCAGGTGTCCCTTCAGAGAGCCCCCTGAGTCGTACTATCGTCCGAGTGAGACCAACATCCTCACCTTGATCGGGGATATGGAGCTCCGTAAGATCCAACTTGAATTAGGTCGTGACTTTGTTTGGTGACGCACACAGTCAAACGTCTAACTTATGGCGTTTTCCGAAGTGATCTTAACATGGCCGACTGGCTTGTTTCGCTTTCTCAAGTTTTCCGGACAGCTGCTGTTGACAGACTTTTTAACGACCGAATCTTGCAGGCAGTGTATATTGTAGGGATGAACGATCTTAGTTGGTGGGAGACGAGTAGCAACATGAGCACGAGCCAGGGCATGGTCTGACACCGTACACATGTTCCAAAAGATCGACGATCTAGAACACAAAATCACCACCATTTGAGTGACACATTGATTAAGGTTTAGAGGGCGCCAGGTAACGTGGCGTTCATGTTTGAGCTGAGGATTCGTACGACAAACAGATTATCAATGCACTTACAGGAAGCTACCGTTATTGTCAATTCTGGAAGTATCGACACAAATCTCCCGTCGAGAGGGCTCCTGTGCTTGTTGATTCTTTCAACGGTATATGAAAATTGTCAGCCAGAATACTGATCTCCGAGCACTTGGCCATCCGCAGAACTTTAGAAAGTTCTCCATAAAAAGAGCCTCTAGTAGTATCACCATCTCAGTTTGTTGACGCAGAGATGACGAACATATTTCGAATGTAGGGTTGCTGCTGCGGATTCTGACAGATCCCGGCAGTCTGACTGCAAACAGTTGACTATTCATAGATATGCAGTCAATCAGACCTCTTGGACCTCGCACTCAACGCAAAACCCACACCACCGGGACAATGAGGAGCAGTTTCTGGATCACGCAAAATCATGAATAAACTGAACTGCCTTGAACCGTGTTCAGATGTCCGTGTGCCCAATATGACGCCCACCATGTCGTGGTGGTCGGGCTTCAGTATTGCAATAATCCTGCGGGCCACAGTGGCTGTAACTCACTTCCTTAAGGTTCAATCATACCAGGAAGGCCAACGTGGAGCGGGTAGACGGGAACAACGAGGCCCCGTACTGCGAGAAATCGTATTACGAGGTGACCTGGAGGTAAATTCGTACTACCCTCTGCGATAGGAGTGAAGGCAGTAAGGTGCTTCCTACAAGCGACCAGCATGCTCATATATATGGAAGCAGCCAAACTGCCTTCCCCCAAGGAAGGACGGGTTAGAAAAGGTCGGCCCTAAAAACCAAAGGTTGACCGTGACCGCCGGCACATCACTCAACACGGTCGACATGCTTGCTAAACCAAAGAGTTTGGTGCTGCTCAGAAAGTACCTGCTGTGCGCAGCCGCATTAGGAGTAAAACAGTCATGCCTTACTCTCTGCGCCGTTGGGCCAGGCAATCCTACTGTAGCCAAGTGGGTCAGACTATTGAGTAGTTGGCTCCGAAAAGCGTCCCTCAAGAAAGCCTTAGCAACCGCTGCCTCGCGGTGGAGACTTTTGAGTCAGACGCTAGGGGAAAGGTCCTACCCTACATCCTCCCACTGCCTTGTGGGCCAGGGTTTTGATTCAGAGGTTCAAGGTGGGATACCTCAACTAAACCCCCTTCTTCGGCCTAGACAGTCGGAAAATATCATTCGCTGTTGCAGTTCTTCGTTCACCAGCTCAGTGGTTAGAGCGCGAATTTAGTGACCGGAAAGTCCGTGGTTCGAACCCGACCTCTCCATCTCGAATTCCCCTGTCTAGGCTTGGGCAACCTGACAGTATTCCAGCCCTCGTGCTTCCTTCAGGTGGCATGTTAGCTAGGCACTGAAAGGGTGTTCCAGCTGAACGATTTTTTCCCACCCTACCCATCGAATGATTCACACCGATCAACCCATCAGCCAGTCCTTAACCATTGTTCCGCGTCTAAACTATCGCCTAGGAAAATAAACCAAAGTAAGCCCTCAATAAAATCCAAAGATCTGATGCGCTCTTCGTTAAATTAGGCAAAAGGCATCCCTTGATGAAACCTTGCTTCCCCTCTCCATTGATGTATGCTGTGAATCCGAAACACGCATACAAGGCCCGATTTCGGTCGTGCACATCAGGCCGGTTAAGACGAGTCCGATGTTTCACATTTCAGACTCCGAGTATCTGACGCAATGGATTGTGGTATCTACGGTGCGGGAAGTGCACTCATCCCCAAAACTAAAAGCGCTTTACTGAACTGGATCAGAGTAAACAGTCCTCTTTGCGCTGTGCGGTTGTCTGGCTCCATTAAGATCAATGCAAGTCGCTGCGGCAAACGATGCTTATTTGTTGTATCAGCATCATCATCATCATCAAAGACAGCAACATCAGTGTTGACACTGATGCTTCACTGCCGTACAACCATAAGGTTCGTCTAATTATATTTAAAGCCCTAGAGTGAAGAGAAGAGAAAAAGAGTGGGTGAGGGAGGGGACCTAGTGCTGGCTTATGTCAAGCGTTCTGAGGTGCCTACACCTCCAAGCGCTCAATCAGACAGTCTGGAAAGAAACTGACAGCACGAACGCCACTGACATCGATTAGCCGCCATTTCTTGCAACGTCTCCAGCCATGCACAGGCGGGGTCACGGGGGCCCCATCCTGGAAGGCGTACAACACCAACAACACCCAAACTCTTCGT
>SJOL01007097.1:293981-304968 GCA_004794785.1 Opisthorchis felineus
TTAGGGTCCTCAACCAAAGCCTTTGGCTCAAAAGCCTAACCGCAAGGCAGCGGTGTTGGGCTGGAAATGCAAGTACACTACCAATTTTACGGAACACGTCGCCACACATGTTCCAAACCTCAACCTGGAGGGCCAGGAGACTGTGTTCGTCAGACCTCTACCCATTGACCAACCTGGTATGAGACTCTGCGAGTGCCACGGGACACCCCCCAGTATAGCTCAATGGGTCGCTGAGGTGCGCAAACCGCCACACCACGGTAAGGTCCAGTCTCTTCGTATCAGCATATGCCCCGACAGACTGCAGTTCTGAGACTGAGAAGGACGGGTTTTATCGAGATCTGTCACGACTGCTTCGGTCAGCAAGAAGGACGGATATAGCAATCTTGGCTGGTGGTATGAATGCCCAAGTTGGACAACTAAGCCCCGAATAAGCACAGTTAGGTGGTAGATTTGGAGTCGATGTTCAGCGCACGGATAACGAACAGCGGCCTCTTTAGTTGCGTGCTGAATACCGTCTGTTCCTGGCCAGTACGAACTTACAGCACAAAATATCACATCGAGTTACCTGGAGGCCAAGTTATGGACCCAGTTGGATCATGACTATTAGTTAAAGATAGGGAGCCTCAGTTAAAGATTGCCGTTCCTTTTGGAATGCGCAACCTGATCCAGATCATGCCGTTGTGCGGGCTGAGTTACCACTCGGTTTTCGTCGGCGTCACGCGTGTCGAAGCAAAGCAATTCCACTCATCAACTTCGACGAGTCTCAGTAGCTCAATAGTATCGAGCTGACATGGCTGGAAAGCTGCTGGAAGCAGAATATCATGCTGATGATTTAGTTGAAAGCCTCGTCGTGAAGAAAAGAACAAAAGTGGACAGGGAAGGGACCTAGTACTAGCCTACTACAATCACTCCTAGGTGCTCACACGTCCATACACTCATTCAGGCAATCTGGGAAGAAACTGACAATAAGAAAGCCACTGGCACGAACTAGCATACACATCTTAGAGCATCTCCAACCAGCCGCAGTGGGGATCACGTGGTTCTCATTCTCGAAGGCAAGTCACACTGACAGCGCCAAGACATTTCGTAATCTCTTTCATACCCCGCTGTCACGTCGAAGGTTGGTCACTCCTCTGCTTCCGTCACTCCCGGTTGGGCACAAAAAACAGCACTCTTGTCAAAAAACGACGGTTCGGCAGGCGCAATACATGACCTAATCAACGAAGCTTCTGGTGCTGGACACACTGCTCGATGGAAGTCCCCGTTGCACAACCGAAGACTTGCTTTTCAATCGCCTCTTTACGGATTCACCGACACCAAACCACATGAGCTATGGTTCTGAGATGAACACCTGAAGACGCATAAGTTCCGCTGCTCCAACAGGCCAGGTCTCACAGACATACAACAAAACAGACCGTACTGTAGCCTGATATACACGTTTCTTAGGATTTAGGGATATACCGGTTTGACGCCGAAGGTATTTCAAATTAGCAAGCACAACCCGAGCCTTGCAGATTTGCGCACCGATCTCATCTGTCACACTACAATAGGAACTGATGCGCAGATATTGCGGCCAAAACCGATGCACAACAAATTTAGTAATAAAAAAGGTAATCGTTCAGCTGTAACACCCTTTCGGTGCCTAGCTGTCATGCCACCCAAAGAAAGCACGAGGGTTGGGATGCTGCCACGTTGCCCAAGCCTAGACGGAGGAAAGTCGAGAGGCGAAGGTCGGGTTCGAACCACGGAACAAATGGAGTCATCAGTCCTAACTGATTGGCCTACAAGGAGAAGGTTATTGATTGGGTCGGGAGAGGCGGAAGAAAAAGAATAGAGATGACGGCAACAGCTTCCTTCCCCTTACCCACCCTGCTGTATGCAGCAAGTAGGGCGACCCGGCAGATGGCAACACGCAACGGCCGATGCGGCATGAGATTATTTGTAAGTAAGAAAACAATAACCAGTAAACCGAGTCGGGTCGGCAACAGCCGCCTCCCTGGATGGGGACCCCGGGGCTCAAATCCTCAATGATTAACACCAGCAGACATGGCTTAAACACACAGTCAGTAACGATAATGCATCAAAGCTATCACCTTCGAAGCGTAACTGCTCAGTTCCCAAACCAACTGAACATGTCATCGCCTCCAACTCCTGGCCGTATTTCCAGCGCTCTACCGTTTTTTTCGTGATCGAAAGTGTAGCATCCGGAACCAACATACCCTTGTAGTGTTAGTAGTGCATGTTTGAGTTCTACTGTTCTAGGCAGGATTTAGAGAGCAACCGACAGGCGGGTTTGTGTTGGCATGGGTAGTAGTAATCAGAGCTGAGGCCGAGGAGACTAAACACTGCTTTTAATCTGCGTGGGCAAACGTAACTTCGCTCAGACCGAAGAAGGGAGTTTGTTTCAGGTAAACCACCATAAACCGTTGATTCAAAAGCCTGACCCATAAGGCAGTGGAAGGTAGGGTTTCGTTCCGGAGCCGCGCCCGAAGCCTCCCACTGTGAACCAGGTACTAGGTTTTCCGAAGGAACCTATCGAGAGCCAACGACCCAATAGTCCGGCTCACTTAGTTGTAAGAGGCTTGCCTAGCCCAGGGGCACATGGAATGAGACGCAGATACCTAACCCTAATGCGGTGCTTTCTGAGCAGCACCAGCTCTTTGGCTCTAAAAGTATTTCGATGGTATTGAAAAATCGCCGGCGGTTACGGCCAAGTGCTAGGTGATCGGACTGTGGGGTTTTCGGGGTCAACCTTTCCGAACCCGTCCTTCTCGGTAAAAGGCAGTATCGTTGCTCCCGTAAATATGAGCAAATTGGCCAACTGGAAACACCTCAGCGCCTAATGCAGTTATTGTTCCTGAAGATCAGTCTTAAAGTCCAAGCACACGAGTTCGAGATAGCTCAGTGGTCAAGGCTTACGGACCGGAAGGTCCGTTGTCCGAACCCGACCTCAGCATCTCGACTGCTCCTGTCTAGGTTTGGGCAACCTGGCAGTATCCCAGACCTCGTGCACGCTACCGTTGGCACAGTAGTCAGGCACCGAAAGGGTGCAACCGCTGAACAATTATTACTAATATTATTGTTTATTTTACACGTCGTCTAATACCTAACCCGTCCCTATTGATGCCCTGGATGAGTGTGAAATGGGATTTGCCAGAATGGTTAATAGCTCCCAGTACACCAGCGGCTTTGGGTAATCCAAAATGAGGTCCGGTATCACTGACACAACTGTCCATCTGGACTTGATTTCCCTGCTTCGTAGTCATTTAGGTTCGATCGCTGGTTCGAATATGACCGGGACTGGATTCGCACTACCCTCTGGTAGGCCGGTTCCTATCTGAAGATGACTCGTCCGTCTTCCGATTCCAACAGATCCAACCTTTATTGATTCCGTGTTCTGTTCTAGCTTGGTGGTAGATACAAGAACCTCTGCCTTTGTGGCAGTGCAGGAAATGAAACAAGCGGTGCAGTACAATGTAGGTCTAGTTCGCAGCTACTTTTGACAGCCAGTCACCTGACTCCCATGTAATTTTATCCTGGCTACTACATTTCTTCCGGGTACCACACCTACAGAGTGCATCGCGCTGTAATGTTCCATTGAGCCTTTGCTAAAAGTAAGGACGGAGAGAGCAGATGGACAAATTCCGCCCCCGAATACCTTGGAAGAAATTAGATATTTGAGAACGCATTCCGTAGGTTCCGGCCTACCTCGAACTGAATTCACTCTTCCGGGTGATTTAATTACTTCATTCCCAGTGCAACCCGAACCTTGCAGTGTGGAGTGGGATATCAGGACACCAGCGGTATTTGACGTTCTCGAGGATGTAGTGATGGAACACGCCGGTTCTGAAATGTGCAGATATGGACATTGATATTATTGGAGCCACAAGGCACACACATCACAGATTCGCACAGATCGTGTGACGCAGGAGAGAAGACCGGAGCGAAGGTAAAACGTGCGGGTTGAAACCGAAACTATAGGCACAAGTCAAATACAAGTTCGGAAATAGCTCTAGGTCACTTATAAGGATTACAATCGTGCAAATGCTTCTTGTCTGGGGCACCGGTAATAGGAAAAAAGTGAGGTACACACAAATTAGGTCATACGACAAATATGTGCAAGCAGGCACAGCCACAGCAGGAAATTTCGAACCGCGCGCTTTCGGGGTCGCGGATATCGCGGATCGATACACAGGATCGAGGCTATCGCACAATTTTCCCGGGTCGGTTTTGTTCTTGTCGTTCAGTGGCTGCCGTTCACCTGAAGAGTACAAGCGAAAAAATGGTGTAGCGCTGCTCTTTAAGCTCTCAGCGCGGGGAAGTGAGCTTTCCAGCGCGAGGATTCGCATAAAAAGCGCCTAATAGTGCTTTGAACTGGGTCAGTTCCAGTAGGTGCAGAAGATTTAGTAACTGTTTGCGCCCGTACATAAATAATACAGTAAGTTGTGGGGTTTGCGGGATATGTATTGTCTATATTTACATCAATCTCCTTTGAACAGTTGTCCACCTGTCCTTGATTAGTTATTCTGGTGAGTCCACACCAAAGGGGGAACACTGAACTCGAGTTTCGCTCCTATTGGAGCTCATCAGCAGTGCATATCAAATGGCCGTGCCGGGGTTTGAGCTCCGAACACCTGACAGGCGAGGCGAGCGTGTTACCACTAATCCACCAGCGCACGCTGGAAGCATCTGAAGTTTCACTTCTGAACGGGTGAGCGTGTTCACGCTGGAGCAATGTGATTGGTGTGCCCGACTCATTATCGGAACGACGACCCAGTAACTGTTCTGGTTGTGACGACCGATTGCCCCGCCTGTCAGGATTTCCCAGTCAGGTAGCGCCAAACTGCTCAAACGAGAGTGATGTGTATATGAACATTACACATCCCGCAAACCCAACAACAGGTATATCAAAAAGTTGTCCAGCGTCTGCATCACTACCTAAAAAAGCAAAAGCGGGGAAATTGCAACAAGTTTAAAGGGGAATGTACGACGGAGGAAACACGCCACTCTGGGAGTCCTTTTTGGGAATGGAGGCACGCTGACAATAGAGGAAGACTAGTGAGATCCAGTCTCCAAGGTCCCCGACGTGGGTTGATTGTGTAACTATAGGCCATACTCTCGGGTCGCCATGGAGGAGTCCATTAGAGATCAGAGGAGAAGCTGGTCAGGGTGTGTTGGTGGAAATGATAAGCGGCCTTTGTTCAGTGATAGATATTTTGGTGTCATGAAACGGCACGGAAACGGCCCACAAAACCATAACTGCAGGGTACAGATGGTGCATGAATGCGGCTAAGTAGACGAATGTCGGACCGAGAAAGCATAGGCTAGCCAAAAGACCCCTGGACATGTCACATGGACTCACGAATGCTCTCACGAAACTAAAGCTGTAATCTATCCTTTTATTCACTTTCAGTGGGGTGGTGAAACTGGTGAAAAGTTTAGTTGGATTGACTGAACAACTGCGAGAGGAAACCATTTTGTGTGGAGCCTAGCAAAACATCAATGCTGGGAAAGCATTATATAGTTTAATAGACCTTCTGCATGAGGCCACAGAGGACGGGTATCAATTTTTCCGGTTGTTTAAGTAGGACCGGTTCCCACCCTTTGTGTGGGTGTATAATCGATTGCTTCCTAGAGGACGTTCATCCGCGAAAGAAGAGGGGAATACAAAATACGATATTCAAACGCAAGGATGGCCACGCATTCCTTGAAGACCTCGGGTTAACGCCATATGTTCAGGACGGAACAGGACTGGCCCGACAGTTGTGCACATGAGTAGAAAAGCGGAGGCCTGAAGAATCGCATCGGAAAGTATTCGTCCTAGTTCACACTTTGGGGGTGAGTAGACGAAATTAATAGGGCTAACCACTGCTCTTCACTGGCTGTCGTCAAGATAGGACTAGTGTGACCTAAAACGAAAGATATGGCGCAAAGCTTGCGGAATAAAAAATACAAGTTGCTCTGCTAAGTACGGCACAAACCTGTCTGAAGTGAGGTGGGCTTGAGTCACTGTGAGTTACTTTAGTACCTATATACCCAACGTATGTATGGCCACCGGTGAACCACCGCCGCGTTTCGACAAGGGCACTGCAAACTAATCCGGCGTAAAACTGACCAGGACTGATACAAAATGTGTGGAGTGGGATAAATGGGACGGCAGCCGACGGCGCGGTCAAAGCAAGACTAATATCGTCTGCGGTATCACCGGGGATTTAGTTAGGCAAAACACATTAGAAAAAGCTGGCAGTGGAAGCAACCTGGTACTAAGCGAACCTGTTTTTTCTCGGGCAGAGAACTTATGAGACTTTTGAACCTGTGAAAAACATATTGAGCGTGGAGAACAAAATACTCTAAGTTGTCGCTGTCGCCATACCACCACACCGCTCGAAACAGCATTCGTTCATTCTGCCCCCAGAAAGCTGGCGAAAACAACGTTTGTTAAATTATGTTCGACTTGCGGTAACTATGGACAACGGTTAAGCCAAATATGCAGAACGTGAAACTAAGATAAAAACAACCGGGGAGCTCCAAGTGGAGTTTGATACTTGGCAACACAAAAGAGCAGGAAGGGTGGACGCAAAAATCCCCACATATTCTGTCAAAATCGACAGAGATTTGGCACCGCAGAGTGTAAGCCGCAAATTAGCGGTGGCAATTTCTTCAAAAAGTGTACCTGGCGCCAAAGTGGACTGTGGGTCGATAAAAGTCCCGAATGTACTATATTTCCTTCCTGTTACGAGAAAATAGCAGCCGGTGAACCCGCTGGGGGTATCGCGAGCTGTCGAGCATTCCGAGATTCGACTAATAGTTACCAATGTTCTTCAAGGCGTCAAAATGTTAATGTGTGTACGGTTTAAAATTCCCAGGGTTTTGGGCGCTGGAAATATCTGGGGCCTTTGAAGCGAAAGTGCTCAATATCTGGACACAGTCGATGGAAAAACCTGAGATGTGCATTACATGGTCGCAGCAACCAAGGCACCAGGTCACCTCCATTCTGTTCTAGTCTCGACCGACTAATCTTCGAAAATGGATGAACTCTGGGAACCACATGTTCAGCCTGCGCGCAGGATTGCTTCGTGGAACCGGGTATCCGCAATCCGATTTGCCGACTAGAAATAAAGGTAAGCGGTTTTTTGCCTACAGCCGATGCACCTAGAAACGCCGGGTCAATTATCCACGGGTTCCTCTTATGGGGGCTTATTCTAGTGTTTTGGATACGCGAACAGAGGAAGCTATCTCAGCTAACCATCGTGTCAACTGTCATGATAATCTGTCAAATAAACGTCAATCTCTGGATGGATACGCTTTGTGGTTCCTCCAACGTTAATGCTGGGGAAATGGGAAACAAAAGATGAATGCACACACTGATCGTTTGCCGGGTCGAGCAAAAATCTCCTCGTGAATAAGACCAGAGTATAATAACCATTGGAGAATTAATCTAAGGATGGCAGTTGTTATGGGGATACTGATGCTAAACAGCAAACCTGACCTGGTTCATCCGCATGATTGTCGGCAAATCATACCGGTGAATGAACTGTCCATTGCCGTTGGACTTGGGTACAAGGAGGCTGACTGCAGAACGACACATGGGATGCCTTTCAGTTCTGGATGCGGAAGTTGGACTACTTCGACCTTCAGCATCCCCAAAGGAGGGCATGGATCAATTTACCACAGAAGGGTTGTTTAACTTGTACTTGGAAATCATTTCGCGCGTCCCGCGTTTGTCAGCGGTGGAGGATTTCTTTATCCACACGGGACTCTGGATTTTATGGTGCAACGTAATTGAAGGGACACCCGAGAGTTGTTGGCAGTCATACATAGGTGCGTACTCTTGTGCAAGGTGTCAGATCCGTATGAAGTGCGCGGTACATTCAAAATCGGTTTCGTTTTTCCCTCGTGCAAATTTGTGAAAGAATTCTTTCACTGTTCAATCTACTTACAGAGCTCACACGTGTCATTTGTTGAAATTTATCACTCTGACACAACATTTACGTGATAACCTCTGTTATTTCGCACTCAGTTCCTATTTTGCACCTATTCTCAATTATGACCCAAATCAATACAGGCTGCTATCTGCAGCCATCGATGGATCGCAACAGATATGGGCGAAATGGGTGTCCGTCTAATGTAAGACGTGGTACGCAATTCCACTCCTGCAAGGCCTGGTGGCACTTTAAATGCACGGGTTTACCGGACGACCAGGTACGCCAACTGGCAAATTCTCCTTACCCATTTGTCTGCGCCAGCTGCCTCTACCTTAGGGGGCAATGCATTTCACAACTAAGAAGAAAGCCATCAAATACGGAACCAAATCCCCACTGCAAAATCGAAAAGGCCAGTGTGATTGTTCCGCTTTAATCGGGGCACTCGATTCGAAACTGGAGCTTCTTTCCAAAGTTATGGAGGATGCAAATGCAAAGAACACAGCGACATGGACGAAAGTTGATAAAGAACTTTCTTCGCTGAACGAGTACCTTGCGCCATCCATCCCGGGTCCGCTGGCTGTGAAGGTCTTCCAGCTCTCGGATGCGGCAATAAAGACCGCCACCGCGTCTCTAGTAAACAGGCGTGTGAGGGAGAGCTGGATGATCATTTAAGGGTCGTTCTCAAGAAAAATCACACCAACAAAGCAGGCACAGTCGCTACTTGGTAGTGTCCTCACGAAGCCAGACCACAAATTGTTTCACGCAGTTTGGTTACGCCAGAAGGGAAGCAAGAGAACAATTGGGCTTCTAGTCACCCTTTCCTCCCCAGATGTCCTACAGAAGACCTTGGAGCTGGCTGTCAGCATTCAAAAAACATATCGAACGATCAGGCGTATATCTGGGGATTGCCCTCTGGAGGCGCGAAAGCTGGGACACGGCAGTCCTAGGGGAAAGGTGCGGAACAGGCTTCCGCTTGGCGCCAGTTCAGCCGGCCCCAAACTTATGGCCGAACCACTCGTAGTTATAGCCTCTTGCGCTCCGGAAAGCACGCCGACGCAACTGGCCGCGACTCCGGATTACAACTTCTACTCAACTACCGCAGACCCCTTGACTACCCAAGGCAGCGATGCTCGGGAGGAGGCAAGCCTCACGTGGAAGCAGCGCCCAAGTTACGCAGAGCTATCAGCGCTTCTTTCCTTAACAGACGATAAAGGTGCAGCAGTGAACTCCACCCGCAAGTCGGAGCTTCTCAGCTGGACTAGGCCAGACTTGCGGAGACAAGCGGCAAATCCTACTGACAAATCAACCACTAGCGTTGACCTCGAAATCGGGGAATGCTGCAAGAACCCAAAAACCCCTGAGAATGTGAAACTGCCAGTCTCCAGCTCCGCTCGGCTAAAAGTGGCCTCTTATATTGTCGACGCAGTCGCTGCCCAGGACCTCCACAACCAAAACCAAAAACCTGACCACAACGAACCGGAAAATCCATCGTACACCCAGTTGGCCACGCTGATCGCGGGCGACTCCGGAGTCCACACAAACACGAAAGAAAGGCGACTGCAGCAAAACAGGCCACATAAGATACGCCAACTCAGAACCTGCTGGCTGGCTTCAAGGTGCAGTCCACTGCGACAACGAGCCTCATAGGAGCGCCACCAAAAAATACTTCTCGGTGCTGCTACCCAGTGCTCAGGGCCTCACAGAGACACCTTTCCGATCAACCCCCGCCAAAATGGCCAAGAAACCAAACAGATGCAAGTTTGCCCAAAACCCTTAAACAACAGCAAATCTAGTAGTCCAAAAGGCGGTATTGAAAGAGCTACAAGTAGCAGCGGTCGAAATTTTCGCCCACCGCGGAAAAAACTTCGTCCCCCAAAGGTAAAAGACCCGTGCAAACCTGGCTCCCACGAGGCGAAAAAAACTGCAAATGAAAAGCAGCCTTCGGAACCACCAAGACAGGACGCAGATAAGTATGCCGCAGAGGCCCTTTCGGAGCCTCGGAATCAAACCCGACACAGCTATTAAGTCTGCTAACCTCCCTGGTTACGCAACTCTCGACTAATCATCTTCGGAGGGGGCAGAACCAGTGTTGAAATACTTGTCCACTAACTGCCCCAGCCTTCTCAACAAACTTTGCGATGTTAAACAGTCAGTTTACCTTGAACAGAAGTCCATAATCGCACTCACTGAGACCTGGCTTACACCAGATGTCTCTGACGTGGAGATCTCGATAGACGGCTACTCCATTTTTCGAGCAGACCCAAAACGAGGGAGGGCTGGTGGGTTTGCTTTGTACCTACATGGGGCCGTGAACATCCTGATTGTCCTCTCTGATACCACTCCTGCATCTTTTTGTGATGCAGTGTGGATTCAAATCCCACTGCGCGGGTCCGATTCTCTCCTTCTCGGTGTGGTCTACCGTTGCCCCTCAAGTCCTCCGGAAGATGACCAATTCCTCATCCGGACCCTTGAGCAACTCTGCTCCAGCTATTACTTCACTCATCTCTTGCTGGTAGGTGACTTCGAAGCTCCAAAAGCCCCCCTGGATGGAGCTCCAGCGCATCGGATCAAGTGGACCTTTTTCAGCGGCGCTGACCAAAGTCGTTCAACAGAGCGCTTGGACTCAATAAGTTGTTGCACCCACCAGATACCGCGCAGGCCAACTACAATCCCTCCTGGATTTGGTCATCACCAACGAGGGGCACTTGGTCGATCAGGCGATAATTAAAGCTCCACTGGGACATTCTGACCACTGTGTGCTGACCTTTGATTTCACCTGCTACTGGGCCACAAACCCCGAACCTCAAACGTGGATTCGAAACTTCTGCCGTGCAAGCTTCTCAGGAATGCGCACCTTTTGTAAGCAAGTTACAGTGGAAGACTTGTATAGGAGCGGAAAACTTAAACGTGCTGTTTAAATACATGAGACATCGCCACAGAAACAAGCCATTCTCATTCTCCTTGAGGGTCAGGAACGGGGAACTCACGAGTCACTCAATATTGGTGTCCGTGGTTTACATTGAGCACTAAGCAGGCCTATATTCAGCCCCAGACTCCTCGTC
>SJOL01007097.1:305508-527336 GCA_004794785.1 Opisthorchis felineus
CCGGAAGACATCACGAAGATAGATACCAAAAAGGATTTGGGTATCTGGCTCTCTTCAAACATGTCCTTCTCACTGCCCCATGAGAAATGGGCCCAAAATGCATTCGCCGTTCTACGGATGATACGGCGCACCTTCACCCGTATTACTCGCATGGACTTCCAAATACTCTATGGGGCCCACGTCAGACAGCTTCTTGAATACGCCAACCAGGTTGTCTACTCAGGACGTACGAAGGACGTAACCCTCCTTGAGCGTGTCCAGCGAGCCACTAGGAAAACGGTTGTTGGCCTTTAATCCGTGGACTACAAAATGCATCTAGCTGTGCCTGACCTCTTTGCCCTCGAGTATGGTCGTCTCCGAGAGGACTTAATTCTTACCTATGCCCTGGTTGGATAAGGTTTGGCCAACAGGTTTTTCACCGTTGAGCCAACAAACACACGACGGGGACATGGTAAAAAGTTTATCGAGATCAGAGCGCACTTTCATCAGGCAAAATGTTTTCTCATTTCGGGTAGTAGCTACGTTGAATAACCTTCCTCCGACAGTTATCCACGCTCCTTCTAGAACCCAGTTCAAAGCACTATTAGACACTTTTTTATGCGAGTCCTCGTGGTTTCAAGCATACTGCCTCGCGCTGAGAACTTAAAGAGCAGTGCTACAACCTTTTTTCGCTTGTGCCTTTCAGGTGAACGACAGCCGCTGAACGACAAGAACAAAACGGACGCGGGAAACTTGGGAGAAAGCCCCGATCCTGTGTATCAATCCGCGAATCCGTGAATCCGTAAGCCGGGGTTGTCTGTTCGCTGGTGTACCACTATTGGGTTTGTTAGAGGGTTGCGCAGCCGGACGAGTGAGTGCGGCTGCCGAAATTTGAAGCTTGTTTTGGCTCAACCGTCACACCGGGTAGTCAGGGGGCGGAGCCATAAGGCGACGCTGCTAGGAACTTGCCAGGATAGTTTTGAGATGATGTTGAGGGCATAGATGGGCCAACGGAACATCATATGCTCGTAATTCGGGACTGAAATGTCTTTGGGAGAGCGTAACAACCAAGCCGTCACTTGGCCCGGCTGGTTAGCGCAACTGCTAGGTCCGCACATATGCGCACCACTAGTTAAACAGCCCATACGTGCTCAAAATGAATTCATACGAAACCGTGGTTGGTCGGCAATCCTGGTTTATGAACTAAATATAGGGCGCTGTTACAGTGTTCATTTTTTCGGGATCTCTCTGACAAGGCGATGACCTGGGAAAGAAAACAAAAGTGCAAAGTCGTCATCTCCAAGCGCCGAATCAGTCTAAGGTTACGGCGGCTTGCTTTCAGGGAATCAAGTCAACCTATGTGAAAGCCCTACCTGACAGGGTTACCCTTAAGTTCACTAAGTTGTGGCCACGGGTTTAGCATACCGACAACTGTGCTAAGTCTTACCAACCTGAAACTCCAAGATGTAAGGTACAGCACACAAGCACACACCAAATACCACAGAAAAAGGCGATGAGTATTTTCTGTAGTTGGTCTGGCTATCCATTAATGGCAAAACCAGGATCCGGACGACGCGTCAGGGTAGCAGCACAGTCATGTGCGTGGTCTTAGAAAGGGCTTGGGGGCATTTACTTACCTGGAGCCCGAGCGAAATAATCGTAAAAACCGGCTCAAATGCACAACGCAGAAGTACATTTTTGGCTCACCGGCTTATGCCTACTGTGATCTCAAGTAATCTAAACAAACCACGACACTCTCTTGGAACTAACTTGGCTGACTTCCCATGGTTCGATTGGAATAGAAGCTGTGGCACACCGTTCATGGCTGGCCATTTTAATGACGAAGGGGCGACTCCGAGGGATGTATCCGTTCCTGCAGAGGAGCACTATAATTCTAGATGCACAATCATTTGGTGAACTCGCCTTTGAATCTGGTTCAATCAGCAAGCAAGGCTCACCGTCACGGCAATAAGTGCGGTATGCCAATCAGTTCCGCAAACATTTGGGCCAGCCCACATACAACGAGGGTCATAAGGGGCATCACATGTGATTTAGTCTTTCACCTATGTGGAAACGATTGCCTTGTAATCCCGACGTTGCCTGGCCCGACCGTTGCTGGTGCAGTGTGTAGCTTCTGCAACTTATGATCACGCCTGACGGCATGCCACCCACAAGTTGGGAATAAACTATTGTTATAAACTGGGTGCTTCATGGGGCTTTGGGATTTACTGTCCTCCAGCAACCTGGTTGGCGATGCAGCCGCCTATGTGATTCTTCGAACTCAGCGTGCATGTCTTGCTCACGCAGATTGTATTCGTTGGTGGCGATAAGAACGGCCTGGACAATTACTATGCAAACTGGAAACATGCCGCTGGGTGACAAGCGATATCTGAATACCGAAGGCAGGTAGCCAAATGGGCTAGCAGAAGATGCATGCGCACATTTTTTTAGAGGTGTCAACCGCCTGAGAACACTTCAGTGGTTCAATTAAAAGCCGTCGTTGACGAGAAAATTTTCCCTCACCATGCTTCGGTCGATTTCATAGTGCTGTTTACTGTGCGCGCCTTGGGATTTGTTTAGATGACCATATCGTCGTGCACTGCACAACACGAAGGAAATGTCTATCATCCCCTCAAATTCCTCACCTAGTGAACTTGGTAACTTGTTTGAATCCTATCCTCAAGCAAGTACAATTTGCCGCACCGGGGGATTTTCTGGATAGCAATTGGCGTCATAAACGTTTTTCAGACGCCGTCTGCGTTGCACATGTATGTTCCATTTGCGGATGTGGTCTATTGGTACTTGAGGAGCAGATATGATTAATTTGGTTTTCCGCGGAATAACCGATTTACGGCGAAAGCTATGGGGTTTTCGTCCTAATGATAGAGACATTCAAATCCGCTTTATCAAGCGGCTAATGCAGGGGGAGGAATGGGATTTGACGAGAGATAATGTGTAATGAAAAGTTATATATTTTCGGGGTAAGTACTTGTCCTTGATCGCTTGGTAGGCGCAAACGTAGCAATGCATTACGCCGCAGCTGAACACAGCACTGCCAGCCTGCACTCTTGACGCCATTTCATCTATTACGAGAGTTGTGATGAGGTATATCTGGACAATCCATCTTCTTGAACAACACTAGCGTTTTATCCGGAAGCGCGGAATTACTGCATTCAGCAAAGCCATACATATGCGGCCGTCTTTTACATGGCATCTATCAAAAGGGAAGGGGTATAGCTTATAGCCACAGTTCTGATTTCAGATGCTCCGAAAGTGATAAGGATTCATGCCATACAAGACAGAAGCGTTACGAGCATCTGAAAACTGACGAGACGAATCGGCATGCTTTTGGCCAAGACAAATATGATCAAGGGTCGCTGGCAGATTCCTTCAAAAGTTCACGGCCTTATCCGCTGGGCGTAGAAAGAACCAGAGGCATGTAAACCGACTCACTGAGGAAAAGTTTAAAATACCCAATTAATTTTGGATCGCTCGAACGTCATTGCGTTTTCATTCGTGAAAAATAGTCAAAGAATGATTCCACTGTCCCACCGTTTCATAGGGTTATTTTCTGTCATTTGGTTTGAACCTCTTACATACGTGTGTAACCCAGACGTGCGGAATTTTGTTTAGGTTGCACCCACTGTTGCTGTTCGCCTACGCATTCACGGGCGTTTGCTAGGCTATGATAGATTAGTAGCCGATAAACTACCGGTGAATTATAAAAATGTGGGATAAACGGCTGCGTACCGAATGTGTAACGCTAAATACAACGTCGGGCTTGCACGCATCTACGGGTTTGCAGTAAGACCACTTGAACCAACGACCCAAATTTCTTGGCCTGTCTTTGCAATTCGTCCGCATATCAAGGATGCTGTAGATTACTCAGACGAAAAAGCACCTGTCGCCAAAGGAACCGGGCCTTGAATTCCAAGTCAAAAATAGTACTGTAAATATCCTACTTTAATATGTGCGCCCAGGGCTAAACAGGACCACCCTTCCTTGACAGTGCAAGCACAAACCACTTAGCGACCTGAACCTAGATCGACAATGAGCCCAACAATTTGATAGAGTACCTGCCGATTCCCTTTCCAGGGCCGTTGCCCGTCAGGACGGAACTCATGTTCTTTGAGGCTACAGTTCAGAACGCCACGGCATCACTGGACAGGCAAATGAGAACCCAAACTGAGCATCTGGGGCACATTATACGGGGTGGCCGTACCCAAAAACCAGCAGAATCCAGGCTTGGCTCCATTCTTACAGCAGCTAGATGCAAATGTCTCCATGAAGGTTGTGAGAAAAGAACGGGAAGCAATAGGTCTCTGGCTTCCTATGCAACTTCTTCTTCCAACTGCCGTGCTAAAAACCTACAACAGTCGCTAACTATTTCGCAGTTCCTTTCGTATCGCCCTTGAGAAGCGCCAAAACGGGGCCACGTCGGTTATAAAGGGAAGCGCGAAGCCAACCAAGCAGTGCCCGCCGGACGTGCTCTTTGTGGACGAGGAGGGTTGTTAATTCGCCTACAGGGTAAACCCTTTCAGCGCGTTGGAGCCATATGGAGTTCACCCAAGGCTCCTGAAGGAATCATCGCTTGCTCAGCCGCTTGATGAAGACAAATCCCTCCTGCTTGAAATGAAGCGGTTGACACCCCATTCTAAATGTAGTGCAGTCTCGTCGTCCCTCGGAGGCATCACCAACGTACAGTGTAAGGTCATGAAAGACATTCTGAGGCGTGTTATCCACAGTCATATCGCCACCAACAAACTGATACCCCCTGAGCAACACGAGTTCCCACAAAAGCAATTTCTTGCGAAGAGCACGCTTGTGTTCATGGACGGATTAACATCAGTCGAAGACGGGGGATTTGTATGGAACACCATAACTTTCAGTATCCTAATTGCATCTGATTGAGCCCCACACATCTTACTGCTCCACAAACATGAGGCTTATGTGAATTAATGGAAAATTCTACACTGGGTTAAGGCTTTGAAGTACAACAAGAAAGTTGGATCAGCATGCTCTTCTTCTGCATCGGTTTCCATTTGAGCCCTCAGGTTGCTGCCATAGGACCACCCTACATTCTTATTTCCTTCCGAATGCGTTGTCAAGTCCATTTCTACTTTTTGCAGGAGACAATCAATCCTCGAGCTTCAAAGCCAGCACACTTCAAGTGATTGTTGACGCTTCAAATCCGTGGTAATCTGTTTGCTCCCTTCCTCTGCATGATGAAAAAGTGCTTATATAAGCACTTCGTTTGGGGGAAGCTCAGCAAACGCCTTTATCGTGCACGATGATAGCGGGTCAGAGTGTATTATAAAGGTAAATTCTGAAGAGGGCTTAGTATTAGGCTCGGTTCCAACATGTCTTTCTCATTTCACGACGAAAGACCGATCCAAAGACATTAGTTGTTCCTCAGACGATTGAGAGCACCCCCTTCCTTGTCAATATTACAGACTTCCAGACACCTTGTGGAGCCTACATCATATCGCTTGTTTTATATGCCAACCAAGCTGTCTAACCAGGGCCTCACTGGGTATCTCCAACAAGGTGCCATGAAGGTTGTTGCTGGCCTCAAATCAATGCACTTCGAAACACGTCCGGAAATTCCTGGTCTCTTTCCCTAAGACTGTCGTCACACCCGATGGGACCTGACACTAAATTACTTCGTGTTTGAGCAAGGTTGGGCCGACCGGTTATAATAGTAACCCTGTAACATGGCTGAGACACGGTGAAGAGATTTCCAGTTTACGGTGTCCACCCTAACTAGACACCAGCATTTCTCTGTCCGGGTAGTGGATACATGGAATAACCTGCCTTCCACAGTTGTTTACACTGCATCTAAGACCCAGTTCAGATCACATTCAGGTGCTTTCTATGTGGGCCCCTACGTTGGCAAGCTTATAACCGGTGCTGAGAACTTAGAGAGCGGTACTATACCGTGTTAAGTTTGTGTCTTCCAGGGGAACCTAAACCGTTGTTCGAAAAGAACACACACGAACCAGGGGGCTTCGGCAACGCCTGGATCCTGTGTACAACCCGTGAATCATTAAAGAGGTCGGCACGTAAAGCAGCCTACATGATGGCTGGTCGGAACCCCCCCCCCTCGAAAAACTCATGTCTACTTTTTGCAGACGACTTGAAATCCTGGGGTTCAGATGCCACTGTCCTCCAAATGGATGTAAACGCTGCAAAGCAGTGGTCTTTGCAACTTCCCCTGAATGACGAAGAGTGAGTCCATATGTCCGCGAACCCATAGTGGGAATGGACCAGAAGACATTACGAGATTAGACGCTAAAAAGGATTTAGGTATCTGGCTCTCTTCAAACCTGTCTTTCTCACTACACTATCAAAAGTAGGCTAAAATGGCATTCGCCGTTCTACGGATTATTCTGCGAACCTTCCCCCGCACTACCCGTATGGACTTCCAGACACTCTATGGGGCCAAAGTCAGACCCCTTCTTGAATACGCCAACCAAGTTGCTACTAAAGACGCAAGGAAGTCGTAACCCTCGTTGAGCGTGTCCAACGGGCTGCTACGAAAATGGCTACCGACCTTAAATCGGTTGATTGTAAAACGCGTCTAGCGGTGCTCGGCCTATTTCCCCTGGAGTCAACCAATGTTTACTTAAACCCTGTTTATACAAGGTTTGGCCGACAGATTTTTCACCGTCCATTCAACTAACACACGGCGGGAACATGGTAGGAAGATTTTCACGCCCGGAGCGCACAACTTTTTAGGCCACAGTTTTTATCATTTCTGATAGTTGTTCTGTGGAATAGCCTTCCTCCGACGGTTGTTCACGCTGCATCTGGTACCCAGTTCGAAGCACTTTTACACGTCTCTTTAACTGAGTCCTCGCTCTGGCAAGATTACCGCCCCCGCTGAGAACTTAAAGAGCAGTGCTACTCCCTTTTTACACTTTTGACTTCCAGGTGAACAAAAGCCGCTGAACATACCTGACCCGGAAAGTTTGGGGAAAGCCTTGATCCTGTGGTTCGATCCGTTAATCTGTGAATACTGCGCCTTTGATGACGGTGTTTCATGCAACCCATGCAGGTCTTGGGTGTAAGTGCGATGCTTGTCATTCCCATTAGGCAATTGCGTTCCATTATAGTCATTAATACAGCGGGCCCCACAACCTGAAGCTTCTTACTCTGAAACTGCGCGAAGATGCGACATCTGGCGATTCAGTCCTACCAACCTTCGATTCCCTGCGTGATGCATCTACTGAACTTATTGAATACTGGAGGTCCGTTGAACCCGCGAAGTAAATACACCAATCAGAACACTGATGTCCCAAATCCCCTCCAGTCGGTTCGTTCATGCCCGCTGCCGACAGCTGCGGGAAACGTGGTTCCTCTCCGTTTCACTCACCCCGTCGACTCCGTCTATACCTTCTCTGCTGCGGGGCGTCAACGCAACACTGGAATTACAAGCGAGAGATGTGAATCTGGAGGGAAAACATTGGTGTATTATTGTTGCTTCTGACGTGTTGTACTTGCAAATTGACTCATGCATGCGGAGGACGAAGTTTTGGTAGTCAATTCCAAGAGTACTAAAAGAGCATCAAGTTTAAATTAATTCACTTTCAAATTTGACAAGAAAGTTTAGATTTCCGAGGATAGCCAAATTTCAGCGCACCCCCCTGAGCTTACACACAGGAAAAACTGCGTTTCAATGATGCAGGTGCCTGCTTTCGTGTCATGTTGTTTCGACCCAGGTTTTCGGTTTAAACTGTCATTATAACAGGTCGGCTGGAAGCTTGTTGCGCCGTCTGCGCCTGACGGAGAGTTTTACTGCGAAGACTTCAACGAGGCATGACGACGATCCCTACTGTGGCGTCACAATCACAGCTGATGATCTCTGAATTGTCTGCTCAGCTGGCATACATCTTGTGACTACCTTGCCACTGGTTGCTCGCGAGCATAATGACGCATCCATGACGATCTTCAACGCAATCTGTTTCGTATCCGGGTTTGCACACCTCAGAGTTCCCTGAGGTTCCAAGATGCCTAGGAAATTTGGAACATCCACTCCAGTCGGAAGTTACGTCTCATTTGTCTTCCTTCGGACTGTACGGGTATTTGTGACCACTACTCTGGTGCACGTGGTTTGTAGTTGCCAATGCACCGACACTACTACAAAAGTTAGTTTAATTGCTTTTCAGTGCCCTAGATTATCAGAATACGGCTTAATGCGGACGGAGGTTTCGTATTTAGAGACCATTAAGTTTGTTCAGCGAAATACATAAGTGCGACTCGGTAGTTTTGTGCGCTAGGTTGCGCGAAATTTGTGTATATATTAACAAAAATGGAACCAGTGTCTAGAGATGGACCGATAATATTGAGAAGCATACTCGCCATGAAGATAAGTAACAAGAATCAGTATGCGTCAAAAATTGGTGGCAGTCCGAGACTCACAATTCAGTGCCAACTACAATGCCCCCTTCTAGAATGTGAAAAGGGGGCGGCATCCGACGCAATGGGTACGATGAGCGAACACCCGGAACTAAAATATGAAGAAAAAACATGAAACTCCAAATGAAAAACTAAACCGAGTCTTCGAGTGTGCGCACTCAAACTCGGTCTATTACTTCGCAGATTACGTGTGCTCCGTGGAAAATGTAGGGTCTACAGTGTCGCTGGCAAATATAATAAGTCAGCGGCAGTCCAGCACGCTGAATTCACAGTTAGCTACGCGTTGTAGTATGTGCTTGTGCCGGTTCACGACTCGAAAATGGTGGACGGTTGGCTTGTTTTTCCCACCGCTTAACCTTCTAGAAGTTCCATGTTCGCACTATGTCCCGGGCTTTTCTGTGGTCAATATTATCGAATTTCACGTTCACAAGTCCAAGTATGGTTTTCTGAAGGATTTTCGGGGCCGAGCCTGACGGAAGTCTTGAGGGTGACTCCACTTTACGTGCCGAATACTTACCCTGCTTGGCGGCAATCTCCTATAGCAGGAGACCACGGCTCTAGAAGCGCCCCGAATCGTTGCACAATTCGGAACGAGGATGGAGGGCCACTCCTTCTGAAATACCTGAGTGGACTGAGGTCATACACTTCTAGTCAGATGTTACCGGTTACCGGAGGCAGATATTCAAGCGCTACTTAGTGCCGAAACTGCCTGCGGTACAACCCAGCCAACCTCATTCTCTGATAGGACCGTGACTTTGCTGGAGTCTCGGCGCCAGATATCTCCCGGTCTCAACCACGACTCAACTCGACGCATCATTTGGCCCCAGGTAAAACTGAGTATCCCTGCAGACCGAGAAGCTTGATTTACCCGAAAGGTCAAATAAATGGGAGATGGTAAAAATGCTGAAAAAGTTCGCAGGTTGTTCCATTTGATTTGATTGACTGGTTCTCGGAAGCTACTTATCAACGAAACCACAAGGGACGCAAATTGCTCTCTGTTATCCAATAAAGGAAAACGTTTGGGCCGTTCGGCACAGCGCTTCAAAAACAATTCAGTTGGCCACCTGCTACTTCCAGTCCGGTGGACTGTGAATCTGGACCCCTATCCAGCCTCAGAAGTGTCCGAGTGTATACCTCTACTCAAGCGTCATCGTGCTCGTTTTCCCGATGACCGTCTGCTCTGTTTAAGGTCAGTGCCTGTCTAGTCTGTTTGTGTCTTTCCGGGAGAAAGAGACCTTTCTAGACAACTGATGTAAGTTAATAATCACCCATCTTCAAGAAGGGTGCGCTCAGTAAATATATTAACCACAGGGGTGTCAGTTTGACTCCCCTTTTGGTAAGGTTTCTAGTGTCACTGGTTCTTCGGCGACACGTAAATCCTTGACTCGTGGGCATGAAGCTGGATTTCGACCGGGTAGAGGCTGTATCGACCACATCACACTCTGTCATCGTCATGGATGGAATAACGTCAGTGTTCAACACTGATACTTCGCTGCCGTATGACCTTTGATGGTGTCAGAGCTACAGTGGAGGCAGTAGCTGATATAATTGCTGCGCCAATGCAGGGGTCAGTGGACTTTTTATTGGGGGATCGGGAGGGGAAGCCATACATTAAAGACAACAGTTGGGATGCACGAGCCCCCGTGGGGCAGGATGGCTTAGTGGTTAGAGTGCAAATTTACTGACCGGAAGGTCCGTGGTTTGAACCCGACCTCTGCCTCTTGACTTTCCCTGTCTAGGCCTGGGCAACCTGGCTGTATCCCAGCCTTCGTGCCTGACACTACTTCGTTCAATAAACTCAGGTAAGTGCCTCGCATAGACCTTTATGCGTCCACGGTAGTTGGCGTACAACGCCTTAGGTAGGGTCAAGAATTTATGGGAGACACCTTTACTCCACAGGCACTTCCAAAGTGCCTGACGGTCCACAGGGTCAAAGGCAGCTTTCGAGTCAACAATTGTTGGTCGCTGTCCCAGAATCTGTCGGAGAGTGTAACTGTGATGAGTACGTCTCTTTGGAGGACGGATACAGCTTGGTTTTCACAGATCTGCCTCTCCCTGTGTTCAGTCAACCTTCGAAAGATAAGGCCAGATATGACCTTCAATGCCACAACCACCAGGCTAATGCCACGGTGGTTTGCACACAGCACCCGCGTAACCTTTTTGAGAATAGCAATGACTGTCGATGTGCTCCATTCGGCAGGCACTCTCTTCACTCCATATCGTTCGGCTGTAACCCTTCCGGTACCTAGCTACCTTGCCACCCGAAGGAAGCATGGGTGCTGAGATACTCTCAGGTTAAGGTACTGAGGTTGGGTTCGAAACACGAACCTTCCTGGGGGCCGAGTTGGTTCTGTGGTTAAGGCGCGAGTTTATTGACCGGAAGGTCCGTGCTTCGAACCCAACCTCTACATCTTGGTTGCTGCCGTGTAGGCGTGGGCAACCTGGCAATATCTCAGCCCTCGTGTAGCTAGGCACAGAAAGGGTATTACAGCTTAACGTTTATTATTACTACGAACCTTTCTTACTAAGTTCGCGCCTTGACCGCTGGACTATTTCGAGATCTTACTCAATGGGCTTTGTCAGCTGGTTCACCTGGGATTCTCCGCCTTTGAAGAGAGCTGGATACCGACCGTTCAGTCCTAGTGCCTTCTCATGTTCTAGTACAGCTACTTTATTTTATTTTATTTTATTTCTGACAGGCGATTGAGGCTTACGTTCCATTTGCCCGTATATACTGTCGCCAAGGGCTGTGTTGCCGGAGGCCTGCTGAACTGCTCTTCGAAATGTTCGGCCCATCTTTCTAGTCGCCGTTTTTGCGAGCGGATTAATGGGACACCTTTTTCACCTATCATTTCACTGACCGCTGCCTTCCTCTGGTCAGTCGATCGTATTAATCGGTATAAGGCGCAGCTGTTTCCGGTGGCAAAAACCTCCTCCATCTTTTAAGCTTTCGACTTCCACCAAAGCTCTTGATCTTTCCTTAGGCTTTTCACTATTTGGCGTTTGAGGGATTTGCGTGCGCCGTCGTACCCTTTGCTTGCTGGTATGGATTTTCTGGCATCAATCAGGACCCGGGCGCTATCCAATGATCAGTTCCTCATGTCGGAAAAGTCGGACAGACAGGACTGAACTCCGATAGCATGGCTCCTTTATTATATTGCTCGCTACCAGGACAGTATTGGTTTATTGTAGATAGTAGCCGAGCTAGCTCAGACCTATACTGCCGTGCTATGGTAGTTCTCCGAATATGATGGATTAGCGTGTTTCCTGCTGACTTGCGAAGACCTGAAGGAAAGCGGACTGTCAAGTGTGCTCGCACTATGGGGTGATCGGAATCAAGTTGTGTGCCCCAGAATGGGCGGGCGTTGAATGCTCTTATGTAGAAAGGATCTCGTGGGTTTAGCAACTTATATTGTTTATTGTTAATGGTCAGCGGGGGCGGAAGGCACATGTGTCATATAACTGACAATCAAATGACCCGGGAACGTCTGACTGTGTGGTGGAAAAGGGTTGGGGAGGGACATCGGTGGGCAAGTGATACTTCGCGGTTGCCCAGGCTGAGGAAGGGGGTTTGGATGAGGCACCCCACCTTGAGCCTTTTACTCAGAAGTCTAGGCCGCGAGGCAGCGGTCGTTAGGGTTCTCTTGGGGGATCCTTCCCGGACCCAAGGACCCAGGACTTGGCTACAGG
The DNA here is from genome assembly GCA_004794785.1 of Opisthorchis felineus. Taxonomy (NCBI): domain Eukaryota; kingdom Metazoa; phylum Platyhelminthes; class Trematoda; order Opisthorchiida; family Opisthorchiidae; genus Opisthorchis; species Opisthorchis felineus. The sequence goes on from SJOL01007097.1 coordinate 317,596, forward strand.
GGGCTTGCCTGGCCCGAAGGTGCAGGGAATAAGACATGACTGTTTTACTCCTAATCCGGCTGCGCACAGCAGATACCTTCTGAGTGATGTGGCGGTGGTCACGGTCAACTTTTGGACAATCGGAGTGTATGGTTTTTAGGACCTTTTCTAACCCGTGCTTCCTCGGGGGAAGCAGTATCGCTGTTTCCATGAGTGTGGACGTGCTGATCGCCTCGGGGAAGGCTTTGCTGACCTCATACTCCCATTGCGGGGAATAATACGACTTTACTCCTAGACCGACTCGTAATATGACTACTTGTAGTACGGGGTCTCGCCGCTCTTGTTCTGACTACTCCCGTTTGGCTTTCCGGACGTGATTACACCTTGTGGAACGAAGATCTAGCCAACTTAGCTCGCGGGATCATTGCAGCACTCAAGTCCGAACATCTTGTCAAGGTGGCGGCTGTAGGTTTGATACACAGCACGCATCACTATTAAGCGAGTCCAGTTTGAGAACAAGAGCAGCTTGTTATCCGGCTTGCCTCAGATTGCAAACAATAAAAGCATCCAGATAGACTAGGTGTCGAAGCTTGAAGATTGATTTCGAGATACCTGAGGAAGTCAGCGCCGAATGGCGTGCAGATGATGTGGCCGAAACCGTTGCAAAGCGAATGGGGGGTTGCGAATGGGGTTGCCTGTCCTGATAGAGGGGCCTTAAAGAAGCGACTTATCAATGCGGTCAGGGGAGGGGTGGAGAGAAAAATTGTGAAAGGGGAAGAAGGGGGACGTCAGCAGTATCCTTTTTTCGCTCACTCGCTCTACTTTGTGCAACAAGTAAGGCGACCCGGCAGATGGCACCACACGACGGCCGATGTGGCAAGAGTATTGCTAGTTGCAGGTATCATGCTTGTACTCGGGCTGAGATACTGGCAAGGTGCCCAGACCTAGTTGGAAGGGCGTTTAGGGTCATCAACTAAAATCTTTGGCTCAAGAGCGTGACCGCAATGTATCAGTGTTTTGCGGGAAATGCAAGTGCATTACCATCTGTATAGAACAAGTCGCCAAACATGCTCCAACTCCCAACCTGGGGCGCCAGGAAACTATGCTGGTCAGGCTTCTAACCATTGAGCAACCCGGTATGAGACACTGCGAGCATCACACGGACACCCCCAGCACAGCTGAATGGGTCGCGGAGGCCCAGACATCGTCACGCTACGGTAAGGTTGTTACGGATAGAGTATCGATCCTGATTGAGCGCGAGAACAACAATGAATAGCGTAGAATGAATAGCGCTTTACTTGTCTAAGAATAGACGTACATAAGCTGTAAGTGAAGCGAAAGCATGGTTAATACGAAACGGCAATGTGAGCACAAAGTATAGTCATGACAAAGGTCCAGCCTCTTCTCCGTCAGGTGTTAGAGCAACGCTATATGTACAGGTGACCCGCAACCCTGGTGTTCCTTGACTCCAAGGGGGCGTCCAATTCCGCCGATCAGTCACTGCTCGTAACCACACGTGTTCAACAGGAGATGCCGCAGAGGTTTCTGAACATAATTGGGTCCCTATATTCACATACTTCAAGAGTGTATGGATAGTTCCCTAAAAGCTTCCCTACAAAAAGTGGTGTTCAGCAAGGATGTACACTGTCTGTTCTGGTTCAACTTTGTCGCTAATGAAATAATGGGAGGAATGCTGGAAGGTTTCCGAAATTCCGGTGTTGAAATCGTTGTTGGTGAGAACCTCGTCGATTGGAGTACGCAGACGGCATCGTCCTCATATATTAAGACGAAGGCCAAGTACAGGCTCCTAAACAAACCACGCTCCAAACAAACCATCGTGCCTTCTTTCAGCATTTGCCTTGCACCTTTGTAGTACAGAGTCATGCTTCAGAACGTGCAATCTCTGAACGTGCCTCTCGCACTCAAAGGAGAAGCACTTGAGATTATGACGAATTTTACATACCAGCAACATCGATTGGGGTGACTCTGCTATGTGCTGCGTATGCCGAGACGTCATCTACTCAGACGAGTGTTGTTCTTTTTTCTTCTTTTAGAATGGCGCAACCCGCGAGGTGTACCAACCCCCCGGCATCCGTCAAATGCTAGAACCACCCATATGTATAAGCGACCCACAGCTTTAATATTCCTGGATTTCCAAACGGAGCTCGACCTAGCCCACTGGTTAACGTGCGAGCTGCCTGACCGGATGGTCCGTGATTCGAAGCCGATCCCGACATCTCGACGACTTTCTAGGCTTGGGCAACGTGGCATTACCTCGGCTCTCGTGTTTCCTTCGGATAGCATGACAGCTAGGCACCAAAAGGATGCTATAGCTGAACGGTCTAACTTCCAAGGCGCATTTGACTCAGTTGGTTGGTCTGTTCTCCTAAACACATTAGCTCAGCAAGGAGTGCCCCAGGTCTTTGTCAATATAATGCGTTCTTTTTGTTCTCAGCTTCCCAGGCTTATATACGGGGGCTCTCCACACAAAGTAGTGTCCAAGGATGCCTGCTTTCCCAATTCATATTCAAATTCCTGGTCGCCAAAATAATGAAACGAAGGTCTTCAAAACTGGTGCTCAGATGGCTGCTGACGAAAACTTTGTCGATCTGGACTATGCAGTCGACATTTTCTCGTTTTCGGAGATGAGGAGGTGCAGGACCGGGACCGAAGTCGTCCCGTTTTTTAGGATGCGCTTTGTACCCACAGATTGTGAGGTCATTCTTCTGGACATGAAGTCACTGAACACACCGCTTACACTCAAAGTGGAGAGACTCGGGGTTGTGGAGCATTTTACCTGTCTTGGAAGTTGTGCGATTTCCATTGGTAGTGTGAAAGGAGGTTGATGCACGCACCTCTAGGGCTCGCGTCGCGGTCGCTAATTTGAGACATCTATGGTGACGAAGCAGCACATCCCAAAATCTTAGGGGACTTGTGTATCAGACTACAGCATAGGTTGTTTTGTTGTTTCGGTGTATGGCCGTGAGACGTGGGACATCTTGTCTTCGATAGCCGTTGTCTCAGAACCACAGCTCTTGTAGGCTGATGCCGGCCAATCCACAACTGGGTAACTAGGAAACAACGGTTCGTTTACTCACTGGAGGCTTCAATCGAAGGATATATCCAGAATCAAAAGCTGCGGTGGTTTGAGCATGTATTGCGCGTGTCATCTGATCGTTTCGTCATCATCAGAGACAGCAACATCAGTGTTGACGTTGATGCTTCACTGCCGTACAACGATAAAGTTCATCTAGTTATATTTAAGGTCTTAGAGTGAAAAGAGGAAAAGAGTGGGTGAGGTAGGGGGCCTAGTGCTGTCCCGTCGCAAGCATTCTGTGGTGCCTACATCTCCAAGCGCTCAATCAGACAATCTGGAAATAAACTGACAGCACGAATGCCACTGACATCGATCAGCTGCCATTTCTTGCATTGTCTTCAGCCAAGCGCAGGAGAGGTCACGGAGACCGCATCCTGGAAGGCGTAAAACAGCAACAACAACCAAACTCTTGTAATCTCTTTCACACCCTTCTGGCAAGTCGTACGTTGTCATCCTCTCGGGTTGCACCATTCTGAAGGAGGCACGAAGAACAACACTCGTCTCGGTAGACGGTGTTTTGGCATGCGTAGCACATGACTAAGCCACTGCAGTTGATGATGCTGGATGTTATCCTCGATTGGGTACCTGCTGCACAACCAACTACCCGTTTTCTAATTATCTCGTTACTAATCCGTTGACGGCATCCAAAGCCAGCAACGCTTTTGAGGCATCGGTGGTCAAAAACCTGAAGATGCCTCGCATCATCTGTCCGCAGAGGCCACGTCTGGCAGCCATACAACGACACAGCCCTAGTACACGCGACCCTTATGACCAGGTGATATGCCTTTTTGACGCCACATGTGATGCAACTTAGCAAACGTGATCCGGGCCTTTGAGATTCTTGCAATGACTTCATCAGATACATTTCCGTCAGAGCTAACACCTCTACCGAGGTATTTAAGGTTATCCAAACCTTTAGTGATTCTTCTTGAATTTTTAAGGCTATGTTCAGAGACTGTACGTTTCGACGCATGACTGCACTTTGAAGGTGCTAGGCGCCCGCCGAAAGGTGGTATGACGGTGGTCAGTAAATTCAGCAGGGCTTGTGCTTCGCCTTTGTCTTCAGTGAGGGCGATGTCGTCTGCATACTTCAGATCGACAAGGTTCTCACCACTAATAATTTGAACACACGGGGTTTTTGAAGACCTCCCAGCGTTTGCCTCATTATTCCGGCAGTGACGAAGTTGAACAAGAATGGAGGGAGGATATCCTCACGGGAAGCATTTGGACAGCTCAACATACACTCTCACCCAGAGGTAAGTGAGTGTAGGGATCGTTCAGCTGTAGCACCCTTTCGGTGCCTAACTGCCATGCCACCCGAGGGAAGCACGAGGGCTGGGATACTGCCAGGTTGCCCAAGCCTAGACAGGGAAGTCGAGATGCAGAGGTCGGGTTCGAACCACGGACCTTCCGGTCAGTAAATTCGCGCTCTAACCACTTGAACGGATTATGTTCGAAAACTTCTGGAGCATACTCCATTCAGCAAGTGTAGTTAACAGCACCGACCGATCGACCGAATGGAACGCACCCTTTAAGTCAAGGAACACCAATATTTTGGGTCTTCTGTACGTATGGCGTTACTCTATCACCTGACGGAGCGTGAATATGTGGTCAACGCAGCCTCTACCAGTTCGAAATCCCGCTTGATTTTCACGAATCAAGGTTTCGCGTGCCACCGTAAGACGACGAAAGATCAGTGACGCCAGAATCCTTGTTACAGCACGAGTCAAACTAAAACCTCTGTGGTTACTACATTCACTGCGAGTACCCTTTTTGGAAATGGGCAATATTATCGATTCACCCCAGCTGTCTCCAACAGTTGATTTCTCCCAGATGGACCTGAATAGGCTAGACAGGCAATGACTGAGAAACCCACTTTCATCCCTGAACAGAGCAGGTGGAAAGTCGTCAGGACCAGAAACACGATGACGCCTGATGGTTTGCCGAAAAGCGTGCGGTTTTCCGTGCCAAAATCAAAGTGGAACAAACGGAGAGGTGGCCAACCTTTGGCTGGGCAGGGGTTGTGAAGGCGACTACGAAAAGTCTGGATGCTGTCGGTGCGGCTCACCTTCCAAGATGGGATTTGCGTGATCTCATCTGTGCATGGTTGAGGACCCTACAAGATACGGTTGCTAGTCAAAATCAGTGGTATCCATGTTATCAGTTTCTATTCAGAGTGTCTGAGTGAGTGTCTGGAGGTGTAGTCACCTCGAAATGATTGTGGCACGCTAGCAATAAGTCCCTTCTTCATCCACTTATATTGTCTCACTGTAGGGAAGCATCAATGTTGAAAATTCATGTGTCGTCGGTGATGATGGTTATGATATTTTATTTCATCGTCACCATCAGCTGTAACAACCGCGGATGGGCGAATTGAAATTCAAAGGGATATTTCCACTCATTGATCCATGCCAATTGTCTGATCCGTTCACACACGAATTAGGCACGACCCACTGCATGTGCGATAAGACTAGTTTGGTGGTAAGCGAGTAACTTGATGGCACAGAACCGATAGTTGCGGAGCTAGGAACCATCCGCATCGGCTAAAGGCTAGGAAGTCAACCCCAGAGATCACTACATGTGATCTTGTACCTCCATCCTGCTCTCATTCATCTGGGTCTGACACCCATGGACCGCAAGAAGGAACGTTGTGCACCTAGCCAAGGTGACACAGTTGAGGCATAAGATAGCAAATTCAGACCTGGCAGTTCCTGTTTAGCACCACTGTCTAGCTGGTCCTAATGTAGGACGGGAAGGAGACATAATACCAGATGTTGAGCCCTAGTGAGTTGTCACCAGTCAAGTGTAAACCGGGTGCCAGATAGATCATCAAAGTGACCGTGCGTCTATTTGCTGCGCAGAAATCAGCCAGTTTACGTGTGACCAGACACAGGCCCACTCTGATCAACCACGCCCCTTCGGAACACTGTATTACACTAAACTAGACAGCAAACCGGAGGTAAGTTTAAGATGCCCTTTTAAGTTGCACATTTGGTTTGCTTAATGCTTACAAACCTTTCCGTTTCAGGTTGTGTGACTCGTTTCTACCGAACCGTCCATAATTGTCGGATAACAATAAGAAGTCGATTTCTGATCGTTCGAATTGTAAAAATGGCCAAATCGGAGGTCTCACAATCTTGTTCTCACTCTTTCGATTCTAGGTTGCATGTGTAGAAACACTTGAGCGAGAGTTTGAAGATATGTTATCTGAACCTCAGTTCCTTAAAATCAAACAGCTGTACGACCGAAAGGATGCTCTACTTTACAGAATTAATCACTTGGAATCAGTCAGTCATTCATTTCATTATTAACATAGGTCTAGACCACTAAAGCTCTCCAAGCTGAATTGTCTAACCACTCCATAAGTTTCCAAACAGCAGTCGAGGCGTTTTTTGACTTTGCTGTGAAGACTGCATTTCCTGATCACAAAGGTCATAAAGTGCAGGTAACCGTTCCGAATAACGACCGTTTCGGTGATCTGCAGTGCAACAGTGCACTCAGACTTTCAAAGGTAAGCGCAGACTTCAGATAAGAGGTTTAATTGGACTAGGAGTTAGGCTCCTGTGATGCAACGATGAACCCTTCTCTTATTGCAAAGTCAATTATTGATGCCCTCCCACAAAATGACTTGATAGAAAAGGTGAGATACATTGCTGGAGTCGCATTTTCCTAAAGGTGGAAGTTGCTGGGCCAGGATTTATCAATATTCGAATCTCCAAAGCTTTTGTGATGAGTGAATTGAAGAAAATACTGACGAATGGTGTTCAGCCGCCACGATTAACTGCTCATTATTCAGTTGTGATCGACATGTCTTCGCCCAACATTGCAAAAGAAATGCATGTTGGTCATTTGAGGTAAGCTTATTTTTAAATAACCATTTTGTTTGTGCGGTGGATTTGACTGGCTGTTTGCTCATTGCGGTGCGCAACCATTCTGTAACGTCGGCAGTTTCAACCCCAGTGTGTATTTTAATTGTGGTTGCTGTTTTCCCTTTGTATGGATATCTGCCTTCCGCTAAAATCCTAACACGAAACATTTAGTTTCACTGTATTCGTACAGCTGAATGCTTTGAACGTAATGCTTTGTGTGGTTATGGCGAATCCGTTTCTTGCACAGTCCATCAGAGTATGGCTGGTCCTACTGTTTTCCGTGAGTGCCACTTTGTCCAGAACTTCGCAGGCGCACGTTGCAATCCCACAAGTTCACCCTCCTACAGTGATTTCCTTCTCTTCTACTTACTTATCGATTGTTTTCTTCGGCAAAAGGTGGAGTGATTTTACTCGAACGAGATTCTGCATAAATATCAAACTGCCTCCTTTAACTTCGTGTTCTTTTTTTTTATTTCCAAATTACAGATCAACTATTATCGGAGACGGGATCGCTCGCCTGTTAACGTTTCTGGGACACAAAGTTCTAAAATTAAACCATATCGGTGACTGGGGGACGCAGTTCGGAATGTTGATCGCACACTTGCAGGAGACATTTCCTGACGTGCGGACTGTGCCGCCCATCGGAGACCTGCAGGCTTTTTACAAACTAGCCAAGGCTAAATTCGACGAGGATGAGGACTTTAGAGCGCGCGCCTACAAGGCGGTTGTGCAGCTGCAATGCCACGACCCAACTCATATACGCATGTGGCAACAGATATGTGAAATATCTCGTCGTGGTACGTTGCGTAACTGAGCTTTTCATCAGCTGTTTTGTGGTCGCAGCTTCTTCGCACCAGACTTACACGTTTTTATTTATTGTTACACTCGAAGTTTTAATCAGAAAATTAGGAAGCAACTATGGACATGTTTAATGGCGTGTCGTACCAAACGGGTAACTTAGTTCTTATGTACAGTTTGTGTCCCCCTCTTGAATGGGTGCTTACCTGCTAAAAGAACTGCTTCATCCCGACGCCGTAAACAGTACCATTCAATCGACAAAAAAATCATGGGACTTCTCAAAACATATGGGTAGTTTGGCAATTTTGAACCTGCTACAATACAACAGAGCCTACTTCTTGTTCGAAATCAAAGCGTGTAAACATTAATTAGAACAACGGTTGGTGTCTGTCTAACAACGTTGCAGCAGGAAGTTCGGATGCCAAATTAAACCCGATTGGTTAGTCTGTTGTCGAACAGTGAGTTTGACAGGTGCGGTTAAATAAATCACGACAAGACCCTAAGATTTAGGAAGACCTAACAGTAGCTAGTTTGCTTTCCCGATTAAGGAAACTTAGATACATCAGATCACTTGATGGGCACACATTTGTACAGCCATTAATTCAGATGCATTGAAAACACCTTATACGAATAGGGATATTTGAATCTTTTTAAGGCAAATGGCTAATCACTCAGCTCAGTAGAAGTCCAAGTTGGACATTGTTCAACTGACAAGAGACACAAAGAGCTCATCGAAAATGGCGAAGCTACTAAAACGGTGGGCTTTTTGGTCCATCATAATGGTGGCTAATGATTTCTGGAAGTAAGACACGCAAAAATATACACCATGGTCACAGCTACATTGAAAGAAAAATCCTCTCGGAGTCTCCTGACTTGAACTGAAGCAATTAAACACATGTAATGGACTACTGTTGAACTTCGAATCTCCTCTTATGGTAGACTCTCCCCTATTCCATGGCTAATTACATGGAGTTAGTGTTGTTATGTCCATTGTTGGAAGGTGCGGTCTCCCCCTGAATACATATTAAGGAGGATCACTTGCGACAACACAGCATTACTAAATGAACAACTGGTATCTCAGAACCACACCCCGTGTAAGCTGGTGTCGACGAATCCGCAACGAGATCATCATCATCATCGACAGCATGACATCAGTGTTCAACACCAATGCTTCGCTGCCGTACAACCATGATTTATTTGAAAGCCTTATTGTGGAGAAAAGAATAAAGATGGACGGGGAAAGGACTTAGTGCTAGCTTACTACAATCATTCCGAGGTGCCTACACCTCCAGACACTCATTCGGGGAATCTGGATAGAAACTGACAACAAGATCGCCACTGACATCTGTTGGCAGCCACATCTTGCAGCGTCTCCAACCAGGCGCAGTGAGGATCACGCGGTCCCCATCCTGGAAGGTGAGCAGCACCGACAGTACCCAAGCGTTTCGTAATCTCCCTCATACCCCTCTGCCAGGTCAAGTGTTGGCCACCTCTCTGCTTCCGCCACTCTGAGTTGGGCATGGAAAACAGCACTCTCTTCGGCAAACGATGTACGTAACTGAGGCTGTGGGGATCCACATCCATAGAACGACCTTGTGCATTCGGAAAGCGTTTGTGCAGGCTGTGCACTCGACTGAGGACGTGAAGCGAATAACACGTATGAAGCATTATCCGTTCAGTCGCGTGTTCCTTTAGCCTCACTCCAAATTACGGTTGAGGCGGTCAACATCATTTGTGCGTGTGAACATCGCTTTGAAAGTCACTTCGGATTACTACTTTCATTTTCTGGTTTTCCTTTGATTGGTTTACTGCTCGTTGTATGTTTAATGGTTAGTATCGGAAAGATCCCCACGCTCATTTACTTTTATTCGTGTCAGACTTCATCCTTTTTATTTGGTAATCAGATTGCCGGTGATTTTTTGTGCAGAGCTGGGCGATGGGGATAGCAAGGATGACGAATTCGCATTGTTAGGAACGACAGTATTTGTGGTGGATGCACTATATGTGGCTCATCCCAACACCTTGGTCAGCTCCTCTGGCTACCATAGCTCCACTTGTTTGTTTTTGTGGGTAGGTTTTTACCACCTGCTCCCTTCAACACGTGCAGCATCGCTAAACACATCTTTTCAAACAATCTAAGACAGTGTAGGGTATTTTCTGTAGCTATTGCTTTTGTGGGGTATTTGATTACTTAGTTATTTGTCCTGCGGTCGTTGAGTCTGGCAGTTTTTTCTGCTACGCACTTCCGTTTTCAGTTTCACAATTTCTACTGGTCCTATACAGGTGTTGCGTTCGATTTTTGTTCCATAACGTCCGTAGAAGGCACATGATCTGCTGGTTTGAATGAAAATTGAATGAGGTTCTACTGAGAATATTGGTAGACCCGGATGCACCTGATTCTTATGTTTCCGTAGAATTTCGGGTCGCATGACTGTAGAAGCGATCTTTTATGGCAATCTACTTCAATCCAAACCCAGTCGAGCTACAATGACCACCCAAAGATAGACCCATTCTTCTGACTGAAGGAGTTCACGGTGACTTTCCTCGTCAGTCCTCATTTAGTATGCAACCCCTTCTCCAAGAGAGGCCACCTCCTGGGGGAAACTATCCACCACAACGCGTCTCGGTCTATCTTTTTAGGAAGTACTACACATCTCATCTTACTGCTGTTTATTGGTTGTGGCTTGTGATTAATAATGACTTCCAGTTCTCTTGAGGTATTCCCTGCAGAAGCCGGGTATTTATTCATTTGTTTTCGTTTGGGTTTATGATCACAGACTTTCTGTTAGGCAAGCCGATGCTTTTTAAGGGATTTTCCTCGGTCTTACTTCACCAGGTCGGCACTAGCTTACAGGGTGTGTGTGTATGTGAAGCAGAAAAGATTCTGACAGAGAGGTCGGTAGTTCGAGTTCATCTCTCTGTTTTTTGGATGTTTCTGTCTGTGCTTGGGTAACGTGTCAGCGTATCAGCCCTAATAGCTCCTTCGGATTGCTTGGTAGCAGGAAGAATGTCGTAGTTGCGCGTCTTACTACAGGTCGTTCAAATGGTTGTACGTGTTCTGTAACACCAATTTGTGGAAGTGAGTCTGGAACTAGATCCCATAACTCGTTGTATAGGCACGCAAGGAATTTGCGGGTAAATCTGCTTGCGATAACAGCTTGGTTTTACGGGTGACGAGTGGTTTTTAAGGGTAGAATTTTGCAGCGTCACTCTTCATAAACTTTTCATTCAGTTTGTATTCAAATGGCCCAACGAACTGTCAAATGTTTTACCAGCGAACCTTCAAATTATTATTCAGTTTTTACCCAGTGTTCGGTGCAGTAGGTTTCGGAGCTGCTAGGCTTGCAGCATGCTTCCAATAATTTCTCCTTGGGCGTGAAGCATGGATCAGAAGAGATGTAAACTTGCGTTCTTTGCTGATTTCTGCTCAAACAAAGAGACCTCATCCCAGTCTTCAGAAGAGTGGTGGTTGGTCTACCAACACTTTTTATAGTACTTTCGTTGCCATGGGGTCGGCTGAAGCAGTCCAGTTGCGATCGTTTGTGTTTTCTTGTGGAACTTGTCATTATAAAAACTGTGTGACGCCTGTCGGATTCGCTTCCAAACGATCGACTACTCATTAACCAAGGTTCGTGGTTAGAACAAATTTAGCAAGCTAGGCTTGGATTTTCCTCAGACTATCCAACTGAGACTAAATTTGGACGCAGTCAATAGGCGTATGTATCTCAAAGGACCACACTCAAGGAGATTGCATCGCCTCCGTATGTGTTTAAGTGAGCTTTGATATCCCGTCAATTCTAAGTGTTGTACATGCTTTTTCTGAACACGAAGCCGTGAATGTTTGCTTGTTTATCACCTAATTATGCCTGGTCTAACCTTAGTGTCTCAGAACCCACAAGTCGGTTCACATGTTGTGTCCGAAGCCCCATAAGCCTCGATTTCCCCTGAACAAAACTTGTCCAAGTTTTGCGGAGGCGAACCCCGGGGATCACCATTGTTTCATGTGCGGTGTGCCAGCAGTCGGCTAATATGGGGCTTGCTCTGCCAGCTTGATTGGAACTGAAAACGGTCGAACCAGATGGTTGGGTTTGACGATTTTTGGTCTGTGTTGGTGTCTCGTGTATGATGTTATAGGGATTGGAGTAGTTTATTAGATGGCTGGAGTTGTGTCCCTGTAACTTCGCCATCATGCGTTCTGACGCAAGCTGAAGACTGGCGCAACTGTCAAAGTTCTTGTTTATTGCAGACCAACATATTTTAGTTGTCACACGTGGGAAACGCTTTTTTACGCCTCTGTTTATACGACAGTCTTTAGATTTCCAGTCAATTGAACTGAATTATTTTTCCTGTTTTGGTAGAATTCCAGAAGGTCTATGATAGGCTGGACATCAGGGATCTTGTTGAACGAGGCGAATCGTTTTATCAATCCCGAATGCATGATATGGTGCGAGATCTGGAGACGCTGAATATGTTGCAGTTAGACGAGGGTAGAAAAATACTCTGGGCTCCCAATTGTGACGTTCCACTGACGATTGTAAAGTCTGATGGTGGATTTACCTATGATACATCTGATCTTACTGCCTTGTTGCATCGGATACATGAGGAGAAGGCCGACTGGGTTATCTACGTGGTCGACTCTGGTCAGGTGAGCGTTTTTATTTTGACAGATTTCACTGCATTTATTAATTTGTGGTTGGGAACTTGTATTTTTTCACAAATAAAACCGAACCGTCAGGGCACCGAATTTGTGACACTATTTGGTAACCTATTAAAAGTATAGCGCATTGTTTCCACCAGTGATCGTAACTCGTTACTGATATCCATGGGTGATCAGCTGACTGCTGAGACCCAGATCTTTGATTTCGACCATTTTCATCTAGAAGGCTTTGGTTAATGCCAGAGCTCAATAGAGGGATATCCAGGGATTAATGAGATACACTCGGATCTGTGAACCTGTATGTAAGGATAATGCGGTAAAGGCGCTCGATTTCAATTTATCAGCTATAAACCGTATATCATGGATACATTGGTTCCAGCTGCTAAAGTTTCGATCACGGGAAAGTGGGAGGGCGTGGGGGATACAGCCAAGCGTTGGAGGTGATGGCATGTTCAGTTAGTTCGAGAACTGGGTAGCTACGCATCGAAGGCGATAGTTTTGATGCCCGAGCGCCACTGACTGCGTGATTGGACCATTTCTGCTAGTAACCTTAAACTTCACCATGAAAGGGCTCATTGGAGCCTAATGGAAAGTCCAGTTAGGCCTCAAACAACCATTAATATCTCAGAAGAACGTTCTGTTTTTCCTGTCGATTTTGGGTTTTTATTTAAACTTGCTAAAACACGTAGGTTTACTATGTTCGTCTTCCCTAGCCGACTTACTGCTGTACACTGTCAAGGAACAATTTTTGACAACATACCTCTCGAAGAGGTTGCAAGCTATCTGTGAGTGATAACTATAACTGTTTGGTAACTGCATGGAGATGACACTGCGTCCGTTTCTTCTGAACTGAACTATCGTGGATAACTTAGATGCAAAATAAAGCGAAACCTAAGCTCAGTTAGTAAGAAAATCTTCCTCTATGCAAACCATCCTCCCAAGATTGTTTTCATGCGTGGGGACGACTGAACTGGAAGCTCGGCTTACGTGAAATTTCAGACGAAAGCTAGAACACTTTACTGACGGATGCTTGAAGTTGAAACAACTTCTGTTACTTCTTGTTCGAGTATGCCGCAGAAGTAAGGCGCCTCGGGGGAACTCATCCAGAACGTCTATCTCAGGATTCCTACTCGCGAGGTTTCAGGTGATATGCTTTGCATGGGTGACTCTATCCAGAGACACCCAGCGACTCGCTTGGCAATTAGAGACTTTCATAGTCCGAGATTGCGTGGAGTTAGGCATGCCGGCCCCACCCCCTCCATGCTACTGCACACCATAGAGGCTTTTAGAACCGCATTGGACTCTTATTTAAACTGTTTATGCCGTACTTGACAGCGCATCGGCGGCCCCTGTCAACCTCTCAGTGACCGGAGTGTTCGCTTTTAATGGTAGACCATTTTGACTCTGTTCCTCCTCGGAGAAAGGCGGCATCGTGGCTGCCATAAATGTGGAAACATCATGACGAAACAGTGCATTCTTTACCGCACATCGGCTCGAATTACGTTACTCTTATTACGGGGGACCCGCTATTCTTTGTCCAGCCGCTCCCCTTTGACCTTTCTGGCATGGGTGTCCTCTGAGTAACGAAGTTGCAATCAGTGTAGCTCATTGCAACGCCTAAGTCGGAACACCAGATCAAGGTGGCGGCCCCTGGTTAAGATTGACCTTTCGACGGGGTGGCTGCGCTGCTCCACTTTACACCTTATTTTGTTGTATCTGACTGAAAACCCCGGCTCCAGAACCTTGGTGTTTTAACGGCTTTATTGCGAACAAGCGGCTGTAAGATTACAGGGATCGTCGCAGCGCATTTTCTACGTTGAATCAAGACTGTCCGGTCAGTGTTAAATGATTGATCGGCATCGCTTCTAAGGCATGTCTCAGCACTCGATTATCCTCGGTTGTCGCTTGCCGCGTGAACGGTTAATCGATAACTGGCTTTTCTGACCCGGAGACTCGGCGGTTTTTCTGAAGCGATTTTGGTGGAGTTGGTGGTTTCTACTAAGCTCCGGATATTCTGGGGTTGGTTTGCGGACAGATTCATATCTGTGTCGTGGTGACTGATATTTTTATTCAGTAAAAAGTGGAATTGTGTTCCCCTAAATGGGACTACCATATCGACCCGTAAAATCACCATTTTCGTCGCTCTGTTTGCAAAAGTGTATACTGTCTTACCGCTCACACAACCATGAAACCTACCGACTAACTCTCCATCCCATTTGTTCACATCTTTTGCTTGCATTCTTCAGCTGCCTTGTTGGTCCAACATTCTGGTTTCGCTAACCAGTACGATCCCCATCCCTTGTCCACTTTGTTTTCCTTCGGCAGGGCCTTCACTTCAATACTTTGTGGTCTGCTGCCGAAGCGGTCGGGTTCTATAAACCCAAAGTTCATCGGGTGGAGCATGTATCTTTCGGTGTGGTCCTTGGTGAAGATAAGTGAGTGGATCAGTTTGTTCGGAATTTGTTTGTATTGTTTCTTTTTGGTGGCATCGTAACTTAAGTTGTGAATCACATCTTGTTATAGTGAAAACACTGTTGATGCAGACACATTCTCATGCCCATTCTCGTCAGAGCAGTAACCTTTCCGTCTTTGGACTTGACTTTTATCGCAGATTCGTTTATTCATTCATTCACGCGATTACTATTCTACGTCGCGCCGTTTCTGACACGAATACCTTGTATGGTGAGATTTTCCTTTACACTCGGTTGTGATAAGATTAGCTTTTCTGGATGATTTTGACACCAAGTACGTTGAGATGACGTTTCTCTCTGCATGTGACTGCGGTGGGTCTTCAGATATGTTTGTATATTTGGAACAGACGCCCATTTGGTATGTTACCTCCTCTATTGCTTTGGTCCTGTCTCGATATTCCTTTTCGCACTTTTCTGCGAAGTTTCTTTAGGTTATTGGAAACGTCGCCACTTACTCCACTTGTTTGGGGCAGATGGGGTTTTGGGTTGAAACTATTAGCCTGTGAAGTTCCGTGCGGGTTAGTGGAAAATATTTCTGATCTTATTTTCCGCCGAGTCTGCGACT
This sequence comes from Opisthorchis felineus, assembly GCA_004794785.1. Taxonomy (NCBI): domain Eukaryota; kingdom Metazoa; phylum Platyhelminthes; class Trematoda; order Opisthorchiida; family Opisthorchiidae; genus Opisthorchis; species Opisthorchis felineus. Next base: position 333,032 of record SJOL01007097.1, read on the forward strand.
TCACCGAGAGAATGCCGGAGGACTTCTAGTTTGTTTGTTCCCTGAAACATCGTGTTCAGTATTGGAGTTTCTTCCGGAAACTTAGGTTAACGAGGCCTTAAGATAGACTGTTTTACTTAACCCTGATGGAGACTTACGCTTATTTTACTTCGTTGCATACCGAAGCCTAAGTTGCCCACAAACAATCCTGTTTATGGAGCTACGTTTCCGGCTACGGCAAGAATCTAGTTTAACACATACGAATCACGAAATCAGAATAACACAGTCTTTAGAATACACACAGAAAACTTCCCATAGACACACCAGCATCATTCAAGATAATTTAAAGTGGCAATGCAGAAGGTATCCACGACGGTGAACTCTCATTATCTTGATCACAATACCGCCATCCATTGTGCATGACCTTCAAGGTTGCTACCCTACTCTTCTGTGACCTACTCTTTGCCCTTCGTTCGTATCCGATCATAGTGAAATCCAATCAAATCGACCAGCTGCCGCTCAAACGTGAGCGTCTGTGGGTTCGAACCACAGGCTCCTCTTTAGATTACCTTTTGGCTGTTTCAAACTCTGCTTTAAACTCCCTTTAAAATTCTTTTCGTGGGTGGTTTTCCTGTCGTCTTTTTCTTGAAAATCACCACGGGAAACGAACAACTATCTGATAAGTGGATTCCAAGAGTTTCGAGGTCATGCAAGTGTTTTTTGGTAGATCCACAGCCCACAGTGTTTCAACAACTGCAATAAAGTCACCTCACGTACAACGCAGCAACTGACATTGGGATATAGAACTGGATCCGGTGATGTACAGCGACAGTTACGCTATGGATCAGACGTTGCTCTGTGGGTTGTCATAGGTATTGGAGGTCAGCGAGCAATCGATCTGACGGTGTACAGCTAACAACACCACTTTCCCACTTAAGGGTTGAAACAAGTTTGACCCAGAACTTGAATAATTTTGACTGCCAATGATTCAGACTTCAAGGGAATGGATCATCCATTGCATGTTAGCAGGAATTTCTTGGTTTTGCACACACGTTCGACGAAGAGAAATTTCAATTCGCTCCTAAGTGAACTAACGAACTGTTGCTGTTGCTGTTGCAGTATCTCCTCAAGCAAAGTTCTTTCGGAAGGGAGGCTCCGGTGTGTTGGCGCTGGGTTTGTCATAAATTTTTCATGTGGCCTGAATTAGATCGCCCTTTTGTGGGCCATAATTGTGCGTTTGATCGGTCTGCCTTCAGTTTTTTCGATTTTTCGCTTTTGCAGGAAAAAGTTCAAAACTCGTTCCGGTGAAACGGTTCGCTTGGTCGATTTGCTGGATGAAGGTTTGGAACGTTCAAAAAAGAGACTAATAGAGAAAGGTAGAGATAAGGTGAGCTGTTCTGACCATCCCTATTCATCCTAGTAACCTTCAGCTGCTAGCTGTGCATTTCGATAGTTTCGGAGGGAGTGTTAATCTTTGGATGGAAGGGTCGAGCTGCCCGTCCAACGCTATAACCCAGTATAGTTCAGAAGTCCTTTTATTCCCAGTACTTTGTAGTCCACTTGCAACTTGACTGAGCGCTATTGCCTCTGAGGTTAATCTGTGCTACAGACAAATATGCTTTTAACAATAACTTGTTAGTAATTTCTTCCCAATTCTCATTACGCATTTCAAACTGTTTCAAGTCGGATGCCGACCGGTTGTGAATATGGACCCCATTTATTTCGACTACACTAACTCGCTTCTTTCAGCTAACTGGGATCATGAGAACGCAGTTTGATCCCTGTATGAATAGGAAATTACATCATAGTTTTGGCTCAATGCAATTTTTTAAAAATGTACCCAATGCCGGACATATCCACGCTTCACAGGTTAAGCTGTTCAGGAAAGGTATTTTGCGTATCAGAAGATTGTTACCTCGCGGAAACAGTCTAGAGGTGGTTCGTCTGTGACCCTAACGCGGGTTGACGGCTACGTTTTCTTTGGATAGGGGTCCTGGAGTTAGACACACCGCTGGCTAATGACTCTGACGACATGCAACAGATTATCTCATTCCATTTTGTGATTGAACCGTATTTTATCACATCGATTTGACGGTCATCGTACTCACGATCGCGGTTAGTGCGCATTTGGAGCGCGGGTTCAGTCGCAGTGTAAGAATGTTGGACGGATTGATAAATACCATGCTGGTCGGATCGTTGCACGTAGGCGCAAACTTCCCGAACAAATGCAAATCCCTACTACAACCTCTATTTATGTTATTTCGCCACCATTTAAGATCGTACACTTACCCTAGCTTTTTCCTCGTAAACAATACAGAAGTAGTGAAGTTATAATGCTCCGAGCAAGTCAGATTTAGACCATTGTACTATCCAGCTAGAAGGCCGTGATTTATTTCGTTCTGACCATGCTGTCAGCTTTTGCAACAGAGCACGCGGCGTCATGACGTATGTGGAAACAGATTGATATTGCTCCATGCATATCGGATAAAAAATTATACTCCACCATAGAGCTAATATACGGAAAAATTTACACAAGCGCGTTGTCAGCACACGACCATCTGTTTTGGTTTCGATCTGTGTTGCCTGTTGAGAACATCCACGCCAACACTGCTAAGTTCACTTCTCCACTACCCAATCGAGTACGGAGGAAAACAGGGAGCACTTACAAAAGTGAAGGTCCTGCAGAAGTCAGAGACCTTACGTGAACAATCGAACTGGAAAACAACCACCTAAACAAGATTCATATCAATGCGGTTCTCGCCAACAAGAGCGTCCGTAAAATGTGACTGACTCTGAAAACAGCTATGTGGCGAAGGATCAAAGTTTTGCTCCTAACCTCGGCAAACTGAAACGTGGATTTTGGACCTGTCCCACTTACCCATTACAGTCTTGGCCACCAATGAGTGTACTGCCACGGATTGCGTGGCATCAGAAGTGAATGGGAACATGAGGCTAGTGAATTCAGGCAAAGCCTGTGGCCCTGGTCGTCTATTAACGTTGCTGTTCAAGGGTTATTCTGACATCCTTTCACTTGGGGAAATCCCTGACTGTTGGCGAGTGGCTAACACCGATACCGAAGAAAGGCACCACAGAGTTTGACCCAGTTGCTTCTACCTCCATTCTGAAATTGTTTGAACGAGTGCTCTCGAATCGGATGCAAGGTACTCTATCGGATCAAGACTTGCTTACATTTACATATCGTCAGTCTTGCTCCACAATAGTTTTATGCCTAGTTCACTCCACCACAAAAGATAAATCTGTGCGCTTTTTGCCCATTAACTTCACTGGTACTTTTGGTAGTTCTGACCGAGAACAGTCGCTACAGCTTTTCACCTTGACGGGGTTAACAGGGCTTGCCCCAGCTAATTGATGACGACTTTTCAAACTATATAAATTACTAGCGTGAATTACAGACTAACAGCAGTATTCCCCAGACTGCTGTTTCCCCCCTTCTCCTCTCTTTCGACGCTGATGATATAGCAGTCGACTGCAGCTATCGCATGCCTGAAGCAAGTCTACTGCTACAAACTGTACTGAATGCAATTGTTGGTTGGTCAGAGGAGCGCTTACCAGAAACGCTAGAACATTATCTTTCCCCTCACCTCAGGTTGGCGTTACATTAAATCAACCTTCTTAGTAGCGATCAGCTCACCGTCATTTCCCCCAGAATTTCTCCTGCTAAATAGCAGTGTGCGACCCTGTCGGTTGACCTCAGCTGGTAACTCCATATCCGAGCAGTCTTTAGTAGAGTTCGAGGTATGGATTTTAATACTATGAGACTTAGAACGCTCCATCTTATTCATGTTTTTTTTTCCATCGAACTTACTGCTTCCCTGGGAATCCTTGAGATAGATTACCGTCTTACTGTCAGGTCACCGAAACATCTATGTGCGGTGGAATCTCAAGGACGGGTTGACTTCGGTATTCATCATACCCATCATCACTTACTGAATCCAGGTTTACCTGATTCGCTCACACCAAGTACAAACTTTTGTCCTCAAATCTTCCACTTACCGTAATTCTGTGGCCCATTGTTTAGCTTGTTTTCTATGTCCTCCTACTGTCCTGTGTAATAGCATTGCGTCTCCCCTAGTTGTCTAAGCAGTTCGTTGGTGGATATTTCGGGTGAATTTTTTGAACGCCTAACGACTCATTCGATCGTTTACTCGTGATACTGCTGTAAACTTGTATACCGGAAATTCACCTTAGGGTGCATAAAGCCCTGATTGACTTGGCTTGGAGTATTTATGTGAACGTTTCGGCCTCGCTACATCAGGGAGGGTGTCCGACCTTTTTACTACAGTCCCTGTCATCCAACTGGGTGGAATGTATGCATTTGTCAATGAAGGTCGATTAAAAATTCCCATTATTAGAACTTTGATGTCATCTAATGAGCATTATCATACATCATTGTGCTGATTTAACAGTCGCTTTTTTGTTTTGGTGGCCATAGGAACTAACAGAGGACGAGTTCAAAGCTGCCCAAGAAGCGATCGCATATGGTTGCATTAAATATGCTGATCTGTCCCACAGTCGAATAAATGATTATATCTTCTCATTCGACAAGGTATGTTCTTATGCCACCGATGTTTGTTGCGTTGTTCTGGCTTTCACATTGATGCCAGGATTTTTCACATTTGAAATCCGAAAGTTCACTGCAGTTCCACGTCTCATGAACTCATCATTTTTTTGGAACAGGGAGCACTAGACCTAATGTAATGCTCCCGTCCTTTGCAGAGTCAGCGTGATAGTGAGATTTTTCTGGTTATTTGTTCGTTGTCCAGCACAGTACGGTTGAGAAGAGGCCCGTATAGCCGGACTCTTGTTGACTCCTTTCCGTGACACCTGAAGCGGATACCGAGTTGATGCTTAAATGAACATTGATTGGCTTTTCAGCACGAAACCCTACAAACGTATCACACGAAAATATCAGAACAGTTGTGTGTGCCCGTAACTGGAAAGTTACCCCGGGTCGATTCGGCAACGTGTGTTTTAGCAGAGATGTGGGACATGACGCTCGTACGCAGTGGAGTGGGATTAATACCAGAAAAGCGGAGAAAATGCGCAACTGATCAATTTGATAGAAGGCATACTGTTATATTGATTTTAAAAACTGCCTATATAAGAGGTGGATGTTTTAAAACAGTCCGAGCAAAACGACCTAGGAAAACTTATGGAAATACCCAGTAGAAATTATGACCGAGCGCCAGAGACGACCATGGCTTGCATACATCTGGTTCATGGACTTTTGTCTCGTCATCCCAGATCAAACCACACACCAGAGCTTTACCGTTGGATTACGTGGGAAGGGACCGTCATGAAATATGTAGCTTACTTAAAAATGTTCCAAACCAGTCTGGATGAGAAGGTTTGCTATGCTGTCGGTGTACGGAAAACATGGATTAATATGGTGAAGACGGACTATATGCTACTGGAGTCGACCAACAAGCGTTAAACGACGACTTAGGTCAGACGGCTACTACAGCCCTTCCTGTGGGTCATTCGATGTATATAAGAATCACTACATTTTGCCGATGGAAACGATCACACTTTCGCTTCTGTGAAGACTTCATATGGAACGAATGCTTTGTCGCCTCGTTTTCCAACAGACTATTTAACGGAGCATGAAAACCCGTAAGCCCATCGTCCTATATTTGAAGACTGATTCGACTATCCCAAAGTCGGCACAATTCAAGTCATTCCTTTGACACTCGTACGTCGAAGTTGGTTTTCCCTCTGAATTTCGAATTTCAAACAACAGTATCTTATTTCCGACGTTGGGCTTTCCTAATCCGCTGACTGCTTAAAACAGGACCTCTGTGGGCTATCCGAATCAAAATCCGGAACCTTTGGTTAGTTGGCTTACAGCAACTTTGGTGCTACCGAATTTCGTGGGTCAGCTGGGCTGCAACTGATGTAGCCTATTCTCCACAAAACGAATCTATTCAGACATACGTATCCGATTAGTTTTTCGAGTTGTATACTGAGTCAGCTGCGCGTAAGCTGACGCTCAGTAGGAAAGTAGCCAAAACACAACAGGTGCCTGCGCGTGCCATCATCACTCAACTAGATGGTTAAGTTCCAAAGCCTCCACCACCTCATCGATCTAACGCAGGCTTTTCTCATACCTCACTGTTCACCCCTCCTAAGCCGACTGCATCGCTTGACTGTGCCGCTTACTTACAGCGTTGTTAAGCTTGTCAGGTTTAATCCTTGTTAGTTCAGCGGAGTGTTCCAACAGCTGTTGGCCGCAGAGAACGCTATCTTCACCAGCTTGTAGGGACGGCGGTTGGTTGCGCACGTGGGATGCATTTGGAAACGCAACCAACATGCTATAACCTTCTGATCTGACCAACCAGCAGCGGTCGTCATCGTTCAGCTGTAACAGCTGTCGCGGTCGTTCAGCTGTAACACCCTGTGCCTAGTTGCCACGCCACCAGAAGGAAGCACGAGGGCTGAGATACTGCCAGGTTGCCCGAGACTAGACAGGAGAAGTCGGGATGCTGAGGTTGGGTTCAAACCACGGACCTTCCGGTCAGTAAGTTCGTGCCTTAATCACTGCTCCATCTGGAGCTCAGCAGCAATGAGCCACATTAGCATTTAAAACGTGATAGCATCGGTGGTAAACTATTTACCAGGCCTAATCATCATCGTCCTCACCCTTGACAGCAACATCAGATTAGGACATCAGTGTTTCACACAGTGCATGGTCGACAGCTGCAATGGTGCCCAGAAATACGACTGTGCCTACGCGTTTCACGTGAACCTCATGGGCAAACCGTTTGAATCACTTTGGGTCATCCGCATATGCCTTCCACCACCAACGGAAGTGATGGATCTTCATCGAATGCGATAATTGGTGCCTTATATAATACAGTTTCTGGCTTTGTTGACCTTATTTTCATCAGGCTGCTCAAACTTTCAGTATTGGTTTTCACCGAAATTGGAGTTCAACGGGAGCAGTTCGGTTGCTGTACATTATACTATCTCTGTATACACCATGCAGTATAAGCTATGTGGTGTTTTAATCTGTTGGTTTTACATGACCCTACATAATCAACATACTCCACCAGTTCTGGTCTCATCATCCTCATCATCGGCAGCATCATCGTCAGTGTTCACCACTGATACTTCACTGTGGTACAGTTCTGGGCTTAGTTGAGTTGCATGTCTGAGTAGAGAATTTCGGATTTTTTCAGTCATCACCCAAATTTCTCTCATATGAGGCGGTATTTTCAGGACATTTTTACGAATTTGGTGTTGATCGGTAGAAGATTTACTTTTGAGAGCTTCGAGACGATATTTTCACTTCTTGCGAGGTATTCTAGGGCAAGCTACGGTTTCGCTCTCGAGTTTTCGGGGGTTGCTTCAAGCTGAAACACTAGGTATTTTGTACAGTGATTGTGATGGGCTTGTAACGCAACATGGTTTATCTTATTGTGCTAGGTTTTCCCGATTGGAATTCCTGGTACTATTCAATGAGAAAGTCAAATTGAGCGTCTGGGAGGAGGAACCTATTTCTCCCCCGGTCTGATGTTCACACCCCTGTGCTCACCAATCTGATCACTGTACTATCTTCAGTTTTTCAAACCCTAGTCTTAAACTGGTGTATTTGTTCACCTTAGCAACCTGTTTCCGTTAATTCTGTGTATTTTCAACACTTCCAGATGCTCGACGACAAAGGCAATACTGCTGTTTACCTGCTATATGCGTACACGCGCATCAGGTATGTTGCTAGTTTAAAGGTCCTATTGTCATTCATCTGTCTCTAGTGGTGTGATCATGCTACATGCCATAACAATGGACTGCCAATTTAGGATGTATAGCGCTGACGGATATTAGGTGACTATCCGCCGTTTTGCACATCCGCATCCATTTTCATGCAAACAGGCTATTATCTGGCACTCGAGTAACAACATCTGTTATTCAATCGCGTCCGACATACTTGTCGTTGTCTAATACGGGTTTCTGTTTACCCTTCGGACAACATTAGGGAAAATCGAATGAGTGCTGTTATTCGCTACCCTCGTTTTCGGTTTCGAAATATAATTGTCTTTACAGCTAATGAGGAACCGCTCGTGTAACAAAAAGCAATGGTGATCATCAAAATCGGAATATCAGATATACCTGCGTGAGCGTGAGCCTTTTTGAATAGCCTACACTAATTGTTTTGCGCATTCGATTCGCTACCTATGCTTGGGTTGTGTTTTCAGTCGTGTCGCCAAAAGTTGCTATATTTCTACAAATGCACTAATTTGCATATCAATTTGGTTTTGGTGGGAGACTCACCTGGGACCCAGCTGAATCTCTCGTTTATCATGTTCTTCTGCACCGAATAGTTTTGTCTGTGTCACTTGTACCTGTATGATGAACGTGGGTTTTTTTTTACAAGAAGTACGCTCACCGACTACAAAAAGTGTCCATATCTTGTGCCGCTGATGAAGAGACCCATTCAAAACTATGTGTTCCACACAGGCAGCCGGGTGTTCAGCATGGGGGGAACGAAAGTGTATTCTATAATGCATCCACGCCGCCAATTTGAAGTAGATATATTTCTGGGTCTCAAACTGCCTAGACAGATTAATCGAGAAGTGTAGACTACTAAAATGGGCAACACCACCGGAAAACTTACTTTTCATGAGTGAAGCTGCATTGTCATAGTCATGTACGTCACCGTGATTTCTTTCTATATGCCACTGTGACTGCTTGGATGAGTGACTCCACTTTGAAAGTAGGATTCGATTACGGGGAACTGCGGTCGTGTGTACGTTCAATACAGATCAGAGCACTTGCACTTATTCAACGGCAAATAAACTCCCGGTAGTTTGCTACCTCCTCGTTTGAACTGGTGCAGAAGAGCTGCCTTTCCCGAAGTCATTTGGTTTGCTTCTCAGGCTGCTTATTGGATTATCTTGTTTTTTAAACGATATGACCTTACGAATTTTTCACTGACTTTATGGCTATTATTGGAAACGATTTTACACTATGACCAAAGGGGTTCGGTTTTCCCGCACACTTGCAACATCAAATCACATGCAAGATTCTCTGGCTCTTTGTACCTCCAAACAGTTATCATTGGGTGAAATTGTTCCAGTTGAGTAAAAAAAACAGATATACTTCTTCAAAACTTGCCGTCTTGTGGGTGATACATTTTAGATGCAAATTTCTAACACATTCCTACGAATCGTCATTTGGATAACCCGTGCAGTTCCGCCTTAGTTCATACAGTTACTGTTGTGACTTGCACCATCAACCGTTAATTGCGCATATTCCAAGCCCTGAAGGAATTTAGCATCTTGCGAAGATAGTTATCCCTCGGAGTGAGTAGTATGGTAAACACTGCTCCATGTGACTTATCCTCCGGATCACTGCAATAAGACCCGCGGTTTGTACAACTCCCAGCGTAACACCTACCTTTGATATTCACCCAACTAGTGACGGCTGTTGATTTAGTTGATCTCATTTCTCAATATCCCAATGAACAAAGGAATGTTATGAACATTAACCTGCGGAATAATAACTATTCGGTTGGCTGACCTCGTTTCGCCGTGTTCTACAGATCTTTGGCAAAAACAAAGGGTACCCACAGATGTATGTTTGGTTGTATTACTTCGCCGGCGAATCAATGAATGTAGGCCAACAAATACGTGCCACATGTTTTTCTACCTTATTCCCTTAGGAAGTGCTTCTTAGGTTGTTGCTTGTAGTAAGGATTCACATTGCGAAAAATTCCGAAGCATGAAAAATGTTCCATTCTTGTGGGCATTGTTCCCTTGAAGGCCTATTATGATGGAAAAGTATTGAATCAAGTAACGTACTTCAGGTGTCTTTCAGTCCCTATCGTCATTCTTGCTCCTTTTTCGGGACATACTTCATACACTCACTTTTCTAATCCTTCAGGTCAATCGCTCGAAATGCCGGGTACACGAGCGAACAACTGGCTAACTTTTCTGACCAACAGGTGCTGTCTTTGGATCATCCGGCCGAGTGGAAACTAGCCAAAACAATTTGTCGATTTCCTGATATACTGTTGCGAATACAGAGCGACTTCCTGTTGCACACACTGTGTGACTATTTATACGATTTGAGTTGTACATTTACGAGTTTCTACGACGTATGCTACTGCATTGAACGAGACAGGGAGACGGGTAGGTTCACAAACAGTATATTTTAGTAGTTTATTGTTGACATTAATGATGACAGAATCACAGTATCATGCTCTGCTCAAGCTATGAGATTTTTCCCGATCTGGTGTTGGGTTCCCTGTCCTTGATCCAAGAACAACCGAGCCGGTGATTAGTTCTGTTTCGCATGTGTGATTGTTCCACATCCTTTTCATTTTAATGTGTTCGCAGTTTTAACTTGGTTTCACAAAATGTACAGTGCAACGTCGTGCACAATCTGAAACTGTAAACTGGACACCTCAGTAAGGTCGAAAGCAGTCTACTGAAGAGAATAACCACTCTTGGTAGTGGCAAGGAATGGAATTTTTTCAACGCACTGTCAGAAGTTCCTGCATGGAATAATAGGGTGGGTTTCAAAGTGCTGGAAGCCCAAATCTGCCTGCCGAATTCGGTGGCCGAACCAACAGCTGATCGATCGATTGTATTTTGTTGGATGATCCGTGTCTAGAGGGGATGTAACAGAATTGCCGTGCTCGAATGGGCGCAATGGAAAAATGGTTGCCAACCATCGACCTCGCCTCATGCAGTGATAACCGTGACCGCCTTTTCGAGACTCTGTGGGTAGGATATACCGTATAGAGAAAAGTAGACTATTTGCCCTCGGATTTGACGGTCGGGCCTTCTGGAACAACACGGATCGAGTGAAGAGTACTTTTTTGGTATCTCTTCTTCAGACTCGGACATGTATACATATATATATGTACATATATATTTATAGGACGTAATAAAATCGATAGGATGTAAGACTTCCTCAGTCAGGATAAAATCCCACAGTTAACTGGCATGAGTCAGATGATCTTGTCACCCGACTAGCCAACCTTATGGGCCCTAGCACCTGTTCGAATCCTTTTTGAATGCAAAGCTCAGGCTGGCCAGTTCTTATGCTGATGATTTCTACAGTGGCCAGGATCTTCGTTCTGAGAGACTTCTGGAAGTCTTTGTAGATTGGTGTAAGTGTTACTGCAATATTGACGTGGTGTCCCGTTTCCAGTAAATTGGGTTAAACGGAGCTGGCAATGTTGCCTTTTTTGGAGGCTAGCTAGAAGATGCTCAGACATTCATTTGTACAGTTATGTCGTTGTTCCACCAATGCAGCTGGTTCCACGTTGCAGACAAATTGATATATACACACTGATGCGATCTGACGAGGCAGTCTGTCTTTCTCTTGTGTGACTAGTGGACGGCTTGTAAGGGACATATGTACACGAATTGTGAAGAATATTCTTTAACTGGTTTCTTTGTCTTCTTATTAGTGTTTGACTGGTGGGACTGCCTTCGAAAATAAGGCGTGGGTGAGCAGGTTTTTCTGGCACATTATGCATCAGTCGTATTGGAAGCATGGGTTTCATATGCCTTTCAATAAATCTCTCTGGATACCCATGTTTGCAAAGAGTTCCGGTCCCTTTTCTAGGGTCTTTTAGCAGCTGGATCTATCAAACAGACATCTCTAAGTTTCGCCTAGGTTCAGATGACATGAAGTTGTATAAAGGTGTATACTGGCCCCTTCACGTCGGTCTTGCGGAAAACATTAGTGTCCGCGCTTCTCGTGCTCTACTGGACAGCACTTGCAGAGAGGACAAATGATTTTCTCGTTCAAATCTCAACTGTACATAAAATGCAAGACCATACTTTGACAAAATTGTCTGTGATTTTATTTGGATCAAAGGTGGCGTCGCGTATAAGGAAAATATCGTCTATGGAGGTAAAAGTGGGCTATTTGTTTTATTCGCGTTGTTCTTTCGAGCTCGAGATGGCTCAGTGGTTAAGACGCAAACTTACTGACCGGAAGGTCGTGGTTCGAACCCAACCTCAGCACCTCGACTGATCCTGTCTAGGCTTGGGCAGCCTGCAGTATCTCGGCCCTCGTGCTTCCTTCAGGTGGCATGGCAACTGAACACCGAAAGGGTGCTACGGCTGGGGAATTCACATTGATCTTTCCAGTCTACAGGTCGAAAGATCCCCACAGACTGGTCCAAAAGTGGATCTCACTGCCTCTCTGTCTACTTGTCTGTAAAACTCGAAGTTGAGCAGGAATCGTAAGTTCGGCGTACATCGTAAGGCTGGTCCCTTTAACCTATGTAGCGGTAAAACATGTGTCGAACATGTGACGAAGTTCAATGGCAGCCGCTATGTACTGCTCAGTATACAATAATGGTAGGTTGGCAAAAGTGAAGCTACATATAGGGATAACGTCGTTTTGTCTGAAACATTGAAAATATAAAGTGTCACGGAGGTTATCATTGTTTCTGGAGGCGGTTTCATTATGTCATATAATCACTTGGCAGCGTTGTCATATGTAGAATGCTACCTATCGTGTACTGAGTATGAAAAGAACAGGATTCCCTGCTGGGTGGTAAAGTTCCCTGGCTGCATAGTAACAAGCTTATGCTTCAGCATATGCATGGATTAACTGTGTACTTTTTGGATGTGTATTGTGTATGAATGTCCCGTTTTATTTTTGATCTTTCTTAGAAGCCTGGATTATCATTCATGAATGAATCCATCTTTATCTGGCATTTTGATTTGTTATTTGGGTAGTCAGGCTTCATATTGCGTTTTTAGCAATGACGGGCGGTATTCACTTTTCATGTAGTGCGCAGTCTTGAAATGCTAACTCATTCACCATCTCGTCCTTTAACTAATGTCTACTTTGTACGCTGTTTTCTTTCTTATCAGGTGCCATACTTCGTGTGAACACCGGCCGTCTAATGTTGTGTGAGGCAACTGCCAAGGTGATGAAATGCGGCTTTGATATACTCGGACTGAGAACCGTTGAGCGCATGTAATCTACCAAAGACTCATTCATTGTAATATATTTCGTCAATCGGCGTCGTTTCTTTTGCTTGTTACTCTGGTTTCCTAAGCAAAACCGTACAGTCTGTGTATCTTGCAACTGTCATCTTCGCTGCACTGTTTCTTGTGCTTCAGTCGACAGATGACTCCCACAATTTCTTTTTTGTTGATATCTCGCAGCTGACGTTGTACAGAGCCAACAAAAGAGAAGCAGCAAGAATTGTAGCCGGATTTCAGGGCAGCTGAAGTGTTGAGTTGAGTGTTTCGTCAACCTGGTGATTTTTCCTTTGAGGTTGGTAATGCTGAAGCGACTACTGCTTCTGATGTTTTCCTGAAACAGAAACTAACAACAGGATAGCTTTTGGGGTCGCCGTTATTTGCGATATCTCCCATGGTTTCTAACACTTCCACCCAGTAGCTGTTACGGTCGGGTCGGACGTAGCGAGTTGTTTCGAGTCGTAGATGATGTAGTCTGATGTTACCTGTTTTCGAGCCTTGGATTTTATCCTGTAATTTTTCATCAATGGTGTCTCCTTTCCAAATTAGGTGACTGGTGCATATTATGCTCCCATTAAATGGAAAATTTCTGTAGGTCGCTGCTGGGAATGTTACTCCAGTTTGGTGCGTCCGGAGCCTGTCGATCACATCCTTTGGAGGGTTCCAAGTTCAAGGTCACCATAATTTACACGTGGAAGCTTTGTTACTTATGTGTGCTATGCTGCTCAGCTCACATCTTACTCTGGCGACCAGTGTCTACGATTTTCGCAAAAAAATTCTTATAGGCCGTCCACTATCACCTGAAGGTAGGTTGTAGAGGTCCGAGCATACCTGGTTGTTCACCCTATTCAACTATTCCACTGAAGGTCCTCTGCCACATCTTCACGCCAGACGGCTTACATTTTTAATTACGGGCCTTGAATGTTCACTGTACTCTCAGGTCATCTTAACCCAAGTTGCAGCACACCTTTTCGCCGTTCTATCTAACTTCACCTTATTGTATAAGGTCATGTTAAAGCTGGATACCAAACCTGCAGCGCCAGAAACACAGCAACTTGTGCTGTCAAGCCTGAAAACCATATCGCTCCATTCAGCGTGTGATTATACTGAAACGAGCTGCTGGGCATGGAGTACACTAACTACATATATGTCACAGATAGTAAGTTGATAGCTAGGCATTTTTCTGTGATTGAGTGCTCACACGTGACCACCTAGCAGCATAAGACCTTTGAAAAGAAACGTCCAAAATGGTCGTTTTATTAAGAGACTGAAGTTCAGTTGACTCAGTTTAACAGCGGAGCTGAACTGGGCTAAGATAATGCTTGGAAGAATAATGCTTGTGGTTTTCACGCTCAGCAACGCAGATTTGGATTTTTAAGATACCGGTTAAGTGTTTAACTTCTAAATGACCTCAAGGTGCATAGCTCAGCAGGAGGACGTAACACGAATTTGTATACTAACCTGGTTCCGAACCACAACGGCACTGGACATACTCTGCTGTGCTTCGAGTCCTGTTGTGTAAAATGCAGACTGTGTAACGTGGCGAGGTCGTAAAAGGCCTGTGAATTGGCAAATTACATTAAATGACGAGCCGCATGTTTCAGTCTCCGGTGCAACCTATTTTCATCTGAACTGTCTGCGCACTTTTGGCTAAGAGTGTGTATGTTGGCTGAGCTTCTGACTAGACATAATCGGAGACTTTTAATCACATGAATTCCAGTGTATTCTCATCTTAGTTTAGCCGATCAAATCTCTGGGCACAACGGCATGTTACGAGTCTAAAGGAAATACTCAAAATTGACCGATTCGTATTTTGAAAACTGCGTATCTTCTGCTCACCAATATGGCATCCACATGCAGTTGAAAGTCGTGACACTTTTGCGTAGCCTAGCGTAATCTGATCCGAAGTGATGAGACGCTCTTGAGCGGTGGCACTCGTGTTGCCTACGTAGGTAGGGTCAGCTGCCATTCAATGTCAGCTACCATGGGGCTTCGCTGGCTGAGCTTTGGGCCCAGTCGTTTGGGGCGATGGTCGGAAAACTGGCAGTAATCTTTTCATTCCGAAAACGCTTATTCACCCGAGCAACAACGAATTGCAGGGCACTCCGTGGGAAATCGAACTCAGTTCGTTAGGATGCCAAGATCTGAGACTATTCCAGACTTTGCCATTTACCGAAATGTTTGCATGCCCATCACACTGGTGATGTGACTGAATTCGTGTAGTCATTTTATTCGTCATTTATAACTAGCCGAATCGACTGCTACTGATGAATTTTTGGTATCGTCCGCTACCACCGTCTTTACTATTTGTATGTGACCTGCTGCCCACCATCAGGTACCCTTTAAATCAATCGATGTGCGCACAGCGTACGGACTTTTCCGTATTATATTGATCGTATTAGGTACGACTTACAAGGTTCCTCCATGTTGTCGTTTTCAAATGGTAACGTGATTCGGACTCACGCTTGCAGTGTGGTGGTATCACCGACCATGTGATGCGCTGATTCACTGTATTTTGGACAGTACTTGTTTAATTCAGTTTGTTGACCGCAAATCATGCAGTTGTGTGTCGTGGTTGTTCCGAATGCCGAGCCATCCGCCGGAATCCATAAACGAAGAGCCTGAATCTTATGCTCGTTTGTTCAGAATTATCACTTGATTCACGGAGGAGGATTTTCCATGTGTGCGCAAAACGTAGTCGCGCTACGTAGACAGTTTTTTTCTAAGTCTTATGAAAAATATATTGCTAAATGTGATTCCAACTAGGAAGTTACTGCTCTCTGCCTCACAAGGGTGCGGCGAGTGACAACAGCTTTTATATATACTGGTACTTTATACACGTGTTATCCAAGAGAACGACTGTTCAATAGTCTTCCACTACTGAGGAAAATGGGCTAAACACTAGCTGTCATTTCGACCATTTCCTTAACCTTCATCTAGTGTCATCTGTTTTTAGTGGTATTCCAACTAAGAGCATGGGTTTCGATGTGGGCCAAAGCTGTTCCTTAATTTGGATGAAATTTGATTATGAGCTTGGTTGCTTCCTGACAAATTTCACCCCAAGGGCTCGCTTCCGTTGACTAGGAGCAAATCGGAAATACTGGGGGACGTTTACCACCGAACAGTTTGGTAGAAAATTTTTACTGTTTGTGTATGATTCAATGGATTTCCCCCCGTGTTTGATGTTAAACTGTGTACCGAGAAACCGGACGGATGATTGTCACTTTCAGTTTTCATATCTTATGATTTCGTTGTCCGCACCCTTTTTTTCGATTCACATCTCGGCCAATGACCATTTTCTTTTACGGAACGTTGTTCAAGATTTCGACAGGCCACAACCGGTTTCGCTCTTCTTGCGGCCGACAGCTAGTCTCAGCCCCCGAGGTTCTGTCAACCTTATGTTCTGCTTGAACCTAAACTTTGCGGTATCGTCTAGCAATTTCAGGAATTATGCATAGTTCGGTCGAGCGTTTTAGGGGCACGGAAAATACTCTGACACCACTTGACAATTCACTAATGTGACTCATAAAGGGAACGCGTCATTTGTTGCCTATATATGGTGTTAATCAAAGCTACTATGCATTGTTTTCAACCGTGTAGATTCCACCGTAAGGTTGTGATCTACTTGTGAAATTGTAACCAACAGAAACAGCGGTAAGTTTTCTGGATAAGGTCCTGACTTAGGTAGCAGGAGCAAAATCGCCCTAAGGTAAACGGGTATGGTACCCAGGGAATCTCATTCAGATACACAGTAGGAATTATGCTTGTTCACCAAGTGCTAGAAACAACAACGAATTGGCCGGTTGTATGTGACCCTGATCTATAGATCTTTAGTGCACCATTCCATACGCCGAGATGGCTCGGTGGTTAGAGCGCGAATTTACTGACCCGAAGGTCCATGGTTCGAACCCGACCTTTGCATCTCGACTTCCCCTATCTGGGTCTGGGCAACCTGACAGTATCCCAGCCCTTGTGCTTCCTTCGGGTGGCATGGCAGCTAGCATCGAAAGGATGCTACACCTGAACAGTCTGACTTCTAATTTTAACCATTTTATATTACCCCATATATCACGCAGACCGACTGCCAAACACATCTAGCCTGCGTGAATGGAGCTTATGTTATTTATGTAAGTCTGCTGAATTCGTAATTAAACCGTTATTTTTTTGCTGATTACTTGTGTCTGTTGCAAATCACTATTTATTTAAGGGTCAGCTTCAAGCGCTTTCTCCATACGAAAATCTACTAAATGATTTCACCCAAGGATGTCCTTGACAAACCGACGTTTAAGAAACTGGAACCATTCTGCTGCACGCAGTGCACCCTCACGAACAATATTTGTCTTCACACAATCGCCACCGGCCATGATCACACAGAATCACCGGAGATGTATTTTTTTCAGACCATACACGGAGGAATTGAAATGACATCCGGTCAATCCCTCGTACACACTACACTACATTTTCGCGTCCGTAACGTTCGCCCTCCTCGGGAGTTCGAATTGTTTTGTTCACGGTTAGACACAACTCAATTTCGGACTGTGTATGATAGGTAGCCATCAATTCAACTGCTTTGCGGCAAGTGGTCACCTTCGTTCAGTTTACCACTCATTTATTGGCCGCGACAGACCTGATCAACGCTCGTATAACGAACAAGCTGATAACGACATACTCGACCTTCTTGAAACGCTGACTGATGGGAGAATCATTCGACGTTTCCAAGGGTACCGATTATTTGACCTTCTGAAAAAGAACATTTGTGTATCATAATTTGACTAAGCAATTTCACTCTAGTTCGCGAATGTTAGTCGCTCACCAAGTGTAGATTTATGAAGTAAATGAATTTGCTCTTAACTACATATCGACCGCCGTTGAGTCAAGGCTAACCAAGGAAAATCAACCAAATTTGGTGAGTAGCTGAAGGACAGGAAGTTGGACGAAGTCAGGGAACTCTGTCGCGTTTCAATAAGATTTGTCGTCTCCCTCATTGGTTTGGACAAAAATTCGTTGAGATCGATAGCCGTTTCATTACAGTCGTATAGCACGCAGTGGAACGGGCTCGCCACCAAGTGTTACTGGGAATGTACGGAAATCTACGTACATTCAACTGTTTTGATTGTGGATCTAACCTGTGTAGAACTGTTGCCCGGTTTCGGCAAGTATCCGTCACAGACCATATTTATGTGTTACGGAAACCGCACCAGAAAGAAAAGCCCAACACCCGTCAGTAGTGCCATTCCTCCTGTGACATGCAATACACTCTTGGTTTTGCTGTCACTCCACTTTAGTTCAGTTTGACAACCGTGTCCGTCTGTACGGTGGTTCGGTTAGTCGCCACCTACAGCATCTGCTAGGGAGTAGGGTTCCTACTTCCTTCCCAGAGTAGGGTTGGGGGACTACCGGAAAGGGAATAAATATTGAACGGCGGGTTAATGAATAATTATAAACCAACAGACACCACATCGCCACTGTTTGCGTGACATCACCATGTTGGTCAGTGCCTCTAACAACTGGCGTGATGAGTCTCCGGTACTCCGACCTCGTAAACAACGTGCAACAGTGCAGTCAAAGTCCTTTGTTATGTTTCTCATGCTCCTTCTCCAGTTCATGCGCTGTCCACCGTGTGGTACCTTCCTTCCCGCAAACAGGATACGGCGAGGCAATCGATCATCTGGTATACGGAACGTACGGCCTAGCCACGTCCTCTGTTCTATCCCAAATGAGTCTCAGATTTTCCACACATCTATATTTAGTTTTCTGTCGAAGTGATATCAGTTGACTTGAAGCAATAGACTGACACAACACAATCAGCCGCACGACAGCAAACTTTTGAACTTTTTGGTTAACCGTTTTGCAATGTCTGATGCTACAACTTACTGTGTTCTCCAGTCTCTAAAGTGTGGACTCTCATTTCCTCACACACCGGCTGTCGTTCATTTACACGTTACAGTGGCGGTTGATTTCATCATCTTTCTTTGGATTGTCACAGTATACGCAGGCGATTCAGCTACACCCACACCATCATGTGACCTTGTTCCGGTCAGCCTCATTTCTATTGGCTGATGACGTTTTTCAAGTCGGCAAACAACAGAGTTGTCCCCCGAAACGTTTCCTTGCCTGATGCTAAATACATTTTTGTTTCTATACGAGTAACTATCAACGTTTCCGAATTTATTCTTGCAAGCGGTGTTTTCGCACCAACATGGCAGCAGAGCACTTTGTTTTTCTCGTAGCCCAATGTGCAAGTTGTGATGTTTGAAAAATTACATGACCACAGACCTAATCGGGTGAACTGGTGGATGGCACATCAGTGCTGTTTGGATACACTGCGTCCTAGCTGGTACCTGTGAAGTTCAGGTTGTTGATCATAAATCAAGCGCGTGTTTGTTGTGGTCTTGTGCACCGCGACGAAACCGAACGGAATCCGGAAGAAAATTAGGCATGAGCTATGTTCCGTTGTCCAGAATTAACACTCGGACGTCTTGATCTTTGGACTGATAATGAATTTTCGCCCAACTAAGAGAAATTTGCACTGAACATTATTGTGAAGCATTCGTTTTTCTGAAGTATTCCTGACTCTTTAAGTTCTGGAAATTCGCCAATTTTGACTGAGGGCACACCTTTTAGTTAAGCACTATGGCTAGAAGTTGAGCTATAAACCGATCGAGGGCGAAAACCGACGATTTGATAAATCTCTACCGAGCAACTAGAATGATTTTATAACCTCAGATTTGCAAATAAGGAGAAAATGTTAACCTGAAAGTAGTTCTGCTTCGTCGACGTCGGAACATACATTTGGACGGATCGGACAACAATAGCCCTCAGAGATACCAGTTCGTCTTTTATTACCTTTTGATATAAAGTCTACGGACTGCCCTCTTCCACTCGTTTTCATCTTTCTGACACAAACCACCTGAACGGAATTTTCATTCAATAGCTCGATGAAATGCGTCGTCAGGACACGGTTCACATGGTGCTGCTACGTGAACATCAGTCATAATCTCATGTCTGTCGCCTGCATACAATGCGCTCAAAATTACATGGGTAGTTGAACAAGAACAAGTAGCTGGAATACGATAGTTGGGTTGACGGCTGTCTCGCATAGGCAGACGAATGCGTTTGACCGTATGCAGAATGGCTGAGAAGAAGGAATCTCGTTTCTGTGAGAGTATTGTGCGCAGTAGCATATTGAGTAAGCTGACTGATACCAACGTAATCTAAAGGAGGATGACACATTAAAGAAGCCTTTGCGTTCCTTGGCCTGACATAAACACAATAGAGCAATCTAGTGCTAGCTCTGCTCATGGCGACCCTTTCTAGACAATCACATTTGGGGTTCAAGTGGGACAAAACTTGACAGAAACTCGTGGACTGCTTACCTGATGAACCTCAAGATGAGCAAAATCGGTCGTGGCTGTCGAAGAGTTCTCAGCAATCTTATGAGTAGTTTGTTCCTTCTAGATAACATTTGGGGTACTTTCGTTGAAGTCTGTGCAATTGGCTTTTGTTTCACCCGCGAGTTGGGTAGTAGAGGAAAAATGGCTCATTGGCTTCCTAATAAAGCAGTCCTTTTGCTGCTGCTTTGCGACAGACGAATGTTTGTCGCTTGATGGTGAATGTAGCAGACACGTGAAGGATCATCGATTCATTTGCATACAAAGAGTATCAGTCTGCATTAACTATAAGAGGTTGAACATAGAACGGCGCAATGGAAACTCATGAGTAACAGACCGGTGCAAGTTGCCGAAGCGTAATCGTCTTTAGCATTCGATCAATAGTTGTGAATCCCGCAGATTATTTGGACGGGCTTTTGTGAACCGGAATTTAGTTGTTTTGTGCAAAGCTTTTGATTGGTGAGAACAGTGACCGGTTCAAACACACTGAATCTCCCTAAAAACTGTCAACCATAACTTGAAAAGTTCGAAAACTGCAGGCTTTATTCCTCCCACCAAAGTAGAAAGCAATTTCCGTTTGGAAGATGCCGATTATGTATGCATTCTCTGGAAATTATTCCGTTCAGCTGCATACATGGTTTACGGAACTACTGATTTCCACAAATACGCTCATTTGCATATCAACTGGGTTTTCACGGGAGACTCAGCTGAATCTCTCATTTATGATGGTCTTCAACTGAATGTGCTGCACAAAGGCCGCCTCATGTTTCAGTTGGTACGATATTCGAGATGTCGCAGTGTATTTTCACAAAGCAAACTCCTGATTTCGTTTGAGAATGTTCATCCCTTCTGAGTTTGCGCAGTTTTTCATCACAGTGATGATACGCTGTTTTTTGGAGAAATTCCCCCATCCATCTAGGAGGAATTTAGCGTTTCATCAACTTTTTTGTGATAATACTATTAGAGGCCTCTTTACATCTGTTCACTTCATGTTGATTTCGTGTACACTTCCGAGCACACACTCGTCAAAATGGGGGATTACGCCTTCCATTGAACTTTAATCCTTCTATTATGAACACTAGAATCACTGATGAAAATGATCATGTAGGCGTCATCCTCATAAATTCACAAAAGAACATCGCACTACATAATTAATGGGTATTTCCAAATGTAAATACATACATACATACAACCACATGTAAATACATAGCCAAGGAAAAGTTCAAATATGTTTATCACAATTAAAAAATTTCCACTTATTCTCGTAACAATTGTAGCAAACAGCCGAATGCTTTCAATGTTGATGGGTTACCCATTCACAGAAGCATCCCAAGGGACATCAGATAAGATTTTCGTCATCCAACCAATGCTCTCCATTCCGCTGAATTGCATTTCGACAAAGTGAGGTAGAGTTGATGGAAGCCGAAACATTCCTCTCTTTAAATGAAATTTAACTACATAAGGTTTGGCAACACTGAAGGGAATAGTTGCTGTGGTACAATTTGGGGAGACATCTTGCCTGTTTATAAAAGAACAGTGATTTCCCCCGTTTATATCTGCTTCCAATTGGGAATTTTGATCATTTTTATACACACCTATAGGCCGTATCTGTTATCGTTCATGTCAAGCCATTTGGTGCCGGTCAGTTGCACTGAACATTGCCTGAGCATTGTAAACGGAGTTGACTGCGCAGTTCGGTCGACTGAGGTGACCTGGATCAGCATAGGCATACGGTTCTTCATGGCCTTTAGATTGTATCGCTAAAGTGCACATAACCTTAAAAGACGACACCAAAAATTTCCAATACTTCCCACACCGTCCTGGCGCAAACGCTCTGTGGTGCGGCTGCCGCGGATTTTATGTGACATATTGTCATAACGGCACAGTCAGTTTTGAAAATTGTGCCAACAACCGAGGTTTTTGTCTTTCAACTCGTCGAACGAGAAACGGATATCTCTCGTGCCATGTAGGGCACGAGAGAAATGAGTTTTCAGTTTTTCCACGTGACTCAAAGGCGTTCGGCTCTAGTTTCTTCCGGAAATGGACTGACCTTTTTCGAACTGCGTGTAATGGGGTCCTGAATGTGTAACCTTTGCAGAACTGTGCCGTGAGCTCAACCGCTTCTTTCCATTGTTTATACCAAGTTTCACCGCAGAATCTTCAGGTGGCTGAATGTTTCCGTCATTGTGCAAGCGCAATCACTTTGTTGATGGTAGTATGAGGAAATTTTGTAATTTTCAATTGAGACTTCGCCCTGTAAGTGGAGCCAGTCCATGCTCAACAGCCGAGAAGCACTGTACAGCTGTTTTACTCCTATTGGAAATCATCACAAGTGCGCATCTCACGAAATTCCATGGAGTTTAGAACTTGAAACCTCCCGGCTTGTAGTTTGAAGGCTTAAACGTTTGGCTACAAGCAGCCGTTCCAAATTTGGATTTGAAAATAAGGGAATCACTTGGTACCGGGGAATATATATGTTAGTCGGTTCGACTGTTACCACGAAACGCCCACGTGTTTACTTGGCATTTGCTACAGAGATCGGGTTAGGTGAACCCAGGAATCAAAAAAGCTTGCGTTAAGTGAAATGAGGCTCGCTACAGTAGATAACAGACGACAAATCTTTATTTCTGTAAAACAAGCCATATAAAGTAACAATCGGCTTTTCAGATCCTCAGATTTAACATTAAAGTTGTGTGTTTCGTGTTTTCGGGTCTGCTGAGACTCACTCATAGGGCCGGTCCTAATGCATTGGTTGTCCATTGTCTGGCGCGAAATGTGACACTACACACACACGCGTTCGTAACAACTCCCATTCGTACCACCGCGCCACGAAATGTACAAGTCTACTAGACTGTCTGAATTAAGCGGACGAATATCTGGCATTGCTGATCTCTATGGTGCCACATAAGTCTGGGTCTTCACTAAGAAAAATCGAATCGGGACTACCTTCACAGATATCAGTTACGAAGATAAGGAAAGCCCACTCCAAACTTGCTTTCACTGACAACAAAACTGTTATGTACTACCGTTGTAAGGATCACAAATGAGTACTACTTAGGAGCACAAGCCACAGAAGGGCGAGTCACAATGATCAGAGAAACGAAACAATGAAGTGAATAACTTGAATCCAGTCACAATAGTGTGCAGCTCTGAGCAAAGGACCCGGTAACCGTGAATTCTGCTCTTCAGTATCTACGATTTATTGACATACAAGACCTATACGCCCCGGTCCGAGGTCAACTGTTGGAAAGCGAACAAAAATTGTTTCTTCAGGGATTGGGGTACGCTATTGTTGTGCACCACTCCGAAGGAAACCAAAATCTCCTTCGTACAAAAATCGACGGTATATAGTTGAGTTCGCAGCTGCGGACTGGATCAATATTTCACCTGACGCATAAGGTAAGTAGCGAACAGATAAACAGCCTTCTTGCAAAAGTATCAGTATTGACTGCCTGTTTTCCCAACTTACGTTTACACTTTGAAGTTGATTCTATCTTGGACTTCGTGGAAACATGCATAGGGTCCATCAAACAGTTCGCCACAATGAGTTTCAAACTTCTTATCTAACTTTTTCACCTAGGAAGTAAGTTTCGCTTTCATGCTTGTCCGCAGGCAGGTTAGTGAGTGCCAGTCCCACTGAAACTGGACAGCAGATCGAGTTAACAAATCGACCTTTCCGTCGGGATCAAAATCCTGTACAGCAGTGCACTATGTTCGTAAGCAAATTATGTAAGTTGAAATGGGCACGTTGATATTTTCTCGAGTCCAAATAGACCCGATACTCCAAGAAGGTGGTGGGCTTTAAATATCACCTGATAGTTAGGCAAAGATGCATGTGAACGTTATTTTGCATGCTAATACAGTGATGGCTGTCTTGGTGGCTTGCAAGTATAGCAACTCGAATCAGCACTTAACTAAACGGGATAACCATGATAATTTAATTTCAACATCCCATATTGTACCCCACTGCCCCCTCCTACCTCATTCCACTCTGTCTTTACCCTACAGCCTACGATCCTTCTTTGAGAAACCACGCTCTAGACGGTTCGACTGTATTACCCGAAATCAAAGAAAATTGGACTAGTGTTCAAAGCTGATGCTAACTGATTCATTAACCTTTTCCTTCTGGAGTGCAACAAACCTTGTGTTTCACTGAAGACTTTTCCTTGGAATGAACTTCGAGTTTAGATGTAGGTTAGATAGTGTTAGTGCTATGCGTTTGGAACACCACAAACAGACACGGCCAGTTTGAACGGAGTATTTTCATCCCATATATCTACGAGTTCCCGCATCATTTATACACGACTATGTTCGAGACGTACAGTTCTTGTGAGCCCCGTCTACTTACCATTTGGAAAAAATGTGCAGCAATGCATATGTTTAATGAGTTCTTGTTTGTTTTAGTAAGTTTATAATTGAAAAGACAGGGTTCTTAATTTCTGTGGCGCTGAAGAATTTCATGAAATCCGGATCAGTTCGTATCACCTTGCCTTCACTGGTAAGCCTGTCTAATTTCAGGATAAGATGGTGTCAAAAATTTCAGCTGTCTTTGAGAGTAAATCGTACCTTCGATTCCAATAAGACGTAGCCGTTTTGAACCCTGTTTCTTCCGGTGTCAGTCTACTAGGTGCAACCATTTCCCACATCGACGTCGGCCTTAGTGGTATTTTGACCGTCCCGGGTGATACGCAACACAGGCATGGAAGACGTGCCACATCGACCCATTCGCTTGTTGCATGTGACCGATACTCACCATCGTCTTAATGTCCGTGTACACGCACGACTGATTCACTTTCTTGTGCACTAGTGGCCACAAAGCGCATGGGTGTGGACGCATTTGTGCAACCTTTCACACCGTGATTCACGCCTACTCAGATGAACCACGTATACAAACTGATGATGCACGCGTTGGCGTTATCTGAATGAGGGGTGTGGCAAGCTAGTTGGTCTCGGGAAAGGTGAACTTGGAGCACATTTGGAAAAGAGCAACAATAATTTGTGTGGAGTAGAAATTCTGCCATACGTTGGAGAGAACTTCTTAGCGCTAGCACCCAATGACTGTGTGTAAGTCATACTGCGGTGTTATGCTCAAAAAATCTAGTGGGCTTATGTAGGACGCGAAACTCATTGTTTTGAGGAAACTCGGGAGAGAAACAAACTTATCAATTATAATCAAGGATCATCTAAGTATTTCTGTCAGAAGTACAGTTTCTGTCTGGATGTATTCGGAGCGATAAGAGATATATGCTATTCTTGTGTCAGGTTTGTTTTTTAAAGGTTAACGTGAATCTTTCCTTGCATGCTGAATCTCACGAACTTGCATCTTTTTCAGCTAGCGTGTTCACCTTTCGAACTCATCGACTTTTACTGAGAACAGGGCCTCTTAATTCTACCGTAATTCTATCGAATGTCACCTATTATTTGAGGTGAACAAAACATATATAGTGTAATTCTGTGAAACAACTGGATGCCGAAAAGATCCGGATTTTTTTCATGAATTCACATCACAAAACTGTCTCGCGTTCTACAGTAGGCCGGATATACGTAAACTGGCACTCCGTAGCATACTAGCCAGACTACGACATGCCTCTCCGCGCACTCACTACTGCACTAACTGGTCGCAACCATCTTTCTTCTTCTGCAAACATCTGACTACCTGAGCTACTCATCCTTTGCTGTTGTCATACGCTGCAACCCAATTCATCTCAGCTGAGCTTGGCCTATTTTATTGTGGGCATTTCCACTCTTTGTTCATGGGTCTCATGAAATGAACATAGCATCAAGTTTTACCAGAGCTGTGGGCTTCAGTGAACGATTTGTTTGCCAACAGTCTGGAAACGATGCTCAAGACACCCAAGCGGGGAACAACCATCACATCGGGTAGTCATAGAGACATAGAGATCATCGTGATGACGTTGGTGTAAAAAACTATGCACACCCTGTATGGTCGAACTATCAACGACAAAGCTACGGAAACCCAGACAATCAATGGTTCTGAAACACCGGAAAACACCGACAAAGGCACATCAATACGAGGCGCGGGATCGACTGAGTAGAAAACGTAATTACAAGTGAAAAAAGATTGAGTCATCAGTGAATGTAAATCACTATGCTGTGCATTATCTGATGCATTAGCCGTTTGATATTTCGGACCGTAGTGTCTTCAGGTTGCCCAAAGGTACGTATCGGTGTGCATCGCACCTGCTTTGCAATGAAATGCACTGGTGTGATGCCTCAGTTTGCCTATTCCTGTTGATCACAGTGTGCTTGCCTGTCGGTGAGTAGCGGCCAATGAATTTGAGGAAAATAAGCAAGAACCGCCATTCTGCTTTTATCGCTAATTCTCTGCACTAAATTTTTACATTTGAGACATCTTTATGATCACAAATCCAAGTAATATTGCCATTATTATTATTGTTTGCAAATGAGTGTATTTTACTATTATTATTATTTGGGACTTTACGATAATGGTTTATCTTTTTAAAAGAGGTTCTGATGAGACACTAGAGTTTGCTGTTAGGCACGAAGTCTAATGCAGATTCTTCCAGACTTGCCTTCAAACCAAAAACAAAAGATGCAATGTCTTCTGTGGCGCTCCTGATGGATCTAAAGTGGATATAACACAAAGACATTTCTCGCACATGCTCTTGAACAAATTCAGGATAACTCCGACTACATAATTCTGTCACTCATGAACCAACGTGCGTCCACGTAAACTCTTCTTACTATCAGATCCCAGATATCTTAGATCGGATCTGAATATCAACGACAATCAAAATCTGATGATTTAGCCTATGTGTATTGCAGTGTTATAATGCTGAATATCATGAGTCCCAGCTGGTTTTCTCGAATGAAATGAAGAAGGAGACCAACCAACCTCTGCACATTTGAATTAGCTCCCGCCTACTTTTCTAGAATTGACACTTCAAATTTTCTTTATGTAGGAAATACATTTCAAGTTAACGTGGAGCCACAAACTGGAAGGATGAAGTCTCACTTTAGTTTTCTTTAGGCGTGCTAATGATAGATCGATCCAACAGGGCCATCCAGACTAAGGAAGATTTCATTACCATAGCTGCAATCGCTCCAATGAAAAATGTAATTAAAGACCTCCCTAAAAGCTTTGGTTTAACCTTGAAGGTCAGGCATCCGGTAGCTATCGTCCTATCGGTCACACTGTGATATTCAACCCGTGAGATATCTGCAATTTTGATGCGAGGCAACACTTAAAGTCTGTTTGTCTTGTTGGGAACTTTACTTTTAGTTTCACTCTTCGTGCTTGGTATACATGAGGTTTGACCCGTAAAAAATCGTGAATATTATTTGTTCTTTCATGTTTACCCACAAATCTTACGATACTTTATTCCCTGGTCCAAGGAGACCCGTATTTTTTCAAGTTCGGGTATTGCTTAGCTGCCTGTTACAATCGATTGCACCGGATAGGTCACATGGACTGAAGTGGGCACCGATCTCAAGTAACGTTTAACATGGAACTTGATTGTAAGAAAATACGAACTGAATGCTTGAGAAGCACTTTATCATCCGTCCGGTCAGGATTTAGTAGCGTTTCACAGCTCTTAGACACATTATTAGTGGAACAGCGTAACTTTTTATCAAATGTATCACACCCGATTTCATCACTCTACATATCAAGGTGACTGAGAGTTTGCAGAAAATACTTGGTGGTCCAGGTGATATTCTATACATTGTATTTCATCACGTGACAGAGCAATTAACTTTACATTTTTCAGCTGGCGTTTTATCTGCCCCGTCAGATGACGCCCCCCACTTTTTCACACACTTGATGGCATTTTATTTCCTCCATCGAAATTATGACGACCGATTTCATCATTTGCTGAATAAATCCTGTTTGCGTACATATTTAAGCCGCCAACGACATCTCTTCTATTCTATTGTTGCCTTTCCCTGCATACCTATCGGTTCAAGCCGTTGTAGTCGTTTGGAATGGAATAAATTCGTGTTTTTCAGAACTCCCTATCTCAACTGTTTCTACATCTACAAACTACTCTCTCGTTAAAATGATGAGGAAATTTATCCCAATATTTTTCACAACGATGAGGTGTCCGCTCCTGCAGTCTGTCGGCTTCGTATATCTACCACCCCTGTCGCACTAACCGTGAGCGGCCCTACCCCAGAGTGGTCGTCTTCGATTGCGTGCTACTTCGGATTATTTTGCAACATAGCAGGTGGAATGTGAATAGACAATGCGGAAGCAGCACTGTGAAAGGCTGTTTGGGTCAGTTTCTCAAGCTGGTGCGCAAAACGTGCGTATATGTTCTGTGCATCCATAAAGCGCACCTGACGAATGAGCATGGTATTCGGTTTGTGCGGTGCGGTGCTTGCAGCTGAGGGTACCTGTCGTGCATTTGTGATTAATGGTACTTTTTTGCTCACCTGATAGAATGCTGACGCTAGTAGTGCGCCATGGTGACCTTGATTTTTTGCGGTGAATATGATAGATCACTTCCTTCACGTGTCAGCTGTAATGTAGAGTTCGATCAGGAGACAGTTTACGTTGGACGGAAATGTTATCTCATCAGGTACAAATTCTGGGTCTGGATGTCATACGTTTGCTTAGGAATCGTAAGCACTTAGTCCTAAATTACGGGTTGTCATTTCAAGTGTTTTAGTGCGCATCTAATATTGATGATGCATTGCCCAGGAGAAAGGGCCTAATGGTTGTAGATTCATTTTTGGACTCGGAGGTATTGAGGCAGAGCTACTGTACCTTACCGTAGTGCGATGTTTCGCGCGTATGTTTAAACTACTGGGCTACATTGGGCGTTTCACTTCGTAACACACACAGTTTCTCACACCAGCTTGGTCAGTGATAGAGACTGACCGAACAAAATCTCCTGGTATTCCATGCTGAGTACTGGAACATTCTCGTTGACCTTTTCCTGAAAATATTGTACTACTGTGTTCGTGTACTTGCAACCGATCGTTGCTTTGTGGTCATGCCTTTGAGCCAGAGGCTTTGGTTGTGATCCATAGTTTCCCTCTCTTCTAGAATTGGGCGTACTAACGGTATCCCAGCCGGCATACAATCTTGGGCTTCACGATGCAGTACCACCACGTTCGGTAACGTCTGTTAAAGTCTTGAGGAAGAGATATCCATTCCTCCCGACTTATTGTATCTGCCAGTGCTTCAGCGGTCTGTTCAGATTTGATCCCGTCAAAGTTAGTTTCTTACAACTGGTTGAAAGCCCAGTCATCGTATCAATATTTTTAGCACAAAATCCTACCGGCTTTACCACACGAGCTCGCATATCACTAAGAATTCACATGGTTCGCCCTGAAGAAGTCCTCTCAATAGCCTGAACCGTTTACCCATCTCCAGTGAGGTTTCTCGACATTCTCGAGGACATTTACATGTTACGCGGACGGTGATGGCAGCCACACAGTTTAAAAACTTGTTCGGTCGCATTCAGTGTTGTTTTCGACGGCAGTGGTCTTTTAGCTAATAGCCGAAGCCGAACACGTGAAGGTTACGCCACACAATGGTCCGTGTGGTTCGAACCGTGACTGAAAATGCGACAGAAGCGTTTGCCTTCTAAAATCCGGAACGTCGAAGTGTTAAAGGACACAACGATAAGGGGTACTAGCGAGCGCCATCGCGGTCAATCCGATTCTTTAGTCAACTGCCCAATCGCACTTCGAGTAGTTTCACTGAAGATTCGCCTAGGAATCCTGTGGCTGCACGCGACGTCAATTGCAGCGCGTCGATAGGGGAGGGAATTTTCCAGATCCTGTGCTCTTCCAAACAACAGAAAAGCACATGGAGAAGATGACACTTAAGCTGAAATACCTATACTGAGGCCGATCCACAGGGTTGTTCCCTTATGAGGAGGCCTATGGCTGAGGGATCGATTTCGAAGAAAGGTGATAGATCAGTGTGAGAAGCTTTCTGTGGTGAGGAGCCCTATCACTAATGCGGTCAAATTACTCGTAATGCAGATGCTCAGTCATATCTCCACTGTTAGGCATTTGCGCTTCTGAAATAATCAAAGAGGTTTGGATCAGATGTGTTAATCTGCATCAAACATTGGACTGTCGCTTCGAATTCCAGTAATCTACTAGTGTGCGCTTGGTAGAATTTAACTCATTTGGCTGCAGTGCTTTATGGAATACCGCGCTGCTTGCTGAAGCAGCTTGATGATGGAGCTTGTCGGCAGTATTCGGGGATGAGGCGAAGTCTCTGAAGAAGTGAACTAAACCTGTCAGGTTAAGGAGATTGGAGCAGTTTCTACCTATATCGTACTTTCATCAAGTGAACGGGGCTGTATATACTGCACCTAACCAAAATTGGATGAAGGTTCGCGGGTAACTGGCCACGATCCAGCAACGAGCAATGATGCTGTGGAATGCTTGTGCCTTCCTGACTAGAGTTTGAGCAAATTCTTCCTAAGCTTGCTTTGAGACGCATGTAACCGATGACAATGGCAAGAATGTTCTTGCTCCTAATGGGACTATCTAGCTTAAGTTCGTCTGTCGCTATACGCTTGGCTGGTGCTGAGCAAGGTTTGTAAAGGATAGTGCCTGACGATTTCTCTCTCTAATTGGATGCTCAGGTGTGTCTATTTGAATACTGTTGGAGAGTGTTGCGAATAGGCTTCTGATCGCCTTTCCTATGAACAGTAAGCTTTTTGCTATCTTTTCCAACCTTTCCTTTATTTCCACTAGTTGCTGGGTTTTTTCTCTCCATGGTTGCATGGCATTTCACTACGGGTTATCTACTTCTGGCGTGCTACCATCCCCAAAGCTGATTGTGAGGTTTTTCTCGTTAATACATCCGGTCTCTTCACCATGTGATATTACTGTTATAATTGGTGATTTGGTCTCTCTGTGCTGGTTTTCGAAAGTAAGCATACTAATGCACATGCCTAATTGCGCACCGAAAATGCAGAAGGCGGTGTCTATTATTTTTCCCCCGGCGTTTAATTGTCACTTAGTTTGGCCAGTGACTGACCTTATACTGGGCAAAAGCACCACATATTGACCTCGGAAAACCATCAGTACCACGTTTCTATTCGAGCCAAAACTGTGAGGAAACTTGGCAGCAGTACCGCATGTTGAAATAAGATGGATAGATCAAATCACAATGTCGGATAGCATCTTATGATGGGTACCATGCGCAATTTAACGTTAAGGTATTTGCCACTCACGGTTCGCTCACCTGTGATGGAAGCATCTTTTGTATGACAAGAAACAGTTGCACTGTTCAGGTGTGCCTAACTACGAGAACCTGACAGCTGTGTGCATCTATCTGGTCACGATCATACCATACTGGTCATGGTGTGAGTCTCCTGTTACGTAATCCGTGCGTAAAGTTTTTTCGGTCATTCAGCAATTGCGCTTTCTCTAGTTAAGTTTATGATGACAACACTGTCATTTTGACCGCATGATACAGTCCAAAAATAGTAAGTTACGCCACAGGAGCTAAAATGCGACAGAACTGTCTGACCTTAAACTTTTGCGAAGTGCACACAAGGCCCAGTAGTTACACATTGCGGCAAGTGGCCCTAAGACATCTTAACAAGTAATACGATATTTTCTCCTCCAATTAAACAACTTCATAGGATGCCGAAAAGCCTCCTAGACGGGAATACTTACAACTGAGAGGATAAGAAAAGAAAGCTCTGTTACCTGTGGGTGTTTTCCAGCAAAATCCGTGCCTTTTGACTTCTCATTCTTGGTGTGTTACTTACTAGGCGCCTTACATCAGCGTGACAAGCACCAGCCAATACTGTGGTGGCGTTCGCTGCATTCACTCATATGGATTGCCATATTTTCTCTTCCATGGTAGGAATTTCTTTCTTGATGCCATGTTCTGCCACATTGAGTTCTCTACCTAATAGCAGTCCGCACGCAATGAGACGGTGCCACTTTTTTCCGTACATTTCAATCCACTATTCCGTCCACATCAACCGGTGGTCACGTCAATGTTAGCTCCATCAGGACCCATACGGTTTCCACAAACCGAACATGAACGGAGCCGCTTTTAGCCATTCACCCCACTCCTACAAGTTATCTGTGATTTCTGGTCCAGGTACGGGAGCTTTACACATCGCATGTCCAGGCCAGCCGTGCCGCTGTACAGGTAGCGGGATCTGAAATATCGAAGCTGCGTTATCGCAGCTGTAGCCGCAGCAGCAGCATTAGGGATTAACGGTCCAACGATGCATGTTTATCCAGAATCTACCGATCCGACTAATCTGCTAATTTAACTGCACTGGTCTCATACTAAGTGACAACTACCGATATATTAACACTGCACCACCGATAGTGGCTTGCGCTTGTCCGATAAGGTCAGGTGCCAGGGATGAAGTGTCACCGTACTTGTCTACGTCACCAGCGAGAACAAATGGCTAGGGTAAAGCCACATGTACTGACAGGCATGACCACAGACGCACCCACCGTCTCGGCTGATCAATGAAGAAAGAAAATAGTCACATCAGTATCACATAGGCAATCTCGCCGTCAAAGCCAGCACAATGTACCATTAGATATACGATATTCAAGGCACATGTCACAACAAGTTTAGTCCTATGGTCCGAAGTATTGATGCACCTCAAACAATGATATCAGTAGTTTAGCCGGCAGGTAAATACCGAACTTAGGGAGCGACTGATCCACTTCCACAGCTTAAGAATGTTTGCCTTCAGATCTCGGAGTTTCCCTCCTTGAAGGGGGAATGCAACTGGGAAAACCCAACGATGATAATTGTCTCCTCTCTGGAGGCACTTCCTGGGGGAGACAGTGTACTAACCCAATACAATTTCTAAAAATTGAAATGCGGTACGAACTGATGCTGTGGTTTCAGGGTTCTCCTCTGAAAGGAGAAAAAAAGGAATCACCCACTCCGGATTTTTGAATAGGGGTAGCTAGACCCTCTTCAGTCGTAAATGCTATTTGAAAAGTAGCGGCCTACTCATGAGTAGTCAGGTTTACAAGACAAGAACGAATATTTTACACATTGGACGAATATCCAGTGGAATGTGGCCCATCTTCATTGAGCATTTTTCTAACTCGTGTAAGCGATAGCACCCTTCTGGCTTCCGTATAGGCTTTTTGCTCATCATTCTACCTTGTACCGAACAGCCTGTGTGTTGGTGTCATCAGAACAAGGTTTCATTGTCCCTGCGGGCATTCTAATCATCATTGACAAAACTGACCATACTCATGCAGGTTGCTTCATTCGACCGGTGTCTATTAACCTATTCTTATCTGTATTACCCATCAGCTGTTCTGTCCTAAAATGCGATCGGTGATGAGAAGTGGTAGCACATGCGCAGGAACTTAAGTATCTGTCTGCGAGTGAAATGCCGTTTGCACAACCACCTAGCAGCCGACGGCCAAAAAGCTGAAAGCGTTTGAAGCGAAAAAGAGTGAACAAACAGTTAATACCATTGCGATTTATGAGATCAGTAAGATCTTAGCCCATAGCTTTTAGCGCC
Organism: Opisthorchis felineus; assembly: GCA_004794785.1. NCBI lineage: Eukaryota > Metazoa > Platyhelminthes > Trematoda > Opisthorchiida > Opisthorchiidae > Opisthorchis > Opisthorchis felineus. Next base: position 366,854 of record SJOL01007097.1, read on the forward strand.
GAACGTAAAAATTGTTCCTTTAATGTTATTGGCAGTAAACACTGAACTTCTCCCATCAGAGCATACCGTCGAAACCGAATGAAACCGTGATCGTATTGATTTGCTCTTTTCCGGTATTGAGACAAAACTGGCAATGGAGTGCACTGTATAGAAAGCATTAGTATAAAAATTGCCGTATTGTATCATTCTGAGCAGAGCTGAACTTTCATACCAGAAGGCACGAAAACGTTTAGAGTTGTCAGTTGGAGACGCTTTTCTGCCAGCATCGTCCGGAGGATGACAGATACTTCATAATAGAAAAATATTCCCAGTAGCAGGATACAAATCCCGTCTATGATAGGGGAAATTCGAAGCTCTTCCGTTATTTCTTTAGTGAGGACGGGAGACAATGTTCACAGATAATTTGACTCTGAACCGCATTACAATTATATGATGGTGAAGCTCCTGGTTTATCTTTATCCTCAGTAGATGGATTAATGGACCGATACAACAACTCGACTGTTCCATAGCTTCCATGATGACCATTGCTATCCATTAAGCAGTAGGATCCGTCCTACTGATGTCCACTTTGTCTATGTAGACAATATGCAGTGGGCCGTTTCACAGTTAACTTACCTATAGATGCATGATGTCCTATGATGTACTACCTTGATCGCACTTGCAACTGAACAGGGAAGCGATTCGCTCCAGATACCTCAGCGTTTGAAGCTCGAATTCACTGAGTGGAAGGTCCGTGATTCGAATCCAACCTCTGCGTCTGGACTGCTTCTGTCTGGGCTTGGGCAACGTGGCAGCATCTCAGCCCTGGTGCTTCCTTCGGGTGGCGCGGCATCTAGGCACTGGAATGGTGTTATGGTTGAAGGATTATATTTTGATTTATGGAAGCCGTACACTATTCCTCTACAAGACCGCTGTTACGTGTTTAAAAATGCATTGTTATCGAAAAAAACGGATAGGCGGCACCGAACTCCTTTAGTCTGTTCACAATAGCTGGAGACTATTTTCTGACAACGCTCCTTCCAGGTGCACCACACTACTCCCCAAGATTGCGGCGTGTAGTTGTAGCCCAGAACACGAGTGCACTTGTGAGAAGAGCGCATGAGCTCTAACTTGTTTTCCTTCATACTTCCGCATTGAATATGACCACCTTACTTGCATGAGCTGGGTGCGGCATGATCACAGGTCACGTATGAATACGAAAAGCACCAAAAGTTACCTGATTTGGTTCAAGTGAAGCGTCATACAGCACTGTGCTCCTGAATCCCCGTCATATTTAGTAAAATTACACAGGACGGCATCGACCCAACAAAGAATACTGAAACATGCCCGGTAGATGAATTTGAGGGGATTTTTCACCGCCTGACATGTCCTTCCGAACGCTGTGGTTTCGAATCCATGATGTATTGATTTCCTCTTGTTGCTTTCAGACTGGTATTAGATGTGCTTGTAGAGACTGTTTACAGTAATGTTGATGAGAATGAAGACTGCAGAACACTGAACAACTCCGCAACCAAAACGTACCGTTGTATGATGAGAAAAAGTATGCTGTCAATAAAATTCATTCTGCTGTACGATCAGTTCTGCAGTGGCTTAACAAAAAAACAGTTTGGCTTATAAAATGAAAGTATACACCCAACCTCTTATGTCCATCTTCAATGCTAGATTTGCATCACCTTATTTCCTGGTTGCTCAAAGCAATTTAATATGCGTCTGAAATTATGTGAACATTTTAACCTTGCCTTGGAAAAAATTAAGTTTGACAAGGTTCCGTAGTTATTCAAAACGTTACTCCCGTCTTATGTTGCACTGGAATATATCCATACAGAGTTTCAAGTGATGAAAAGTTGTTGATAGGCTGGGCTCGGAAGTTCCATTACTCTCGCCCGTGATTCTCCGCACCCTTACATTGAAAAATGACCATTCAAGCGTATAAAAGTTTGAAAATAGGACCGCGGGTGGTCAGTCAACATGACCGTGTTACGAAACCACCTGCGAGTGTCTGGTAGCTCGCGTAGTCTGGGCAACACTTAACTCTCAAAATTCATGCGGATTGAATGTGCACCTACGCACCGACTTGGTTCCACAATAGAATACTTTTCAAATATTCGATAACGAGGAGCGGTAAAATATAGGCATTTTTATAATACATACACAACCCTAACGATGGTGGTGCGCTGTGCTTGCCGCCGTCCGATGAGCCGATTTTGTACATAAAACATGGACTACTCACGAGTAGCAAAAATGTGTCGAGGAATCAAGGAGTCGCAAAATGAATGAATTCGACGTTTGTCTGAAGTTGCTTACGCCAATGAAACGAATATTGACCATGAGTCATTTCTAGAAATACGCCTGTAGGAAACTGCATAACCGTATTACTTACAATATCCCCGGGTAATCCTGGCAGCTCTTCTCCTTAAAAGGAGCTAACTGTAATCCCAAACCGAAGAAAAAACTAATTGCCGTGAGAATATCCTGAGCAGTAAAAGTGATTTACAACGTTGCAGCGTCGTTGAACACCCTTTACTCCCAGTTTAACCTGATCAGAAGTAAATAACTGTTTTTGGGGAAGAATCTGGGTTCAAGGCGAATGCTGGATTTTCGTGGGCTGACTGTTTAAGTGTATCTTAATAGTACTCTGGAACATTGGAAGAAGTTTAGGACCGATTGAGTAGTCATAGTTTCAGAAGGGCTTGGTAAACAGTCGGTAGTTTTCAACCAGGCAAAATTTCGCTTTTGACACAAAAGCTTCATTAGGTCAAGAGGGCAGGTCAAGTGAGCGGTAAACCCTAAAACATGTAGACAACATTGTGATAACAAAAGCGGATAAGGGCAAGGCCACTGTCTTCATGAGCAAGAGTGATTTTCTACGGAAGGTCAGGCAACACCTAGCTGAGGGTCCTTACTGGCAGATCGATGGTGGGACTATTTCATCTATAACAAATAAGCGTAAATTTGAAGTTGGTAGATATTTGCGGTCCGTGATAAACCACTTGGGGCTAGGTAATTGATATCGATTGTACCCCAAAAGTGCAATCCAACCACGCTTATACAGCCTACCAAAAATCCATAAATAAGATGTCTCGGTGAGACCAATAGTAGACGGAATAGATTCCTCACCCATGAGATGACCAGATCCTTGGTAAGTACCTCACGGGGAAATCTAGTCCTTACATTAGAGATTCATATGACTTTGCCAACAAAGCAGCTGGTGTACCGTGGAACCAGATGACATTCGTGTAAGTTTCAGTGTCAATTCGTTACATTCAAATGTGCCAAAAGGAGACTATCTGGAAACAACCGAGTGACTGATACTAGCGGACACCACACTTTCAGAACGGATACAGCTTAGGGTAGATGAAATGGTGGAAGGTGTAAAAGCATACCTGAATCTCCCTCATTTCGTTTTTGACTCTGTGGTTTGCACTCAAGAAGAAGGTCTAGCAACGGGATCTCCAACATCCTCGGTTTTGGCAAATATTTTTAACGAAAGTTTTTCAACAGGAAGCTTTAGCCGGATTCTCGTACCCAACTAAGATATTCTTGCGTTATGTAGATGACACTTTCGTCGTAATGAAACGAGACAAGGTCAGTGAATCTTACGACTATCTGAATGACCTGAATCCGCACAGTAAATTTAGTATGGAGATGGAGTAAACTTCGGGTACGTTTCCCTTACTGGACTGCATGACAAAAAAGGTCGAGGGAAAACTGGAAACCACAATGCGAGAAGCCAAATGACACTGGGACGATTTTGAACTACTCATCCGCCCATCCGAAGTCGGTATTTGCTAGTATTGCCTCATCAGTGTTAAGGCGTGTAAGGGCCCTGTGAGCAGAAGAAGTTGATCGGACAGCGGCCCAAAGTGATTTAAAGAACAAACTTCGGGGTAGTGGATGTCCCACTAGCTTAATTAAGCGTCATAAGAGTAGCTTTCCAGAAGGAAAACACTACACTTTGCACCGGTGCAATTGGAAGCTCGTCTCCCGGCGAACAGAACCAGGGACTGTATCTACAAAATTAAGTGTAATGACAGCACGAAGGTCTGTGAAGGACAGAAGTCCAGGGAACTTCATACAAGAATAGGAGAACACAGAAGAAAAATAAACAGGCCCCGAGAAACTCAGATGAATATCGAGCGTTACTGAAAGACTCAGCAATGGTAGAACATGCACTAGACACAAGACACAAAATAGACTTGGAAAATGTTGAAGTTCTGAGGCGGGGACTACGGTTCACGCCACAGAGACTGATGGCCGAGGCAGTGGAAATCGCTAAGCATCCTAGTGTTAATAGAATGGAAGGCGTAGAACTGGCAAGCATATGGAGAATGGTTTTAGATCAGTCGAGATGACATGTGGTATTGTGCGATTTTCAGAAAGAGGAGTCATTAAGAGAAGTAGCTTAGATCTGAAGTGTACATTATCCCACGCAACTCCTCCCCACAACTAATTTGTCGTAGCACACAGACCAACGAAATATGCCAATGGCACCCAAGCACCTTGAAGTGGAAGATTAAGGGACCGAACCCGGTCAAAAATGATTTGAAATTTCCCCAACCACACCAACCGACAAGACCCTTCAATCGACATTCACCATTGATCTAATGTGCTAATCTGAAGAGGTCTTACTGATTGGTTCTCTGTCAACCTTAAGACCTGAACAACTTGGTGACCTGCCCACTTGGCCTGCTGAACATTTGTGTCAAAAGCGAAACGTTGCCCGGTTAAAAACTGCCGATTGTTTACCAACCCCTCCTGAAACTATACTCTGGAGCATTTTGCTTGAGGTGAGCCATGGGGCTCCACCTGAGTTTAGTGAATTACTGAAAAACCTATTGCCCATGAATAATAATGTATTTCACAGGAAAGGCCACTGAAATTACCAACTAATCAATCTAAAATCATTAAGTTTTCTTTTAGATTTTTAACTAGAAATTCTGTCAGTTGCCGAAAAAATCGGAGTTACAAATTGGAAGGTCTGATAAATTAATGTAACTGGGATCGTTGCAAACCACTGCCACTGGCACATTTATTTGAAAATGCGTATAGCTGATGATCTCCCAACAAGGATGAAACAGCTATGGCTGCTTCTTAGTATTTCTGTGTAGACTGGGTCAATTTACTGATTCAAATCTCTATTGAATGGAGAATAAAAACACAGTTCCTTTGGAAATGCCTTCTACGGTTCTTGGTAAGAGTATATATAATTTCTTAAAAGGCAGCTGATCCAGTAGTACAAGTGCATTGGAGCAGGATTGACCTGTCACATAAGCTCTCATACGGTTTGCATGCGGGACAGCTTAACTGGGCATATGATCAAGATTACAAGCTGGAAGCTGATTGGAGGAAGCGGAAGTGTCTTGGAAGAACTCGCATTTAAACTCCAGCCAGTAAAACGGCTTACACGTTGATGAAAGGGCATTGTTTAATGGTACCTATCGGATACAATTATGAGTAAGTTGGTTCTGTGTTAGTTCAAGCTAATGAAACCATAACTTCTGTAGTACATCAGTGAGAAAGTGACTCAGTGTTCATCTAATGAGGCAAGCCCCTAAATGTTGAAAGTGGGACTCACTAATACTAGCTACACCTTTCAAGTTGTCTTGACGTGTTAAAAGACTTTGGTGTTAACATTGAAAAATCTGCTTTTGTCCGGCATGATAATTGCCTAAATTGCAATGATCACTTACATAATTGTCCTAGCAGTGAAACCCTTTGAGGTTAATGGGTAATAATTCACACAGATTCCTCAAATTTAACATGGCTGGTGTCCACAGGAATTGATGATTCACTAACAACACAAAACTGAACAGAACTCTGGTTGGTGCTACAATACGGTCGAGTTATAATCAGAGAACTCGCAGACGCAAGAAATCTCAGCCAATCCCAGATCACCAGTTGCAAAGAAGTTAGGCAAGTGGAGTGTAGAAGAGGGGTTATGATTGATTGCTGACACGAATTCAGGCTAAAGCGTGTACACCTACTTCCACTCACCCCAAAGTTCCAGAAAGCGAAACAACTGCATGGCAGCTAGGCATCCAAATGGTGTCACAACTGAACAGTTATTATTATAACTGTTATTATCGTTATTATTACTATTATTAATGACTTACCACACTACTCATAAGGTTGCCGAAAACTCTTTGACAACCCACGACCGGTTTTGCCATTCTTGGGGCTCATCAGGTAAAAGCAGTCTCCAAGTTTCCGTCAACCTTATGTTCTACTTGAACCCGAATGACAAAATTTGCGAACTACACTCATTTGTATACCTATTTGGTTTTTGATGGGAGACTCAGCTGGAACCCAGCCCGTAACTTATCCACCCGTAACTGAGCGCACTGCTTGTTTGTGCCCACTTAATCCTTTCCTTTGTCTTTCCTCCATGGCCCCGTTTATCTCGACCTTATTGACCGATTATTTACGTATCCAATTTACGGTGTGAGCCTCGGACGCTCCGGGTTCGGTGGAACGTATGTCAGTTGTTTTCAGTCAACTGGAAAATGTTTGGGACTGAATGGCTCAGTTGTCCTGTGTTCCGGTCCGTTATTTGGTGTGCAGTTGATCCTGTTCTCCAGAGGCCTGATAATGTGTAGTTTCTTCTCTATTCGTAAAATATCCTATCCTATTTAATAGCTTCGCGTTGAATGAATTTTTTAAAATGTTGTCGTATCGAGATCGTTAACAGCGTTCATCATTCAACGTTCAGACCAGAAACGTTACGCAGTGTTTGATCCATAAACAGGAGTTAGACGTGCCAGAACGATAAGGCCTAAAATTCCACCATTTTTATTCGCTAAGTTTATCATGATTCAGCGGTACACCTTTGATGTTTTGCACTTGAAAGAGATGTGCTTTTCAGTTAGTCCACATTATGTCACTGTTAGTTCATGTTAAGGTATAAACTTTCTAGAAATGAATTCGTTTTGTACATTTGATTCATCCCCACGGAATTGCATCTATTCAATGCTCATCATGCCTATTGCATGCATTTATACAATAGTTAGTCGAGGAAAATTTTTTGAAGTCGTGAAGAACAAGAACGTATGGGAATTATTCACTGTATGCACAAAACCACAGTATCCTTCACACTGGGGTTTGACAAAGGCACATTTGGTCACCCAGATTCTGATTGCTCCAAAAAAGAACTAAAAGGACATTTTCCTTCGAGCATCACTGGTGTGTCGTCAGGTTATTGGGCCATAGGCTTCGGGTGAGCACTACGGTTGTCGACCTTTGCAAGTTTGCTGCCTATAACTCAGGCCACGTGCACCTATGGTTTATTCGGCCAAAAGTAAGCTAATGTTATATCGGCCTTTGTGTGGTATCATAAATCAGGTCACCTTATCTGTTTTGCACCGCTGGATGGGTTCGCAAAAACATGCTACCGCTTATGCCTCTTTTGTCACTTGTTCCGTTTTGAAGCTGTTTCACAGCCGTTTTCAAAACAACAAGGCTATTACAAATAGTTTTATTATTGTAAGTGCAACATGTCCTGCAGAAAGGGATCTAGATGAATCGCCGAAAATTCAAGTAGTACAGACACCGGTAGATCTGGCTGCAGTAGTGTTCCGGTTAGTTATTATCTAGGTTTTTCGAGTGGTGGTGTAGGGGTCCGAGTTTCCCCTTGTATATCAGGGTTCTCTTCAAGCTGACTACGATCGCATGCTCCGTTCACCGCTAGCGGCGATGGTGCATAAGTTGGGATTACTGGATGTTCTATAGGGGACAGTGACAGGCAGTATCTACCCATCGTGATGAGGATCAGTAGTAGCCTTGTGGCGTGCATAGATTCCAGTTGATCTCACTGCTGGGCGTTCGTTTGTAGCTCAAAGATGAGAATTTTATCTCCCAAAAGGAACGCCGCAAGCCAAACACAAATTAGGATATGCTGTAGGTAGACGCGGAATTTGTGGATCACACATTCACATCACTCGCGTTTGAACAGTCCTCCAATTGCCTTGGCGTAATAGTAACCCTGGTGAGTCCACACTAAAAGGAGAGGATAGGGCTGAACTCGAGTTTCGCCCCCATTTGGGCTGGTCAAAGGCGCATATCATAAGCCATGCTGGGGTTTGAACTTCGGACATGTCGAGCTGGCCTGACCACTCGAAAGACAACTTAGCAACCGTCTTAGTTGGATCGATCGATTGTTTCGTCTGTCCAGCACCTTTCGGGCGCCCGCGGCGCTGCCTGACAGGCCAGTTAAGCGGACAAACCAATCGCATCGTTCATGCGTGAACACGTTCGCCCATTCATATGTGGTAATTCAGGCGCGTCCATCGTGCGCTGATGTAGTAGTTGTAACAGGCTCGCATTGCATGCCAGGTGTTCGGAGTTCCCACCCAGGCACGTCTTCGGGTATGCATCATTGATGAGTCCTAAACTCCGGTGCTTCCCTTGCTTTTGGTCTAGACTAACCAGAGTAATTATTACGCCAAGATAGGATGGGGACTGTTGAAAATGAGAATGAAGTGAATGTGGATGTAAGAATGGATAGGTTTGTAAGTTTTTACATTCAAACGTGTGAAATCCACTACAACCGGTTTAGCTACCTTGGTAACCATGATTTTCCACTTTTGACGATGCGAATCTGTGGTGATGCGCTGGATTGTCTAAGACACTATACAGGCTGTCATAGATGTCTGCAGCTATGTACACTAGATCTGTTGGCATGCTCTGCGCCGTTTCAGTCGAATGAACTTCAAAGCTACAAGTTCACCAGTTTATTAGGTTTACAAAACGAAACGGAACGGAACCAGCTACATATCATAGGAGAGACGTGAAACACTGGCTTTTCCGATACTCTCCATGGTCACAAGCGTGTAAAACAAAGGGAAGTAAATAAGTGACGGAGATTAAGTGAAATATATAGAGAATATATTTTTCTCTCGAGACTTTATGTACTATACGCCTCAATACTTCATTCAAATGCTGTGGGAATCCAAACTGCCTGCACTTCCAAAAGGTTCTCCTAATAGAACTGAGCTCAGCTTAAGGTTATTGGTCCCCATATCATGCTCCTGTCAGTTCCTCAAACGCTGTACTAAAGGTGCTTCTCTGGCTGGCCACCAATATGCACGTTGGCATCTTGAAGGCTCGTCCAACCTTTCTACACTTTTTTTCCATCCCCACGCGATCACTTAAACCTAACCTCTTACACAACAGATCTGCGGAAGTCGACTCTCACTGACGTGAGCGCATGTTGACTCGTGCAGCTCTTCGTCCCATCCATCCCAGTGGCCATAGCACATCCGTGCTCAGACATTCAATGTCCCTTGGGCATGACCGTGAGAGGAGCTTGGCCGGGTTGTGAATGTTTTTTCACACTAGACCGATCGATTGATGAGTCCGCTTTTCAAACGAATCTGCATTGACCTGAGAATCAAGCCGGTCCTCCAGCGTGAAGGTCGTAGACAGGCCCTTGTATTGCGGTGTCATTCTTATCTGCGCTTCGGCCCACGTGACAGTATGTGAACAACCACGGTGCAAGACTCTAGTCTGAGCTACCCAACAACGTGACTACAGTTTCGCGGATGTGGTTGGGATGCTGGTGCCTATCTGTACCTGCTCCCGGTGAGCGTCTGAGGTAGGCTTATTTGCTGAGACAACGGTAAAAAGGCTGGGTTAATGGTGTGTCGCCTAAAGATGCCTCAGCAACCTAAACGCTTGCAGAATTTTTACAAAAAAACGACAGCTGCACACAGTGTCCCATGTAAATCATGTTGGAGATCCACATCAGTTGATGACTACGAAATCCCCGTGTTAGTTTACACTTTCACACTTTCACGTGACTCCGTCACGTTTGATTGCCGGTCTGAACCGGACATAGATACAGGCATACACCCACTCGTAACGCGGGTCGTGTGCAGACACCATGTAGTATTCACCACCACGGAAGACCTCTCCGATGTCGTCGTGAGGTTCGAGGGGAATCGGGGATGCATTGCGAAATCCTGGAAAACCTTTCGCACAGCCTGAACAGTAGTATGCGAAAATCGGTATATTTTGGTGAAGAAAAGTGGGGGATATCGCATTCTCAGAGAAATGTTAGTTGGGCACTGAGTTCGAACTGTCTTTCATAGCATTTGAATGTTATTTAGCACACAATATGACGTTTTATGGATACTATGCACTCCAAAACACAAAGAGCACCTATAAACTTGTTATAAAGCTCAGCTGAAACCTATGTGAAAGACCAACATCCTATGTTAAGATAGGAGAAAATTAACAAAATGATGGATTAGGGACATTTCTTGCACCACTGTTTAGCGGGCTGTGTGCAGTTTTTACGGACAGTGCATTCCGTGGGGAAATTTTGTGGCGCAGCAATTGAATTTTGGAAGATTTACTGACAAAAACTTAGGAATCACACGATGAGTGTTGCTTTTCAAGCGGGTTGCTCAGATTCTCGTACAGACAACTAAGGACTTCAGCGTAATTTTGTTACCTTTCGAATTTGTGTGAAGCGAACGTTGTTTGCGTTTCCGCTGCGAACATATAAATCCACTATGCTGACTAAATTAAAATCTAATGGACACCTAAACTCGTTTGGATGTTTTGCCTCATCAGCGTTGCGTGCACTAGTAGCGTTTATTAACTCCGTTAATATTTTAGATACTGAATTCTATAGAGCATGTACCGGATTGCTACTAACCCTTTGGGGCACGTCGTCGAAAAATTTGGGAATTTAGGTTCGAATCCAAGTCAAAGTTCCCAGCTCCGGCAGTGTAGATCAGTCCTGTTTCTGAGGTTCAAACTTCGCCTAGGCCGAGAATACACATCACGAAAGTGCTCTGATAACAACAAGATAATGCTTCGTATAGTTCCAAATCTTAAGCAAGTTCACCTAACTTTGAGTACATTCAAGCTTGATTGGAACTCTGGCTTGATTGTAGTGTCCTTTATTTGGAACTAATTTTAATGGAGATGATGGTTGTTCATGGATAAAGAGTGTATATGTCCTCACGACAAGCTGCTACAAAATTTCAACCCAGTCTCTCTGATGCTGATTTATGACCAGAATGAATCGCCCATGATCCACTGGATTGTGCTTCGTTAAAAGTAACTAACCTAATGAGCATCGGTCTCGTCAACCACATAAATGTTGAGGGGGGGTTACATATTCATTGTTTTATGAATTAAAATTGATCTTTCTTTGAGGTTGGAACAACAACCTAAACTCACTGTCGGTAATGTGGTACAACCATTTACAGAGCAAGTCAGTTGGACGATGACTCAGTGATGCGGAGGACAATTTTCCACAGCCGGAATACAGGGCAGTGGATTTTCCTGGGCCTAGCTCGAACCCAAGTGCAGCCATTACTGATGATCCCCTGAACGTGTGAAACAGCTGCCAATTCCAAACAAAATTTATGACGAGGCACTGTAGTATGGAAACCAATTCAGTTTGTCATTTAAAAGAGAAAAACTCAAAATATTTCAAAACTATTTTAACCTTGAATAGGAGTTTAAAGCAGTGTGTACTGGAGCAACAAAAACCAAGGCTGACGATACTCATAGTCATAATTCAAATTCACAGCCTATTGTGGACAAATAGAGTTAAGGTGAATAATTTCGAAAACCTGGATACCTTTCCGTGTTACAGGCACATAGTGTAATCTGAAACCGCACCGCCCCCTCAAACTTGTGCTAGGGTTTGTTGCCTGGAAAATCTGCTGGCTGGTGGCCATTAAGGATGGGTGCATATTAGCCGTTTATATTATTCGAAATGAGGTTATCTGAGCTCCGCGTGACGTTAAATTTCGCTTCTACGCTGTGGTCCAAGACTATCAGTGGGCGCACGGACAGAAATGATCACCCTACCATGCTTCTAATCTGATTGCGAACCTTTATGTTGCGGGTAGAATACACAAGCTCCACTGGTTCCCACACCCAACAGTACTGAGCAGGAGGCAATTACGATTCCGTATGCGCTACAGGTGACGAAGTCGATGAGTTGACTAGGTCACCAATTTCTGGTTAAATGCGCTAGTACCTACATACTGACGGCAACTGCAAATATGGCTCGAAGGACAAATGTTTGCCACGTGGATAATATTTTGTCAGTATGATGATAATGGAAGTATTAATCAGCTCTAACTGCATCACCGTAAACAGTGCTCAGAATAACAGGATTGTGGCTTTGTTAATGTTGAAGTTAGTTAAGTCATCCTAACAAAAACGTCTACTTCCACGCTTACGTTGTTCACTGTCTCTATCTACATAAACGACTACGAATCATCAAGTATGAACGAGATTCAGTTGAGAATTCGCGAACATTGTTGACTGTCAGCGATAGCTTGGGAAAATTTCCCGTTCCACCCTAGATGTTGCACTTACTTGTCTATGGGATAGTCTAATTGAGGAATGGTTTCAGGAACATCCTGTTTACTGAAACAGTCGTCTTATCTGAGGGAGACAGTTGGTTCAGTCTATCGGAGTCACCTTGTCATTTACTCTAAAGTGGGTATATCAAGCATTACTTGCATCACTTTAGCTGCTAAATACATTTGGAAGGAGCAGCTAAATGTTACAATCACAAATGAACAGTTCTGTTTAAAATAGATAGACTAATTCTCCACATCGAGGACTGTTTTTTTCCTTTCTGCTATTTTCTCATAATTGTTATAGATTCCATTTAATTTCACTGGTTTGAGAAACTGAATTCAAGATATGCAATGCCGAACGCACAACTTTAAACCGCTCATGGAAGTCTACGTTTGACTCTTCGATATTTCGCTGTTCTTTCTTTCACCGGTTCAGTTGACTTATAGCGGTACACAATTCTCCAGAATTTTATTTATTTCATTTATTTTATTTTATTTTGTCGGATAAAGTCTGTGCATACAGGCTGTGTAGAACTGTGGGGGGAATAGTTGTCCGTTTACTTTAATTTGTTAACTGGGCTATCGTTGACTGAAGAGCCATCTGAGTCCCGCTTATTGTCGCTGTTCAGCAGAATTCAATATTCAGGGGATACCTTAGGATTTCTGTGTAAAATTTTTAGTCGCTCATCTCTGGGAATACCAATCTAGTAATAGACCAATCTAAACTGGGCGCTCAAAGCGTAATTTAACGAGCTCTCTTGGAGATTAGCGTGTGTTACCCGAAAAGCATTAGATTTCCATCAAATTAGTCCAGTCATGTAGCATTCTGGCCTGGATAACTGGATCTACGAGCCCAGTGTGCACTCTTACCCGTATGGTCACTGAATACTGCGTTGGTGCTCGACAATTCAGGCGACAACGTTTTGCTTCAAACAAAACCGGATTTTACCTTGCCTGAGGAATGGACATAAGGGGAAAATTGCGGTTGGTTGGGCAAGAGAGGGAAGAGATACCAAGGTAAGGCCATCGACCGAAACAGACATTTGACTAAATTTTATAACTCCACATGACCTACCTATTCTAAAAGCGCATACCACCTGATGGGAGCGGTGCACCGCAAAGCTTCATTAATAGAATCAAGTAGCCTATGTGACAACATAACGGTCGAACCAGTGTTTTCATGCTTTTCACGTTAAGATATCTTATTATCTTTCTCAATACATTTCTAAGAATGACATCACTAGAACCTGAAAGTGTCTGGATAGAGGTGATATTAGGATGTATCATGGAAAGTCAAACTCCTGCACGAGACCCGATATATTGCCTATCCTTTCGTGCAATTTGATTTCACGAGGATTTCACCTAGGATTTCGGTTGGGAACCCAACAAGTACTAGTTATTACAAAGTAGAAGAATTTCCGGTAGATCCCCTAAGAAGAAGTGTAACACGGCTGAGAATGAAGTCGAGCCGCTGGTATGTGTGGCGAATCAGTTTCGAAGTTCCGTGAGATGCGTACTGCTGATGATTCTCAGTGTGACCAAAACGGCTGCACCATTGCTTCTCGCTTTTACTGCAGGATGATATCTCGCTTGAAAGATCCAAATCTCCGCATACTAATAACAGTTGTGGGCTCCTTTTCATGCTACACCACTCACTAAATGTGATTAATGGCTGGTCATCTAAAAGAAACACACAATGCTATATACGCAAATTCCTAGCAAGTGTGAAAAACTAGAGACAAATTTGTAGCTCTTATTGGACTGGAATCAACGCATGTCCAAAATGTTTCTCCTTGCCTCAGGTCTTCTGGAAATTTGATGAGTGTACAGTTATGGTTAGCCCTCTTAACGATGGCATGATTTTCTCCTTATCCGACTTTTGTAAGCAAGCCATATTTGTAAAGTACTCAAACAGCAGATACTCAAAATACACCAGGTTTCTGAATGAGAGCATCATAACGGTTCAAATGAGTGCCAATCAGGGCAGAGGGCACAGCGGATGGCGCTCTTGGAAGCAAATCACTTTAAAAGAATCAAATAAGGCTCAAAATTTATATGAACCTTCCAGTAAAATATTTGTCTTGTCCCCTTTGTCATTCATCAGTCGATGGAAGGGTGCTGAACCTGTACTCCTCAGGACAGCCCTCCAGGCCCTCCAGTCTTCCACCCCATTGTGTTTTACGTTCGACCTAACTTTTTTGAACGTGATTAAGGGTTAGTCCCGTTTGAGTTGGGATCCTGACTAAAATTGTGCTAACGGGAGTGAATTCTGCTTGAGGAGCGCAATGCATAATGCTAGTGCTCCCAGGAAATGATGTACCATCCACACATGTCGGATGCTTTCTGATCCCACACTCACAACTGAGAGCTGAATTTCTGGGACGCTCAGCCATATGTAAGTATCAAGCAAACAAAACAGAACTGGAGAGCAGTTTGCTCTGGAAATGAAAAAAAAACTTGGGGAAGATGGTATCCAGTGGACCCGTGAGATATTTTGGAAGTTGTAGATTTGGTCAAACAAGAAGAAATAGCGGCTTGTTGCTGGGCCGTTGCATTAACTGGTCGTGTTCAGGGAATACTCAGAGCACCCGCTCAACATCATTATGTTAAAAAAGTTTGAAGCGAGGAATGAGAAACCAAACGCTCTTTCAAAAACTCACGGGCGCCCCTCAAAGTTCTGCCTTGTGCCATCAGGCATGCAGATAGACACAGAGAGAGGAAAACTCAGGTCGTACAATCTATTCATTTTTCCATTGTTCGCGGTAAAGAGACATAGGCGTCCTTACAGTTGATGCATGAAGTATCCATTCCGTTCGCCTCATCAATAATGAAAAATGAGGAAAAGCATTCTTTTTTATAAAGGAAGTCATTTGCGCCCATGTGTTGCATTCCATCCAACCTACAGAACCCATAACTACTGTAATTTGATTGGTCGGTGAACACTGTCGGATTGTTCGACTTTGATACATCTTGAAACAACGTTTCGGATGTGAATTGGTGAGTATCTCAAATGACCCACATATTCCCCACCAGTCGGACCGATGCAAACCAAATGCCCTGAGCTAACTCAATCATTTTTCATAACTCCCCTGGGACTGACCGGCGATTTCAACCGCTTTAGGTAGATGGGTGAGCTGGGCAAATAAGTGAACAAACACAAGTAGAGGGTTTTTCTGTACATTAGAACAGATTTTAGGGCCTAAATTCAAGTGATTTATCTTATCTCTTGGCAGTGTGATGTTTGATTTGAGTTGTAGAGGCTCACCTTGCTTTTGTATCTAGAAGTTTGAGTAAACAATCTTCCATAGGATACTCCGGTAAGCAAAATAACTTCTCAGAACGCAGCAAGAATTTTTACACGAAACGTTTAACCACCAACACGGAACGCCTCTCCTTAGTAGTTTGGACGGTAGACGTAAAATTTGACTGTGAATAGGAGGGAAGTTGCTACGTTTTATCTACAACTGTTCAGGCAGATCTTGGGAAAGTAAGCTGCTGGTGGTGGGTAGACAGTTGATCTATGCTTATCGAATGGAGTAAAATATCTAGGCAGACAAGCTCACTATGGTTTGGTGTGCTACCACTCAGAGGTTCAGTTATCACTTTAGACTAAACAGCTCAGTTTGAGACGTGGGGACCCTAGGGGTTCATTCAAGTTTCCGTACGGTGGTTGATTAAGTAGGTGGATTGATTACGACATTCCACTTTCACTCAAGTAGCTGGAGAGTGAACTCACTCCCATGAAATACGCTCAAGAAACGTGCACATTTGGAGATGCGATGCGGACACCGCTTGGCAGAGTACATCAGCAAATGTGATCCTTGCTCCATTTGACGGACGGAGCTATTCTCACCTCGTGTTTGCAATATGCGTAAAAAACAGGAGCAATAAACTCTCATGTTAAACGTCGGCTGCACCCGTAAACTGAGTATAAGCATAAAAACTTGTTTTGGATTATGAAACTGCATTCCTCTTCGCGGCCCGCAGTGCAGGATGGGAAAGGGTGAGGATTCAGCCATTATGTTCTCAGGTATTTGGACGACTACTCCAGTCAATGAAAAGTACGTTGTTTGCTTAGCTTCCATAAGTGGCTCGTTCGTCATCAAGCCACTGACGGTAAGTGTTAAAATAAACTGTAATTTTACAGATACTACTAATTCCTGTTAACATCATAATCACATCAATAGATGACTGAATCCAAACTTGGATGAATCGATCCTCTTTAATTTTTTCTAACAGAGTGCACGATTAACCGCCTGTTTTTGGGTTATACTGGCCGGTTGTGCAAGATACCCAGTTACCTCCCCCCCCCTAAAGCAATACTACGTGCAAGGTCTGTTTTAGATGGTATGCTGGAATGTGCTTGAGAAGACTAACTCGTGAAGATTTTTCCTGGCAACCTGACGTGTACGGTTTTCTCCCAATAAGCAAACAGCCGATGTGTAAAAACACTGTTGGAAGAAAGGGTTTTAGCAAGCTGAAGACAGTCCACTTTGGGTTCCCGCAATAAACGAACTCTCTCTGGGAAACAATCGGAAACACCACAGAAGGAGCATTTATTCCCCACATTCAAAAGGGCTTTGACACTATCTCGGTTAGGTGGGAGATGATCGCAATCCATCCGTAACTGTGCAAGGAAAACTTGCAAAATAATTGACCTGGATAAATACGCCACTGTGGCAAAATAGTCAAATGACATGACTAAAGAAATCAATGAGGGGAGCCAATCACCGGTGTTTTGCTACACAAGATTATCCAATTTGATTGATCAAATCATCTTGTCTTGAGGATCTTCTAGTCTTCGCTACAGCGACTGTTTGAACGAGCAGGCTTAGTGTGACCTTGTCCACTCACACGAGTGTGTGGAAAATGTCTTCGTCACTAGCTTCCCATAGTATGTGTTGAGGAGCATGGTTAACTGTTACTTCACCGTTTTGGCTGGACGCATTGGCTGAATGTTATCTTGCAGTTCCGACGCACTTTTTGGAAGGTGCGACACACTCTCTTCAGTTATCTTATTCAGTTTGTGTTTACGTCTCAGATGACAGATTAGCTGGGCGCATGAGCCGAGAGCAAGCTTACACCTTTGGAGCAGTTGGTAAAGAGTGTGATGCCTGTTCAATTTCCCTAGAGTACATATCCTGTGTCCTGCAAGACTGTGTGTTCCAAACCATTGATACCAGTTGTCAGTACTCCATTAGTTCATCCTGGAGCCTGCTGAATTATTACGTTCGTGCAGGCGGACACATTCGCATTCAGAAAAACCTCACGCAAGGCTTTGCATAACTTCAAGTTACCTAATGCATAATGATGATCTACGTAAGACGGAATAACTTATTACGCCAGATTGAGTTGCGCTTGACTGCTAAATACTTGGGTATTATTTTTGCGACTCATCCATCATTGTAGGTATAAATAATCATCAGGGTGCCTGGCAGAGGACATTAAAGGATGACTGCGAGTGGTCATCAGTTACATTCCAGTTGTAAGTTACTAAACAGATAATCTGGATAAAAATTTGGCGGGCCGGTCACTTTGAACTGCTTATGGTTTGTTTGTGCTAGGTCATCTATATATTCGGTTTTTTCCTATTCTCTTGCAAGTTTTCTCCAAAGCAACCTACCATTGTGTGTGATAGTAAAATTATAGTTTTGGTTTCTCAATGTTGACGAAGTTGATGAAGTTGATAGTGGCCATGGTAGGAATAAGTCATGCAAATAGGAGGACGTGAGAATACGTCAGGTGCTGAAAACTCTTCGGCCGCCCACGAACTGTTTTGCCCCTCTTGGGCTCATCAGGTAAATGCAGTGCCCGAGTTTCCGTCAACCTTATGTTCTACTTGAATCCAAATTGGACAGATTCTGTCGACTACTCTCATTTGCGTACAAATTTGGTTTTGACAGAAGATCCACCTGTAACCCAGCTGAGCCCCTTGTTTATGATATTCTTTTTCAACTGAATGTGCTGCACCAGGCTGCCTCATGTTTCAGTTGGTAAGATATTCGATATATCGCAATACGTTTCTGTCAATACGTGACACACTACTCACAGGTAGATCTATATAGGTAGTCTATACGTGACCATGTGGTTAGATTTCCGTGATTGGAGGATGAGTAGCGCTGCATCCTGTCAGAGTGCGAGGTAACCGCACTGCTGATCAGCCGCCCGTGGCCAAACGTTCCAACTACTGGCGGGGGTTAGGGGTTTGAAACTCCCTTGAGTTTCGCGAGATGCGCATATCTGATGGTTCCCAATGAGGATGAAACAACTACATAGCGCTTCGCGGACGAAATCTCAATTCGAAATTACCACATCCTTTCACACTACCATGAATATATGAAGGTCTTTCTCCAGTGTGATTTCTCGGATTGATAGTTTACTGATTTTGCTTCCATTTTATCAGGAAGATCAGATTCCTGAAAGCAACCACAGAACGCCCGGAACCTACTGAGACCCTAAAACTTCACCAAAATCTCAATAGGAAAGCCGGCAAGCATCCAGGCCAGTCAGTCATTCAATCAATTCAGCAAAAGCCGATGAATGTTCAGGCACGCCACAGAAGCACGACCGAATGTGATCAGCATTCAGGCACCTCATAGAAACACGATCGACGTTGATGGGTGTTCACTAACGCCTATCAGGCAGCCTGGATCAATGTCAGAAAGTTCCCTTTAAATATGGCGGGGCCGTTGTAACTTTTGCACTCTCACGCACTCGCTTGTTGCAATAAAGCTGTTGTGCTCCTTGTTGGCGAGTTCTTTTCTGGCACTGGGCACTGGAGCGGGGTCAACAGAAGATATAACACATTTTTTTCTGGTTAAAGCAGAGTTCATTAAAGTAAATGTAAGTGCTGTGATCACATTTACTGACTAGTATCAGTTGAAGCGTTCCCACAGGGCAACTTTACGATGATATTCCGAATTTGGAGATAGCAAATTACTTCAGCAGACATTTTCACGGTAGACCAGGATTAGAGATGATAGGTTTTGCGGCTTTATATAGGTGCCCGTGGGGACCGCACTGGATTACATTCCATCGCATCCTATATCTGTATGGAATGCTCACCTTTGTCATGGTCACGGGTTCGCGTAGATAGAAGATTAGAATGAGTATATGAGTGATCCAAACCTACTGGTTGGAATCAGTAGTAGGAATCGGCTAGTGTAATTTTGCAAAATTTCCATAATCATCATAATGGAGAGCATGACATCAGTGTTCAACACTGATCCTTCGCTGCCAAAGTTACATAGGTTTCCAATTTGGTGTGCTTATTTCCAAATATCTCAAAATAGTACTTACGAATAACGTCTAGAGAGGATATTGTTCGTCAAGTTAGTTGACAAATTTGATGGGATAGGGAATGCATGAAATGCCCGAAAGTGTCCAAAATCACAAGCCAGCCACAGTATATTCCTGGGCCGGTGAACCAGATTTTGGATGTTTGCCGCTGAAAACGTTCCACAAGAAAAATGCTTCAAGAAAGACGTTGTTGAATAGACGCAGCACGCATGGATATGAAAGAAGAAGACAGGCATCCCGAAAGTCCACGTGTATTCAAACAGGGTAGTGTGTGCAGTCATCAGTTTATTCAGACATAAAACGAACTAGAATTCATGGAAAGATGGAGTGCACAAAATTACAGTTGAAGGTGAAAATGGGCATATCATAGCGTTCGATGCAATTCATCTAATCCAAAGATTTGCATTCTTGTTTTGATGGGTGAAATTAATGTATTCACACAGAACCGATAATCGATGAAATATAGTGATTGAGACCGAATTCCGTGTTTTTTGCGAAAAAAAGTAGCTGGTTTCCGGTATGCGAACTTCTTGTTAACACTTTGCCCGTTGTTGCTAATCCCATTGAACCAATCCGATGCTCTCCGATGTTAAAACTGTGAACGGAAAGATGTTCTGCTCAGCTGTTCTGTTTGGGCTTATCAAGTCTTGGCTTATCCAGCCAGGACGTCCATTTGGAATTTGTGGGCCATCCTGAGTTCTATTCTGAATGGGTGTCACTTTGAAAAGTTTGCTTACAATTCACAAAGTTGACCACTGGCCTGTAGCCTCTAAATCCTATGAATGCCTCAGGAAATAAAAGAAAAATCCTAATTTCTTACTTTCTTTTCAGCCGTGCTGAGCATGGTGGTGCTTTCAAAAGACGAATGTGTAATCCGTCGAATGACCTACCTCTGAAGCCAAATGCTATCGCCCAAAAGCAGTGCGGATTTTTCTGTCATTTGATGCGCTTGAAAATCATTATTGTTTTAACCCATGTTTCCACTTTTAACTTAGTAACTTTTGCTATAATTTGTACAGTCAAATAGCCCGCGTGGGAAGACAGCTGATGTTTGCGGTCATTTGTTATGGTATCATTCAATACAATCTTCCCGTCTGTCCGCTGGAAATAAACCGAGTACTCAGTTTTAATCTATCAGTATGTGCATGAGTTGCGATGTCTGGCCCAAATAATAATGAATGAAAAGGCAAAACAGTGAATTACGAAGAAAGGTCACTTTTGGGAAAGCATCTTTATGCCCACTTCCTCCGGGGAAGTGGACTGTCGTCGAGAATAACGGAAAGGAGTCAACGTGGGTCAATCAGATGCACAAAATTAGTTATGCCTCCGGAAACATTTGTTTGAAAAAAACAGACAGTACGTAAGCTTCAGATCACATTGCCTACTGATGTGAATATAACACAACCCATACTGAATATCTGGAAGCAAACTGTTTGGGTTACTCGAAGTCTGTTAAATTCAGTCTTGATTCCCTGGCTTGTTTTCATCTCGGAGAACCCATTTACAACCAACCCCTAATGCAAGCACTGCATTATCTAATGTAGTGACAACAACCTGGAACATCTTGCAGAAGACCTACAAGAAGCTGCTGAAAAACAGCAGGATTAGTGTATAGGCGAACAAGCCACTGTTCGATAGCGAATCTGGATCTCCAGAGCGTCAGACTCATTTTTGGTCTTATCGGTTTGGGGTGACTGAAGCTTGTAGTAATCATATCTTTCGACTATCTACCATCCAAACCGTTCTGCGGAGGAACTCTAGCGTGCAACAAACCGTGGGAGGAAAAGTCGGCATGAAAACAACTATGGCCAAATGGACTGTTGTAAAGTAATTGTACTTTCCTGGCTGAGGCCTGAGTGAGTTACGCTGCACATGGTTTGAAAGTGCTTAGAACATAGAATGTAACCATTGTCACTGACCAGGATGTTGTCATTTCTCCACCAGCTTTCCGGCTAGCTTTTTCACCAGATAACAAAGTAGATTTCAGTTTCATTGTTTCATGTCGTACTTCCACTAAAGTGAAAGGTTGAAGTGAACGCTGAATGACCACATTCTGTGGTAAAAATCACCAGCGAAAATTTAGAGAGTAAGCGTGATAAAGCATGGCTAACCTGCGCTTTGTTAGAGCACAATATGATTCATTTTTTTCAGTCACGCAGTCCACTTGATGTAATCCGGCGCACTAAGTGACAACTTCTCACACAGAAGTCCAGCGCAGTTTTATTTCTGAGCAGATCACTTCCTGCGAGTAACTTGTTGAGGAATAATCGAATAATTATTCCCTGCGCATTACAACCGCGTAAGTAACAAAACTATCACTAAACTACTGACGTCTGGTTTCACTTCAATCCGCCCCAACTCCTCTGGTTTATGTTCTGCATGTTTTTTTAAATAGACTGCTTCACTTTGATAGTGCTTTTACGTTGAATCTGCATTCGCCGACAGTATTTTGTGCACTCAAGAGGAAATTTCTAGGAATGTTAATGCAGATGGTAGCAACTTGGCTGTATCCAAGACATTTTGACAATCCAGCCAAAAGATAAATGCTCAATAACGAGCAGTAAAATTCACTTCATTTTCCTTTGTATTTCTGGCGAAAGAGAACTGCGATGAAATATGAGTTAAAAGGATGAAGATTTCGAAAACTCCTGGTTGGAATCCAGACGGAGTCAATGTTAACAAAATCACGTGTTGCGACACTTATACTCAACAAGCAAAGTAGTGTGACAATATAGAATGTACTGTATTTTTGAAAAATTACTTTGAGTTTACTCAAGACTTGGATTTTTACATAGATTTGTTTATTTTTCTCCGCCGCCCGCTCTGATGGCGATGGGCTATAAATTTCAGTAGGGGATTTGTCGGACATCATATACCGATAACACTGCAAGACGAGTTTCTCCATCTTCTAGGGTCCGTCGGATGTAGTTGTAAAGTATAGATGCAGAAATAGGTACAGTGCTAATAAAGCCACTTGATTTTTCCATGCCCCTACCGGCTACTGACAATGAATGGGATGAACATGTCTCTTTTCGAGACCAGTTGAACTGGCAGGTAAGTACAAAAACCATCTAACATCCTAAGAGGCTGCCAACTGACAGTGAAGCCCAAATGACCACCTGTTTAGAGTCCTGTTTAGAGAGTAAATCATTTTTACATCCTAAACTTCAAACTACGGCTCTCAGAGTAGCTTTATCAGCTGTGCTGCTAAGTAGTACCACCGCTGCAGTCAATTATTGTTTCAAGAGGTTTATGATCAAGGCTCATTTAGCCCGGCACATTCACCAAAACATTGACGCAAACCACTGTTGGCAACAGCTACTGTTTTTAACGTAACCAACAGCGCTTCCTGAGGTTTGGCAAATCCATTATGAATTTTGCCATAGATAACAGATTTATCCAGTTTTCACAAACTCCAAATAAGAGGTAACCAGCAAGCCAATGCCATTTCACTCAGCTTCAAAATAGCTTGGTGAATCAGAGCCTTCAATGATTTTCACCACCACTGTTGATCAGGTAAACCTGGAATCCGGTATAAAAAGTCCACCCGACAACTTGCATGGCATTATGAAAGGATTTCGAGGGTAAATTATACTTACTGATGGGGAACATCATGTTGGAATCACCGAAGCATTTCAACGTTCCTATAAACTTCAAAAGTAATCGTAAAAGTTTTGAGTAGCTTTTCTCTCAAGCAAATTATTTGAAAATTAGAAGCCATTTACGGAAAAGTCCTCTGACCTGTCTAAGTTTTAATGAGAGCGAAAAAGAGCAAGTAACATAGAGAGGGGTCAATTCACCATTACCAATTTGCTCCTCTGAACACTACTCTACAGAACCGCTCGATTAAGCACGAGCTCACAAGACTGCATTTTCTTCACTTGGCTAAATTCAAAGAACCGGTAACGGTACAAACTATGTTCACTGAATATTCTGCACGTGATTAAGTATCATGTTTCTAATTCGGGCTTTTTGGTGGTGTGAATTTCGTTTCAACTAGACGTCTCCTACGATTGGTTTATCACGTTTTTTGTCCATATGTATTTTAAATGGAAAACAGACTAAATTAGCTGTTGTACTTGCAGAGGATTATGATGATAATGAGAAAGGTTTTCATCCCCAACGGACTTTGTATTCGATTAGAAGCATCCAACAACCACTGTGTCTACTACAAGCAGCAATTTTCCATCTCGTTCGTTTGTGTTTGAATACTGCCCAGGAAAATCACTTTGTTTGGCTGGCTGGTTTTGGATGAATTTATTCTTTTGCTCCTCATATCCTTGTACATTAGGATTGTCCTCAACCTTTATACTGATGCATCACATACCACTTTTGAACTGATTTATTTTTCTCATGAGTCTTAGCTTTCGGTGGGCCAAAGTACTGAAAACTGAAAATTTCGGCTATCAAGACTCCTCAAGACCATTAGGAAGACAACACTTGTAAACAAGAGAAAATGTACACCAACGGAGAAAGGAGTATGGAAGGCTTATCTTTTCAGAATGTGATTTGTGCTGTCTTGATCTTGTATGAGATGCCTATCCTTTATCTTTTCATAACTCAGTTGAACTGTTTTGGCCATAAAAAATTAAGCAGATGCATGCCAAAAATGGACGCAAAAATAGGTGCACGAAGTGTCAACTTCTTGGGCTTGTAACGCAGGTGAGAATATGAACTGTGATTGTCCAATCAAAAACTGACTTTCGATATTTTCTGACAGAAAATATGTGAGTGGCACAGGATGACACGTTACTCAAGGCTTAAAATGCCTAAAAGATAAGAAAGACATATAACATTTACTGGCTTATTAGAGCTACCACTAAGAATGACATCTCAAACACTTACACACATTATAACTATTTCAGTCAATTTTGCCTGTTACGTCCAAAAACTTCATCAACATTCTATGCTACGCACAAGCATTTTTGTCAAGTTTGTCATTATGGAATGAACAGCTAACACACGTGAAATTGTCTGGTTCACCCGATTAGTCAGCAGTGAATAATTCGACACAGAATCCACAAGCAGCGAGTGAGACAGTCAAAAATGTTAATAACTTGCCATGTAGCTCCAAAGTGTTACAAAGTTCGACTCGTGAAGCACAGTATTTGTCGGAGAATGAACTACCAGTAATTTTTTCTAGATGGAAGCATTTTCCGTTCATTCCCCCCTCTTAAAATTTAACGGATGTTCAACAATAATAAAATATTTTGCCCAGTGAACTATTCGAATCTCATTCTCTGAAATCAGTCCAGCACCCTTATCAGGCCCACTAACAATAGAGCTGCACACAACTGAGAATCCCATATTTAGCAGTGAAGTAAATTTTTATTAATTTCTCCCCAGAAAGGTCAGTAATGATCAGCGAAGTATAAAATTTATCTTTTCGCCTGCAATAGTAAAACGAAAAATCAGGAAACTTGTAAAACAGCACGCCATCTCATATATTCTCCTTCAAGTGTTCAAAATTCAACAAGAATTTCAAAACACACCACTTACAATAAATCCTTTTATGTGTTTCATTCTTCTACCGAGCGAAGTTTCCTTTGGTTCGATTTGCCTGATTATGCTATTCAGCAGTATAACAACGGAAATATAGTATAAGTGCACAGTGAGTTTGAGTTGTGACTGTTTGGGCTTCTCAAATTATCGCGAACTAACTGAAGTAGCCATAGAAAGCAGCTGTCTTCGAATGGAAATACTGGGACTTATCGCCAAGTTGTGAAAATGTCCCCCTTTGAAAGAGTAAGGTCACGTTTTCGTATGACGCAGCCAAGCTTAACACTTCCCGAATTCATTTTGTTCCATTTCCTATGAACAATGATTGAGTTTGTAACGACCGTCTGATGTCTCTGTTGGCCGGTGACCACCGCACTTGTCACGCAACAACCATATAAAGCCATGGCAACAAACTTTCTCTCTGCAGCTGAAGGTATATTGAAACGATCCCTTTGCATAGAAAGTGGGTGGATGAAATGAGGGGACGCCTCTGAGAAGGTCTGAGCTTTCAATGAATGAAAAAAAGCCTAGGGTGCGCACCCAGCTAAACGAAACCTACAAAGAGGCTGGTCTACACTGGTACAGCAATATCCGGATAATAAACCTGTCATCATCTGAGTTCCGGAGTGCACTAACGATTCGTGACTTGTCTCACAAAAGGACTGCACGCTGTTTTGCTACACGCTGATGCCGTTTGCGCAGATGGTGTTCATTTGGAGCATTTCAAACTGAATGTGTATGCTTCCTGTCCGGATTAGGAAACTGAAAAGTTAGTAAATCAGAATATTTAGGGAAAAATCACTATTTCGGTCATAGTATACTTATTGTGGTGGAAGTATAAGAACGAATTTGATGCACCTATCTCAGCCGATGTCTCCTTTATCAACTAAGTCGTTGTCAGGTTCCAACACAGTTTCATTAATATGAACGGAACTAGTGGTAGGTAGCTTTGCATAAAAGGCAGCCACTACCTCTCGTATATAATGTTATTTCGCTCACCACGCAGCATACAGGCGATCGCGACATCTGGCAGGACCTCCATGGTCCGAAAGTGTTACCCCCAGAGGTCAGGTCCTACGGTTTCAACCTAAGTTTAGTGCAGCACCATGATAGAAATGATGGGCAGTATGAGTGTTTGGATTTGTTATGATTGATACCACCATATCTTTGGAAACAGCCGTATACAAAAGAGACCTGCCTTAATGTGGTCATTCATTTATTGTCTGCAATGAAGTGATACATGCTATCTTCCCTTGCATTCTGCACAACAGCGCAACAGAATGCAGTCCAGAGGCTTGGATACGCTCACAACCCAAAGTCGGTAGAGTCACATAAATAGGTTTTGTGTCAAGTGTTTTAGGACGTTCAATATTGCGAAATGCCTCAAACAGCGGGATGACAGTACCCAAAAGTGTGAGGGTTTCTGATCATTTGTTCGTGACACGAAGAAAGGCTGAGAACCACTGCTCAAGATTTAACCAGAGGGTATCAAGGTATTGCACTCAAACAGACGGCAATCGCGTTGAACTCGGCAGCCGGTAAGTAGTACGAGTTAAAAACACATGCAATCATTTTCACAGACAAAATCGATCAAACAATGTCTCGAATAGAACAAATGAGGAAAAGTATGTTTTTGCCACCATGGGGTTGAGGGAAGAAAAAGGAGAAAACACGACAACCGTGATTTGTTTGGAGTACAGACGAAGATTTGTTAACCATCGACTATACTGCTAGATCTAGGAAACATAAGAGAATGTAGGAAAACGTTTTTCCCCCGGAAATTCGAACTTACGAGTTTCTCAACAAGTTTGCAAGGAGACTTGCCAGTCAGTGTCTCAAATAAGCATGAAGAATAATAAACCTTCTGAGTTTGCAATATTTCGGGACACAGCACCTTATCTATGATATCAATAGTTGAGCCTGGTTGGATCAAAGTAAACGGATGCGTAAGGTCTGGGAGGACTCGACTATGTTTGAGAATAGGTTCATTGTACACGGCACGAAACACGGTAGTTAGACTATACAATATTAGGGTCATTGAATGGAGAGGGAGATGTGGTGCATGTGTGTGTTTGTGTAATCATCTGATATCAGTGAGGTTGTTTCTGTCCGAGTGAGAAACATCTATTCAGTATACTTTCAAAAAGAGTTGTCTGAACATTACGGCAAGTCAGGAAATGAATTCTACTGCATAAATCCAAATTAGGAGGGTACAGTGTGCGTAAACTGCAAACGTTCGGTAATTATTGTATGGTACGTAATTAACGGCAATTTTCATCCTGTTTTACTCCGTACCGTGCCTGAAACACCACACATCCCGCTTTGCACGAGCTTGTGGACTCGAAAAGTACCCGACCTATTTGTTTTAATCATTTTTTCCATGAATCTGATGACCACATTTTCGAGACAGGTGATAAATCAAGTGTTGTGTTTAGTTTGCAACGGACCAGCTTGCTTAGCATCTAAGCTTAGAAATGTTGTTGAACAAGTCTGTCTCATCTTATCAGAATGCTTTCTACAGGGGACTCTTCTAAAAAATAGACAGTGAATGACTTACAATATGCTCGTATTCCAAGGTGTTTAACTATAAAGATGCCAATGAGGACTCAGTGAGAACCTCCGTACTAGAACAGTCGGAAAACCGTCTGTTTTGCTACTCCCATTTTGTTTAGAGTTGACAATGTGCTTTACCTGGAAATCACCTCTGAAGAATACCACATCCTTTTTACTCTTCCGATGAGAAGATCTAGCTTCCCATAATAGATTATAAGCAATAAACCAAAGCAGAGTATCTCGACCTATTTAAGTCACTAATCGGGAAGTACGCGGAGTTTTTCATATTATTGCGGCTCTTCCATAGAGAGCATCAGAAGTAGATGGGTACGGAAATCTAAGCAGCACCTTGGAAAGCTTGAAGACTTGCCATAACTTCGTCTCTTCTATTTACTTGTGCAGCTTTTCAGACCTACCTTACTTGGTCGCAGACAGACGTTGAGTGGTTTTTAAACAAACTGAATAAACATTATATAAAGGAACATTGCTAAGTAGTACGGGACGAGCGTCGAAAAACGGTAAGTTTAGAAACCGGTAGGCACATTCTGCAACTCAACTTAGCTAAATCCGGGCCACACAGTGAGTGCTGACGATACCCAAAACAAAACGTCGTCATTTACTCATAAAACTTTGTGTCCATAACCAAGGCGTTAAATCTTCCTGCATTTCTGAACGACTGATACAATAATCGGTAAATCGGCAGCAACGCTTATCTCATCAGCATCATTGGGGATTCTCTCCTGAAAGTGTTAATCCCGCACACCCCTTTACCACATACCAAGGTGTTTTCAGCATTAAAATCTCAACTGGTCAGTGTCTTCAGGTATGTCAAGTGAACCTACATATTCGTTTCTACCCAGGGCTTATAGGTTGCAGCTGCTAAGCATCGTTGAAGATAACCGATCAGTGTTGCTTATCTTTGTTTACGCACAGCGGCCGCCTATTCATCCCAGTTCAGCAGAAGCATCGACTGTACGAGCCTACAACAATTGAGAACAATACTGAAATCACCGTAGTACAATGTTCTGTGTGAACTTTAGGATCGCGAGCCACATTCCTCCGTGAGATTCAAACCAACAGAAAACTATGGCCAAATTAGACACGAATTGGCTGTAGTAGAGTATACTGTCTTCAGACGAATGCGATGGCTAGCGGTCGGGTATAGCCACTATGTATGCCAGTTAATTGTCAGTACGTATTACTGGAGTATTGCTGTCAGTGATGATCATGATGACGATACGAATTCAGGGTTCTGTCAGTAATATTAAAACCGGGCGGAAAAGCCGTGAAATTTCCTACGAATGCATCCAATGGTTTTGGGATATTTTTGGGCAAAAATTGACGGTATGACAGTTCTAATACAAGGTATTCACATGATGAACAGACAAGCGTATGAAACAGGAAGTGGACCTGCAACTCCAGTTACTGGAACGATGCTGCACCAACCGATCGCCTATGCGCTTGATATACACACGCCACTCGTCACGCACCTATCTGGCAAATTGGACGCTGGAGATTACCCACGTTCTTTTTACTCAACGGATACATTCCAGATTCCATTAGATGTAGGTAATATCCCAAAATCATAGGGGCCTTGGCTAGAGGTGATGCAAAACAAATGGGACCTTGGTGAATCGTAAATTAGAGGCAAAATATTGTGAACAAAAGTGAAGGGTGTATAGCATTGGACAGATAAGCAGGATATCTAGGTTGGGTTCTTGTTGAGGGTTTTTGTTTCTTTGCTACCGTTGTATGTAAAACAATATCCGGGCCAGCTGCCTTACTCGATTTTTCCACCTACCAACGTCAATATTTGTTACAGACTATTCCAGGGGAGATCTCAATACGTCATTCGCCTGCACCGGAACAAAGGACATTTGAATGAATGGTAAAAATCTGCTGGCCATATTGGGATCCTGAAGAATCAACCCCACGGGAGAAAAAGTAAAAGCGGATGCACGTTCATTGCTGCTCGTTTATTACGCTACCTCGAATTGAGGCCTTGAAAGTTGTGCGCCAAACATGCACTGCGGCACATAGGTGTGTTAAGGGATATGCAAGTGCCATACCGCTTCTGCCAATCAAAACATCAGACATCAATTTTATCAACAAGACATCGCGTTTGCCACTTCATCCGCAGTCCAAGGGATGTACATTTTGGTAGAACCGACGGAAGTGGAGCAACAAAAGGAATCTGTGCACTGTTGGTTGATCTTGATTGAAACTTGGAGGAGTCGAAAATCAAATCATAGATCTCCATCATAGATCAATTCAAAAACAGACTCGTTCCAGATCATGGCACGATGCAGACATCCACACAGAGTGAAGTGCCTTGAAGCAAGATTAATCCATGGGACTGTACTGCGTGTTCAGGCAGACTTGAGAGTTAATCCGAGACTGTCTTGGTGTTATGACGTGACCAGGGCAAATAGTGGTTCCACATGGGAGATGCCACTAGCCTTGCTGTTAGTCACGTTCTTTCCCGTTCTACACGTAATTTGAGGGAGCAGATTTTACGATATGAATAAACCGCACGATATTGTGTTTTCTACTGCCTTTTGCGGAACAGGTTGTTATTTAGTGCGATGCATCTTTGTTCGAGGTATATCATCCTAACTCGAATTCGATTGGCCCCATGGAGAGCACATCTTGAGATACAAAGTGTTCCCGTTAGCCCTTTTAAGCAAGTTCGTTTCAACCCTAGAAAAGGCAATCTGTACAGGAGATGGAAATACTAAAAAGACATCCATTTTTTGTCAGTTCATAATCTCTCCGCAGCGAGAGTGTATTTAGATTATGGGGACAATCTTTTATACGAACCTTAGAAACCTTTGCTACGATCAAATACGCTCAACAATTTCCTTTAGAGGATAAAATGCTCCCTAATTTACTGACTACAAAGAGGTCTGAAACCTACAGTGATTCCTCTTTATTGTGCCTATTAGTGGTGTCACGCGGGATACATAAGTGGACGGAGGAAGACGGCCGAAAGTGACTAGTTACATTAGGTTTCTTGTGTATTATTCGCGCTCGCTGAGGTCCAAATTTGACCGCTTGTGGTACAATGTCAGCAAAACTAGGTTAGACTCTCCAGTTTCTACCAGGATATGATATATATATATATGGTTTATCAACCCACCTTTGAAGAACGCCATTTGAGCTATATAACAAAGTTTCCGAGCAGCTACGATGAGTGGGGCCAACTACAAGCTAGGACTATATTCTTCTATAAGACTGGCCCCACTTCAGCACCACCAGGAAGAGTTCCACCATCGACATTTGACAAAGACAATCATCGATAATCTTTCTACAGTTGGATTCGTGGTCCCCAAACTAAGCAAAACAGAATAACAAAACCAAATCAAGAGGAATAAAAAAGTGTTCTGATAAATCGGCATGGCGGCAAGAACAAGGTGAATCACGCTAACGGGATGCGGTTCTTTATTCAGTAATCCGTTAAGTATAAAAGCGAACTTAACCTGTTGGAAAAACACAGCGTCTGCTCCGAATAACCAATGATCAAGAACCCGATAAGCCACGAGTTTAAGATTCTGATAAACGGCCGTACGAAATTCTTCATCCCCTTTAGGAATTTTCAAGACGGTATAGATGAAATGGTTCATTTGACCCAGCTTTTAGGCTGCTGAACTCGAGATCATGCGCACACCAACTGATCTGGACAGCCAAACAAGCTTGATCGATCACTTTGAGCCTATAAGTTGGGTCCAAACAGGGACAAAAAAACCATACACCTGTCTAACCATGTCACAAGTATAGAATCAAACTAACCCTCTCTGTCGGCCTCATCAGTTGCTTGCCATCTGAATATGATCGAATCTCACATCGACCCATTTGATAGCGTCTTTAGCATGTTAATCAACAGAAACTCGTTGACGCTACTGCTATCCGCAAGTTAATACCAGATGTGTGTAGGCGTTTCGTTGGTATACAGGAGAAGCTACATGCAGAGCTTATCAATAACGCGATTAATTTGTGGCCTGGCGAATCAAGTGCATAAGGGAGACGCGGACTATTTCCCACATAGCTTATTTGGGGGGGGGCACTCGTCCGGTAAGCTAGAGACTGCTAGTTTGACTGCTGTCCAATTGCTTTGTCCTCTTGTTTATTTACTTCTAGGCACCCTCGTTTCCTCCACACCGATAAAAGACCCTGCTGCTTGAAGTATAAATTGGCTCTCTTATCACCAAACAAGTGGTCTTGCTTTAGGAAGAATAGCAGCCCCACTTACCCAGGACAGTTTGTGTACAGCCATTGCACATTAGTGGTTCTGACAGTTATTTGTAGGTCGTTCCTGAAACTGAGAGGAATGAATGCCGTAAGTGCGACCAACTGCTTTCCAGGACTCAGGGCTCTAGAAAGGTCACAGAAAGGACGAAACCATCCACCAATTACTGTAGTGTAGTTAACTTGTCAGGTGGACCACTGAGTGGAGACGAACGTTGTCTGTTAGAAAAGGGACTAAACTTCGCAGTGTGCAAAAAAGTAATAAGAGCGGAGGAAATAATTCCTAGTGTAGAGTCGGTGTTTCAATAGCTTCCTTCAGCGGAAGCCGAGAAGCTACGAGTACAATTGGTCACGGTCCTAAAATCCCAACAGTCGGGAGCTCCGAATATTGCAACATCAGAGAGGAGAGCGTTGAACACACTGAGACAGGTAGATAGTATTG
Organism: Opisthorchis felineus; assembly: GCA_004794785.1. NCBI lineage: Eukaryota > Metazoa > Platyhelminthes > Trematoda > Opisthorchiida > Opisthorchiidae > Opisthorchis > Opisthorchis felineus. The sequence continues at coordinate 399,221 of SJOL01007097.1, forward strand.
TCATTACCAAGGCCGATAAAGGTAAAGCCACAGTAGTAATGAACAAGAGCGACTACCTTCAAAAGGTTAGGCAACACCTCACCGATGGACCCTATCGACAAATTACCAGTAGCAGTATTACTTCAATAATGAATAAGAATAAGGTCGAAGTTGGTGGATATTTAAGATCGGTAATAAACCATTTAGGGCAGGGTAAGTGATATCGGCTGTACCCAAAAAGTGCGATTCAACCACTACTCTACGGACTTGCAAAAATCCACAAGGCAGATGTCCCGATAAGGTCAATAGTGGATGGTATAGGCTCGCCACCACATGAGCTGGCCAGATTCTTAGCTGGCATACTAAAACCGCTCACGGGGAAATCAAGCACCTTCATTAGGAATTCGTACGACTTTGCCAATAAGGTCGCAGGGCTTCCTTTGGAGATGGACGAAGTCCTCGTGAGTTTTGACGTAGTCTCAATGTACACAAACATACCTAGGGCAGATGCTCTGGAGGTAACCTAGAGGTTGTTACTGGTAGACACGACACTTGGGGAACGGACACAGCTCTCGGTGGATGAAATGGTTGAGGGCATAAGAGTGTGTTTGAATCTCGATCAGTTTGTTTTTGACACAACCGTTTACTCATAAGAACAAGGTCTTACAATGGGATCTCCAATATCCCCAGTTTTAGCTAACATTTATATGGAGGGCTTCGAACAAATGGCCTGTGCCGGATATCATTGTCCACCGAAAGTATTTTGGCGTTATGTTGACGATACGTTTGTTGTAATCAAACGAGATAACGTGAACAGCTTCCACGACTATCTCAATAGTTTAAATCCACACATCAAGTTTAGCGTGGAGATAGAGTCCACCTCGGGCACATTACCCTTCCTGGACTGTATAGCACATAAGAGTGGGGGGAAATTAAAAACTACGGTGTACGAGAAACCAACAGACACAGGAACCGTTTTAAACTACTCATCAGCACACCCAAAGTCCGTGTACGCCAGAATTGTCTCATCGATATTTCGTCGAGTCAGAGCGCTGTGCACAGAAGAGATCGACCGAACGGCAGCTCAAATCGAGATAGCTAACAGACTTCAAGAAATAGGATACCCAGTGAGTTTGATTAGGCGTCAACTAAGAAAGATATTGCTCCGGTATCTGGACCCACTAAGGAATGGATTGGCACAGCAGTCATCCCATATAAAGCAGGAACTTCGGAGGTTATTCGAAGAATGTTGAACTTAGCCAACATTAGAGTAGCTTTCCAGAAGGGAAAAACGCTACGCTCAGTTTTGGTGCAATTCAAAGACCCCCTCCCGGTTGAAAGGACTAAGGACTGTGTGTATAAAATTAATTGCAACGATTGCACTAAGGTTTACATAGGACAAACTGCCAGGGAATGGCACACCAGAATTGGTGAGCATAAAAGGAGAATAAACAAACCACCAAGGAATGCGGAAGAATAGCAAACGCTGGTCAAAGACTCAGCGATGGCGGTACATGCCTTAGACACGGGACATGGAATAGATTTGGATAATGTGGAAGTTTTAAGAGGGGGACTGCGATTCACACCACAGCGGCTGATAGCCGAAGCGGTGGAAATCACCAAGCATCACAGCGTGAACAGAATCGAGGGTGTGGAACTGGCGAGCGTATGGAGAGCGGTCTTAGATAAGCCGAGTTGACACGTGACTGTGTGGTTGTCAATTCACTTAGAATCATTAGCAAAAACAGGGGGTGGAAATCTCAACCCGACCAAAGTTCACAGAATCCCTCTTACACAACTATCGTAGCACTAGCCCATCCACACAGACGGACAGAAAGTGCAAACGAAGTTCAAGAGGGATCATCAGGTGAACCGAACCAGAAGAACTACACCCTAGGCTGGACCCAAATCCATTTAGGTTCCCCCATCGGCCCAACACTGGTCACCTACCCTAACACCCAAAATCCTTCGGCCGACGCCCAACAGACATTTAGCTTGACTTAGATGATCGGTTCTCCTTCCGTCTTAAATCTCGACTAAACTCGTAACCTAGTCACTTGGCCTGACGAAGCTTTTATGTCAAAAGCGAAACGTTGCCCAGCAATAAATCTACCGATTGTTACCAAAATTTTCCGAAAACGAAGAATGAACATACTTTTCTAGCATAGCGAATGAGGACATATTTCGATTGCATGGTTTGATGACCGAAGTTAGATTTTTACTTGTATAAATTAGCTACCTGTGTGCAGCTCTGGAAGGAAGGTGGACAGTGGTCTGTGTTGCTATTGGTTCTAAAGTAAAGGCAACGGCAACAAAACGCGGCAGAACGGATTGAAGACATACACGCGTCGCTTCATAATTCGCAACAACTGTGTTCACTTTAGAGTATTTTGTTACAACGCACACTCTACTTCTTCTTGAGTATAGACAATGAAGCCTTAACGCATGACTGGATGAGTACAATTCACTAAACGTGTGTGCCATTTGTCAAATGACAAATGGAATTTAAAAATTATGCACTACAGAAAATTTTGTCACGAACTCCGTAAAAGGCCTAAACGTCACCATTATCATATTCAGCATACCAATTTCTGTGCTGCTAGTCAATAAATTCAGGAGGCGTATTTGCATGTTTACGTCAGTTATGGGATATTGGCAGCCATCTTGGTGTTGAGTTGCAACTAAAACCAGAGAATACATATTTTATCGCAGCAGACTTGAATGTAAGTCAGTAGTGAACAAGCAAAAGGGTGCAACCGTCACTTCCCTATTTCCGTTGTGACATCCGTGTATACTGCATAGGAATTTTCAACAAATTTGTACATTGGGATTTCAAGCTGTATATGAGGTAGGGTGGGAAGGTATGGCTGTTACATAAGCAAAGTTGATCATGGTTGTGGCTAACTAAGTGGTCCTTTGCCTTTATGCAGAATTACTCATATGAGTTTTCCGGATCATTAGAATTCGGGCTTCAATCATCTCAACAGAAATAATAGGGAGCATCTTGCAACTTGGACAGATGAAAGTACGCATACTTTTTCGTTCACGGTCGTGTTCTAAGTAACCTTAACCTGGTTTGCAGCCAAACCTGTGATCTGGCTTCAGTGAGGTTAGAAGTTTGATCGATATTAGCCAGTAGACACGGCACCAATCTTTATATCACCAGTGCAATATACAAAGTCGACTTACTGTAGTATTCACTGAAGCCAGAGTCCTTCTCAAATAATAGACGTCAGCTTTTGTTCCGAGGTCTAATTGACATTCTGAGTGAGGACTAAAAAGGAAACGTTGTGGTAGTTCACGATTATGCCCCATTTCATAGTGAATTGCGACACACCTTCGATTAACCACGGTACAATGGTGGTGTGCTCATGCATCTGGCAGTCTGCTCAGCGGCTTTAAGTCCCATCGAAGATGTCAAGAGCATGATGGAAAAATTCAGCAGGACAAACATGCAACAGAAGTGCTTGAAGACAATTTCCGGGGATTCACTAGGCGTAGTAACACGCGGGGTAGTGTTCCTTGAACCTGAATTCTGAAGATACACATTCAGTAGTCACGACTCAGTGCTGTGTACATATCGTGTAAAACGTAGGTTCTTGTTCTACTGATATATTGAACGCTAAAACATTTGAATGGTCGAATTACCGCCGTGTAGAAATATCGGCAATCATATGTTGGTTTATAAGTAGTGTGCATCGCTGATCCAACTGGATAAAAAATAGAAGTCAGATGCTCAAAAGTAAGAGTTCTGAACTCCCTGGAGTTAACTCATATTATCAGTGTAAAAGTCCTGATTGATCGTGGTAATTCCCAATAGGCTGGACAGCTTCCTGATGGACTTCGACGGCTCAGTACGGTTGTAAACCTGAGTGAGCAAAGACCTGGCACCTGCAAGCAGAAAATTTTATTGACAGATTTCTTCAAGGACTAGACCTGGGCTGGCCGCGAGAAATAGATACTTTCCGCTGCCCGCTGAGGATCCCGTCCGAAACAACATGGTACAACAAACCAACCAGTTACATAGTAACGGATTTCATCCGTTCACTGATTCGTACCTTATTCTGTAGAATAAGATAGATATGTGGGACTCACACACCCAGTCAAGGACACATTGTGTTACGCTCCAGATCCCGATAGTTAAAATTATGATCTGTCTGATGTGGAAAGCTCGCGGTGGGCTTTCAGTGAAGTAGGTAAGTAAAGTAAACGATTAGTTATTCGTTACAACAACCTTATTGCGATCTCGATCGAGGCAAGCGAATTCGATAGTATGATGGAAAAAGCAGTCTGATTGTGTGAGTTGCATTTGTGAGGAGGCTTAGGCAGAGGAAGTGGTGTATGTTCAAACCTTAGGAGGGTCAAGCAGCACACTTTCATGAGCAAGGCAATGAGGAACGGTCTACTTGTGTTTTGCGAGAAGAGTGCCACTGATCTTCAAGCTAGTAAACTTTTTTTGTCTATCCACTTCAGAAGCAGTTGGGAAAGCTCCCTTTATCCCGTTGTCAACTCATTCGCTGGAAAGCCATCAAATACGACTGGTCTGGAATGATATGACCAGCCAATCAGAAACAGCCCCGTCTGCTGTTGTGCCCAATTACCAATGGGATTCAAATAACACGGGATGTTCATCACAGTCCCGGCGAATCACCGCATTATTTCCCCAAATTAGGCACACTATTGAGAATAGTATTTGGCGTGTTGTGATACTACTTTTTTTAAACATGATGGTGTGTGAAAACACCAGATGTGGGAAGATACGTGAGTTTCCCTTGCGAAAAAACATCTACACAAAAATATTGTCTCGGTAACAGTAAACAACATGTGGAGACTTCCCATATTTGCTCTGCTCATCCACGTTTGTCGGTGTGAGGAGAAGTCCAGTTTGCATATTAATATCGGGTTGGAAGAAGAACTGCCTAGAACTACCATTGTGGCTGAAATGGATAAATTAATTGCTCATCAGCTGACTCATGTTCACAGACAACTTGAAGAAGGGGCACAAATAGCTCAGATGACTGTGCAATTTCTGGAGCCCAATAACTTATTCTACTTACATTCCACTCAATCAGGTAAGCACCTTTTGCGAGTGAAAACGCGTGTGGATCGTGAAGCCGACTGTGTTGATTCAAGTATGTGCTGTCAGCCCACGGCTAGTTACCGGACATCATCCCCAGGGATCGATTCAACCATTTCGACAACCACGGAGTCTGGGTCATGTACACTTGTTTTATTATTTTTGACAGAGCTGACGTTGAAAACGTCATCGAATTTTTACACCAGACAACAGTTAGTCCAACTGAATATCCATCTTTTGGATGTGAATGATAATGCTCCTAGCTGGCAGACACATTGTTCGGTCTCCGTGAGCCTTCAGAATTTGAACGAATCTCAAGTAGTTCGCAACAGACTACTGCCTACGACTCCGGCCATTCCTAGACTGGACTTGAGTGTGCCTGAACACACTGCGATCGGGACCAGAATTTCACTTCCTTCTGCCGTTGATCCAGATGCCAGTCCAGAAAATACGACTTCATCCTATGGTATCGAGACTCAAAGCATGCCTGACGCTTTTGTGTTAGACTGGGACAGGACAATGATCGGACTTACACCTCCGGATAACCCAGCATCCAGTTTGTGGCTCGTGGTTAACAGAGATCTCAGTCATGATGAGCAATCGGAACATCATGTAATTGTCTACGCTTCAGACGCTGGAAGACCAAAACCACTGACTGGGTATTTGTTGATTAATATCTCTGTAACCGATATTAATGATCATCCACCCAAATTTTCGAAGCGATCAGATATGATTTCTGTTCGAGAACACACAATGGTGGGAACGAGCATATACCAACCCACAGTCCACGATGCTGATCCTTCGGACAGATTGCGCCTAACTTTTGGTTTCCGTCCATCAACCTCGAGCGTGTCCCGACAGCGATTTCATGTTGATCCTAGGAGAGGGGAGATTTCAGTTCATGGTGTGGTCGACTATGAACAGTCACACTTTCATCAACTTTTTATCTTCGTTTCCGATGGCAAATGGACAGATGAAATGGAACTAGATGTGCATATTATCAATATAAATGATCACGCCCCGGAAATTCAGTTGCATTCGCATCTGGTTACGGGGTTACCGGATCTCATGGATTACCATGCCAATGTACCTTATGCGCAATTGACAATTTTGGTCCTTGAGAATGGACCGACTGACCAACTGATTGCAACAATGACTGTGACGGACAAGGATTCAACAGCCGAATTACGCGCCCGAAACTTCATAACTCCGGGAAAACAGAAGGAGCTTCTGCCCTCAGAATCTTATGTCCAGCGGGCAGTGGACCCTCCGGTAAATATTCTACAGCCAGTTTGCTCAATTAGCAACCAACAATTTAAGATAGAGCCCCTTGTAGTCGATGGGGTGAAACAAATGGAGGAGAAATTCCGGTTTAAAATATTGCTAGCAGGAAAATCGTTGGATAGAGAGAAACAACCACGCGTGGTGGTCAAAATTATCTGTCATGATCAATACGACCATCAACAATCGATTGTCCAACAAACAGCGTCCGAATTTAGAAGCTACGTTCATCAACAGAGCGGACAAATTCGCACAGCTACTGCACTACTGAGAATAATTGTCTCTGATGAAAATGATTCCAAACCTCAGTTTCTTGGGCCTTTGACTGCACAACTGTCAGAGGATGCACCAGTTGATACAGTTGTTGCTAGACTCAAGGCTACCGATGAAGACGACCCTCATACGACTGCAGGCAACTTAGGATTACGTTTTCAGCTTCTCCAGCCATCGAGGTATATTCTATCAAAGAAGATCGAAAAAGACGAAGAAATCAATAAACCAACGGATATCAGTCAAGTAAACGGACTTGAGCTCCCTCCCGAACCATGGTTTCATTTAAATCCTGTGACTGGGGAACTAAAAGTATTGGTAAAGCTTGACCGTGAGCAACTCAGATCAATTTTATTGATAGTGGAGATACGCGACGGAGGGGATGTGGACCAATCAACGCTACCCTCAGAGAACACCCGAATGAAAATCAATAACCACTCAACAATTAACCGAATCAATGCAACTGTGACAATTGACATCAAGGATGCAAATGACTGTGTACCAAAATTCTCTCAACAGCTTTATGAATTTAACATAACTGAGGACGCCGTTCCACCTATGCATGTTGGTAAACTGGACGTGACCGACTGTGATGTGGATGATACCAACAGTCAACTAACCTACTGGCTGCAGACAAGCACTCAGGCTCTGAGTATCACCCAGTCACCCCAAGAGCTCATTTACAAGCAATCACACTCAGATACAAACATACACTCCTGGTTTTCGGTTTCCAAGTCCGGTGACCTCTTTTTACGTAATCCACAAACTTCCATCTATTCACCTGGAACCCTCAGTACCGGAGCATTCACACCATTGGACAGAGAACGAAATGAACTTATTGTGATGGACGTATTTGCTCGAGATTCAGGTTCTCCGTCACTCACAGGGTCCGCCCAACTATTAATAAGGGTGCTTGACGTAAACGATCATGCACCAGAATGGGAATTTCCAAAGCCACTTAATCGGATGGTAAACCTGTCCTTGGACACAGCGATTGGCAGTCGCGTTGCACAGGTCAGCCTACTTTTTATTTTGTCAAGTTTAGTTGTCCTGTATTCTGCTTGCGTAGATTAGAATTAATTAAAGCGGCGTCACGTGCCACACTGAATAGGCCCATCATCCTTTCGCCTGAGATTATCTATCTGACACCAAGGCAATTTTTCACTTCTCGTTGTAGCGAACAGAAGTAAGAGAACGTGAATCAGTAACTATACGAAAGATACCATGCATTCGCCCATGGTAACCTAGACCTGGAATGTATGGTCTACTCTCCGCAACAAAGAGACTGGACCTTACCGTGGTGTGAGGAGATCCAATGAGTTGTACAGGGGGCTTTCCATGTGACATGTTCAGAGTCAATCTTACCAGGTGGGTCAATGGGTAGAAGGTAGACTGACACGGCCTCTTGGTCCTCTAGTTATGGGGTTGGAAGATATATGGCACCTTGTTCCTCAAACGTCGCATTTTTCTGGTATTCTCGAGCCAGCCATCAATTTCTTTAAGCCTCTTGAGCTGTCTACCTCGCTTGAGAGCCTTAATCGTCCTCATGTCTAGGTTTGGGCACCATGGCCGTGTATTCACACAGGAAATCAACAAGGAAATATATGCAAGCCCATAATTTCATGCCATATCGGCCCTCTTGTGATGCCGTAAGCCATGTCGCCGTGCTTGCAGGCCGGGTAGGCGAAAACAGGCTACTGCTAACATATCGTTTATTTTTGAAGAGCATGGTTACAGACATAAAAAGTGAATGCAAGCGATGAAAGTGAAAGGGTTACAGGAGGATATGAGAGAAACGAGAGAAACGTCTTATTCGAAGTCATGCCACCAAAAGTTCTAGTCAGATAAGATGAATATCAACGTATGTAAGAATGTTTGGTACGGAAACACGCGTGTAAAGACCAACAACCGAAGAAAGGACAAACAATGCTGGATGCCCTTCAAGGCGCGGTAATTGCTGGCACAGTCAAGACTCGCACATCAGGCACAAACTGTCCGTCATACTGAGTTTGGTGTGAGATTCAATGGCAAGAATGTGCACTCAACACCATGTACCAAGCATAAAGTGTCGCAAGTACGCAGGGAGCCCACAATGGCAAGCAAACACAAGTCACTGACCGTGACCTTAGGAAGTCCCGGCCGAATAACAGCCTTGGTGGATTGAGGAAAGCAGATCCCTCTATAAGACATGAGCATCGGTTGGTGGACCAAAAATTCGACATCACAGTCGATCGCACGTAGGGCTGAGAATATGGCGAGGGAACATTCATCAGCACCATACTTCTTCTTCTTCTCATTCCACACAGTCACTGCGCACCCATTCGAGGCTATGCTTACCTCTATCACAGTTGCTCGGTTCTCCCGAACAGCAATTGGGTCAGACTTGATAAAAGACGTTGACGTAGGTGCTCCCAACTCCTCGAAGAAGATGTATCCCAGGCGATGGAGACTTTTTGCGAGTTCTCTTGCAACCCGATTATGACGAGCACATCTGACATCATGCGTGATCCAGCAGGACTGCATAATATACACCAAACTCTCCGATTGGTCAAAGTTTCTACGACAGAAGATCGTCTGGCCACCATGATCACGCCGAGCGCTTCTAACTCTCGTCCTAAACAGATTGCACCGGAGCTGGATACCGCGGATAAATATCCGAGGAAACACTTGTTCTGGAAATACAAGCAATCGATTTGAAAGAGGCGAAGCGACCAACTCTCTTAAACCGCGACCGTCAACGCTGTTGTGCAGACTATCACCCCAAGCAGCCACCAGCTCTTCCTTGGTGTTTACGCATGCACCATGGACTCAGATCTGAAGGCTGAGATCCAGAGCAATCTTGCCAAATGCGGAATCGTTGACTACATTGCGTAGTACTCGGCACTGGGTAGAAAAGAGCTTTTCCATACGCACTCTCCGCTGCATCGGGATGGTTGAACTCAGACTTGGGATACCAAGTCCCCCATGTTGTTAACCGGCGTGGATGTAGCTGATCTGGATGTCCTTCGGTAGACGCAGCCAGCCACGAATAGATTGCCTGATGTAGTTGTCCAACCTTTTGAGCGTGTTTCGGTGGACTTGGCCGAGCACGAGCGAATATGTCAGCCTCGGTATCAGGTAGTTCCTCGTGATCTCCATTCTTTGATGCGGCTTCAACGGGGCACGCGTCACCTCATCGAGCAGTTTGAGCAGATGCTGTCGGTGGTTGAAGACCCCTTTCCCCTTGAATGTAAAGGGAATGCCCAAATATGTTACGGTGTCTGTCGGACCCAGAGGAGTGATGAGTTCCTCGGCGAAGCAAAATGGTTCGACTGAGGCTGCTGTCGCCCGATGTTTCCTGTCCCCACAAATCACCATCGCTTTCGTCTTTCGGGCGTTTATCTTCATACCAGCTCTTCCCAACTCGACCGCAGCAGCTTCAAGCTTCTCTTTAAGGCGAGCCTGACTTTCTGCACACACGACCCAGTCGTCAGCGAAGGCAAAACCATCTACTAGGGTGTCATGGAACTGATATCCCAGTTGCGGCATCGACAATCCAAGAACCTCATCCATTGCCATGATGAACAATAATGGGGAGAGTGGATCCCCTTGCCTCACATCTCTGTGGCAGTGAACCTCGGAACTAGGGAAAACTGCTACAACATTCTCATGGGACTGTGCGATGTATCGAACTAGAGGTGACGGTGTTCCAAACGCCTTGGCAGATCTGACGATTGTGTCATGCGAAACCGAATCAAACGCTTTCGAGATATCAACAAACGCCAAGCTGAGGTTAGAAGCAGTCGCTGAAGAGTGATGAAGCAGGGCATGTAACAGCGACGTAGCTTCCGAACAACCGTCTCGATGTAGAAATGCAAACTGGAGTGAGGGCAGTTGCAATCTACGACTCCAGCGATCAGCAAGTACCTTATGAAAGCACCGGACAAGAATGGATGATACGGAGATCGGTCTCAGTTGATCCGGTGAAGTCGGATTTGGGACCTTCGGAACTAGGGCAATACGGGCACGACACAGATGTGGGGGACAACCCCCAGATAATAAAAGCAAGTTGAAATACCCAGCGAGCGTGTTAGCATTGAACCGGCGGCGCATCCTGGACGTGAGCTTGTCCAGGCCTGGGGAAGAGTTGCTCATTAAACTGACCGTACGGCCGACTTCCCCTCCTGTAATTGGCTCGAACAAGCTCCAATCGGATGGTACTACTACGCGACTTGGCCGGCTATCCACATGTTTTGGAGCTGAGAGCACCTGTTTTCAATACTGCTCGGCGTCCAGAGGTAGGCCACCGTCACCTTTGCATAGATCCTTCCAGGACCCATCGTGCACAGCAGACGCTGCTGATATCAGTTCTTCATTTACGGTTGCTGCATGTGACCCGGTAAAAGATAATTTTTGTCAGGTACCAACTACTTTCCTATCCAGCGATGGAAGTTGGGATTTTGTCCTATTCGGTGGTGACTTAAATGTACAAGTAGGACGTAGTACTTCGCCAGCTACGTAAACTGATTACCTGTTCAACTTGGACTCAAGAAGAAATGAAAATCGTGATTATCTTTCACAGTAGTGTACTGATCACCAATGATTCCTCACTTGTACTGGATTCAGAATCAGTAGACGCTGATGCGCTACCTGGCGTCCCTCTACTGATGGACAACCGTGGAGCCAGATCGACTGCGAGGCCCTTTCTTGATCGTTGACCTTCGTGGATCATGCCTTCACCCTCTTTAAATTTTCTGTGAGCTCCCAGGCGGGATCGGGAAACATCTTTCCGTCGGAAAAATGTCTGATCCACGAGTAAACAATTCTCCTGAAGTGGCCTAAACGATATGTCCTCAGGAGACGTCAATCATAACTTGGAGGAGATAAGCACCGCGGTTCACACTGCAGGGCACTTTGCATGTGGTATTTCTGAAGACCCACCAGCTTAGCACTGGAGTTCAGAACAGCTACTATCGCCATCCGACAGGAGAATTTTCCCCTTGAATGCTGAGTATAATTCAGCCAGAAGGGCTGTTAGCCCTCAGGTAAAAGCGTAGTCTGAGAGTGGATAAACCTAGTGGAATCAGAAGGTTCTGAAAATGGAAGAAGCTGGTGTAGCTAGGAAATTCTGGAAAACGCTTTACCTGATACGCAAAACCGGCTATTAGTAAAGTCAACAAGGATAATGTCAGAAATCTAACTTATAGCAGAAACCAGCGTTCTAACTACTGGACTGCTTATTCTGGATAACAGTTTGGCTAACCGTCTTCCCCTGAACCCATGTCTTTCATTTGATTCGCTCAAGTCCTGATCTATAAGTTTAGTACTAATCTGCCTTTCTGCCTTGAAGTGTCATCAGGCTGCTGGGCCGGATAAGCTTCCACCAGGGTGATGAGTCTTCGTATTTTGATTTAATCAGTCTTTTTGGCTGAATTCGGGAATGTGAATGTGTTCCAGTAAGCTGGGACAAATAAGTCAGTATACCTTTCTCAAAAGGAGATCGAAGAAAACGCTCCAACTGCTGGGGTATTACTCCATTTGTAATAAGGCTGTTGGCTTTAATCATACTCCAACGTCTGACCTCATCACACAAAAGGAAATCCGAGAGCATCAGGAAGGATTACGACCAGTTAGGAAGAGCACTGACCAGACCTTCACATTATGCCAAGTAGTTTAGCAGCGACATGAACACCGGTTTGCTTTTTTTTGACTTCAGAGCAGAGGACAGTTTAGTTTTTCTGCATGGTCAGTGAGGAATGCTCTCGAGTGCTGTTAATATTCACTGTGCCATTTATTCCCACCCTTCTGGTCGAACTGAAGTTTGCAATCAGCTGTCCAAAATTTTCCTACGACTTGTGGTGTTCTCCATCATAATTTTGTTGCATTTTGTCTTCGACACCACCATGGAGTATACTCTTCGAAAGATCTCAAATCTGGTACTGGAAACTTTCACTGGCTGCAACATGTGCACAAAGAAGCGATCCTTAAGCGAGTATCAGGTGATTGGTCGGATTCAGTCGAGCAGCATATAAGATTTATCGAGTTCAGGTGGTTTTGCCAATTATTATCTAGATCCGACCATTGTCCACTAAAGAAAGCCTCGTGTTCTACTCCAAACACTTGCTCACAGAAGACAGGCAATGATGTGATAAGGCGAAATGAAGGTGGCTACTATCAACTTGATCATTACGGGATCTCCTTGCTGGGTGGGATTTAGGTGATTCTTGTTGCAATTAGTTGAAAAACTTAGAGGATACGGCATATAACCGATTTGTGTAGCAAACGTGCTGTCTCTTCCTAGTCGGAATATGCAGCTAACGCTTGTCTGTCGTTGTGTGCTACGTGAGTTTGCGTGAGTTTGCCGATTCCGCTGATGATATCTTGCTCCCAAATAATGGCCATAAGTTTTTACCTCAATGGCTTTTGCAGATGCGGGCACCTCCACCCTAATCGTTTCCTCTGGAGACACATGGCTCTTTACAATACGTTTCCATGGCTTTTCTTCCTTCTCACTATTTCCTAGAGATTTCTTCCTGTATGGCTGTATGGCAGTTAAACACCAATTTCCATTTCTGGTGTATTGCTGTCTAGGATTTTGATGACGATGGTCTACCTATATTCGCCACAACATCAAACTGCCTAAACAATAAAGATTTGTTGGTTTGTTTTTCTTCTCCAGATTGGTCGTAATAGCCAATGATCATAGGTCTTGAGTAGTATGTAATGGGCTCTTGTTCGGTGGGTCATTTATGTTGCGAGAACAACTTCCTTCATCAGGTCTCTTTGCTGGATATTATTAAAAATGTATCGCCACGTCTACGTGAAGGATCATGAAGGGGACAGCTTAATGTAGGTTGTTCTTGCAGAGAATTCTTTGCACATCTCTGTATCCTTATTACAGTAGGTTTATTGTGAAACAAAATTCCGCACTGCTCGTCATCAAAACATTTTTTAGTCCAGCTGTGCTGGTTGGAGCTGTTCAACGCAGTGCAGCTTTTAAGGTATGGATTGCTGCGAAAATTATCCCGTATTTGACCCCAAAATGTACAAGAATCCTTTACTGCATTATTTTGAATTTTATTCTGCCTTTCTCATCATGGAGTAAATTGTACACAGGGTTTTCTCTGTTATTATTCCAAAATGGTAACTAAATCCAAATTTCAGATTGAAACATGATACTGTACTCCTTTAAAAAAACAGAGAGCGAATTTGAATGGAAAAGTGGCACTCTGGTGGAAAAAAATTCCCGAACAATAAACGTGTAGTAATTACTGGGACTTATCGTCCAGAAATAAGAGAAATGGTTCTTTTACTGAATATATAGCTTGATATCCTCACAGTAATACATTTATTTGATTTCAGACATTCCTATTCATGACTACCGCTAACTGATGGAGACCTTCAGAAGTCCAGCTATATCATAGCTTATGCTTTAACCTGACAAATTCTTTTGCTTCCTCTGGTTACTCAAGCGAAAATTTGAATTCAGTTCACTTCCTCTTCAAATATTACTATCTACTATCCGATCAGAACAGTGGTGCTTCTGGTCAGATTATGAGAGCTATAAAGACAGTTTGCTGGGTTTTCGAAAACCCACAAAAATAAAGTCTAACTTTAAGTTAGTTGGACAGCTAAATAACATCTAGCTGAGCTCATTGAAATTAACAGCTCTAGAAGACTATGTTGGTGAACTTCGTCTCAAAGAATGGTTGACTTGCGCTCTCAGAATTAATGATCCAGTCTTTATCACAGTAATCTGGAATAATTGATGAAATTTTCTTGATGGACATTCAGTTTAACTAGAGATTCTGAAAGCCATACAGATTCTTCAGTTTTGGCACCAAGGAAATTCACTTCACGAGCGTGAGCAGATACACTTCAAGAAAAGAATCTTTTAAAGAGAAGCCACTCTACCTCTTCATAAGACATCCACAGTTTCGTTCTTTCTCGAGTGATTTCTATACTCCAAAGAAAAATAAAGCAAATCTCAACGTTTTCACGGTTGAAATGTCATTTGTCAATTAGCTTAATTATGCGAGCACAAGCATGAATGGTCGGTGAACTGTAAAAGTCTCTTGAACCTATTAAACGTACGCGAGAAATCGTCTTCGATTCAAAACTGGAAAAATTTTGCAACTAGTCGATGAATGTCGAGCTCTACTCCACATTTCAATGGACAACATTGGCCGCAAATGTCTTCTTATTTATGTGTTAGCTACCTACTGTAGGTTGCACATTCAACAGCAATTAGTTTTCAAAGCTGATTGACACATGACACAAACAGATGTATTTCGTAGTTGGGTAGAATTTACGCGCATCTCATTTGCTGCTGTGGCGCTAGAACCGAAAAAGGATGAGCAATCTGGATATCTGAACAAAGTTTCTGTTACGAGATGAGGATACGTGAAAAGCAAATTAGGAATTATTAAGATCATGGCGTGACTGAAGATTTCCGTAGCGATGTAAAAATGGCTTTACAGTAAACTATGGATACGCATTAGCAACATCACACGCCAAGATCCACACACGGAACAAGTGGCTTCGACTGGCGAGCATCAGTTTTCAGCCAAACAGGACTACGCTTCGGTAAGACATCAGCTGACAAGCGCGTCAGTACGACGCCCCAGAATCAGGACAGGGACCTGTTGCCAAGGCATCGGTATTGGAACCTGAGGTCACAACTGTGCCCCTTTTTGATTGGGAAGGTGGGCGCTGCCATGATTCCATGCGTCACTGGAGCATGGGATGACAGCATGAATCGCCATCACGTCCATGTCCGCAAACCATGCCGTGTCACGACCGTCAAACCAAGGTTGAAAAAGGCAGCCCACTGATAAGCTCGGCGAGGTACACCTACCTGTGTCCTCCAAACAGCTGGCAATAAGCAAAACAAAAAATCCCATCTATCTTCAGTCGTGATTGCACGGTCAACCACCCAGGGCATGACAATCACAGCTCACACCCAATTGGTTGGTTTCGTATTCGTAGGCTTTTTCACTGTCATTATTGATAGTATCATCATCATTATCATTTATTTACAATAACCGCGAGAGTAACGTTCATATAGCAAATAGCGAATATACAACTCTGTATTATCTAGTCTTTTCTGTATCCAGCACAGAAGTGTGGAATATTTTCTGATATGTTTTCTTCATACTTTAAAAAGTTGGTACGTCTCTGCGATGCGTGTCCAAACATATGGACACAGTTTTTGATGATGATTTGGGTTTTGGAAACATTTACAGACCTTCCAAACAACTGCTACTCTAGTTGAATGAGTTCTTTGGTCAGATCTCCCCGATGCATCCCTTGATAAGCCTGTGGTTCATACTCCTTGATATGTGCCTTTTATATACTCCACACACCGAGAGTAAATGTCATATTACACTCACCTTCAGTCTTCCTCAGCGAAGACGCAGGAGAGGCAAGAGTGGCGCGCGGCACTATTGCGAATAATGACCGGTTTGCTAATAGCCTGTAAGCGCAACCCAATCAGCAGCTCACGTATTCACTGGTTGAAGCATTAACTCTTACGCGATGCTCGTATGACAGTAATACCGATGAACCAAGTGACTGACACGGCACCAATAGTATGCAAGTGCTTTCCTTCACTGTTGGTCACAGTGGAATGCGTTCTCGTGTATCCAAATGACGGGCTAGTGGTTTGCGGCCAAGGTAAAGTTACAGCCTGCTTTATGAAACCAAACGATCAGACTCACCTCGACCTCTACCTGTTTCTCCGCCACCCATTGCTTTCTTAACTTCGTCGTCTCGCCTATAATATGTAATTTCTTCAGTGAACGAATATCAGTCGAGGTGGTTTACCAGTGTTGTCAAACACATCTTTGCATAATTCAGCAGCTGGGTGGCCCGCGGCCTAATGTGGACAGCATTACCGTTGAGCTCACTCGATCAACCAATTATCCAGTCAATTTAGAATCATATGCTGTCGTGGATACTGATCTCCAGTCCCCCCAAAACTCTCACCCAGTAATCAACTGTCTGTCGTTCCACACAAAGTAGTACCACAGTGTTCTCCGTACTTTCCCATCTCCAAACTCCTGACGAACCAGCCGTCCTATTTCAGCAGAATATTGGTTATAGGGTACGCGTTTAGTCATTCCACGGGTTTTGTGTTGCGAGCAATTGATTCGAGTACATCCGGTTTGGTCCCTATTTCATTTTGTGTTCTGAGGTCAGGAAGTAATAAACATAAATAAAAATGGTGATGATACTATCAATAATGACAGTGAAAAAGCCTACGAATACGAAACCAACCAATTGGGTGTGAGCTGTGATTGTCATGCCCTGGGTGGTTGACCGTGCAATCACGACTGAAGATAGATGGGATTTTTTGTTTTGCTTATTGCCAGCTGTTTGGAGGACACAGGTAGGTGTACCTCGCCGAGCTTATCAGTGGGCTGCCTTTTTCAACCTTGGTTTGACGGTCGTGACACGGCATGGTTTGCGGACATGGACGTGATGGCGATTCATGCTGTCATCCCATGCTCCAGTGACGCATGGAATCATGGCAGCGCCCACCTTCCCAATCAAAAAGGGGCACAGTTGTGACCTCAGGTTCCAATACCGATGCCTTGGTAACAGGTCCCTGTCCTGATTCTGGGGCGTCGTACTGACGCGCTAGTCAGCTGATCTCTCGCCGAAGCAATGTGTTCATCGGCGGGTGACCTATATTCGTTGTCTGTGTCATAGTCTTGTGGTGGGTGTGGGGCGTGGCGGGTGTGGTGCTTGATGTCAAAACATGACGGTGACTTTCGTCGAGTGCGCATGAAGAGGATTTGTTGTCCTTGATCAATATAGAGGCGAGCCAAATCTAGTGCATAGGTGAAGTGTTTGTTGTAAGGAAGCAGTGATAATTGCAGTACAGATTACCTAAATTTAGTACGATTTGTACCCTTCCTATATGCGGCTCAGCCAAATGATGTCGAATATTTTGCCACAACTAGTTTATGCAAAGTTCGAAATTCTAGTTATCATTCCAACCTTCTGGCGCATGGTTTCTTCTGCACTCTAGGACAAAGTGCGTTTCTCTTTAGTTGTCAAACTTACCCTCATTGGCCACTGTGTTTCTTCGGAATAGCTACTATTGTATTCTGATCTGAAAAGGACAAAACCATATTTTGCAAAGCATGTTAGGATATTTCGAATACCGTCCCAACTTAGCAATGATTCGCCAAATAACGCGAAAGCTCCAAGTGGATATACCCCTCCGGCCTTGAAATTGGTAGTTTTTTTCTTATCTTCGGGAAGCATCGCTAATAGATTAACAGAGCAAGATAACGTTAAGGAATGATAAATTGACGTAAAGAACTTTTAAACTTGAATTGGGAAGTTTTGTTTCTGACATAATAAATATCAATAGATCTGTATCAAATCCGATGGTACACGCTTTTAATCATTTTTAAAACCTTCGTAAAATTTCACACATGATTCCAGTCAAATGCGGAAACAGCTAGGCCGAATTTTTCTTGAGGTGTGCATGGAAGTGTTGATAATTGATCAGGTGGCTGTTGATCTGTTCCCCGAGCTTGGCAATTGATTTGCAAACGTCTCGTCACCATTCGAGGAGACATCTTCAGTGCGCTTTTGGGTGGACCCACCCAACAGCGCACTGAAGATGTCTCCTCGAATGGTGACGATACGTTTGCAAATCAAATGCCAAGCTCGGGGAACAGATCAACAGCCACCTGATCAATTACCAACTAATGCACCCGAGCTACCAATATTCCAGCAAATTACCAGCATGGAAGTGTGTTAAACCGAAGATGCTTGTTTCCGTAACAATGGGAAATTTTGACTCTGCGTTCTAAAAAATACCATACCGATGGTGCTTTGGGAAACTCGTTGCATAAAATCCCTCACGTTCAACGTCCTGAGCCATTTGAATGAGTCCACTTGAATAGACTGCATTTCCAGATTACACATAAGTCCGAGAAATCGAACAAAACAGCATTCGCGCACCAGGCGTCAATTTTTCAATCACATCCTTGATGTATCATCGCCAAAGCACCTGAGTCTCGTAAATAATCGCTGGAAATTCGGAGGATCTAATGGAACTGTCCACCTAAGTAATATCATTATGTTAGAATTAAGACTAAGGTAAGAAAATCCATTTCGGTTTGATGTTCCGAAGTAGATTCACTTAAGTCTCCCGCTAAAAGGAACTTTACTTCCAGATGTGTTCTCGCTTGACATCCATTCGATTTGGGGTTTAAGCACAAGATAAGCTTGTTGGAAATCGGAGCCGTCCGAGTAAGCCTTCTGACAACGTTCATCAGACTCATAAGAGGTGTCACGTGAAGGATGATGCAGCATTGCTTCTATAAGCTATTCCAATAAAGTGTCCAAACTGGTTACTGACATCCTGATATGTCGCCTTTATGATGCTTAAACGTCTAGCAGCTTGAGAACCAAAAATAAGCCAGTTACCTTAAGAATCAGCTTTAATGATCAGCTCCGTGAGCTGACTATTCAATAGTCAGACTTGTGAGATAAAAAACGAGCATAGTAAGTGCGATTGCCAATAGATTGAGTTATAAACTTACTCAACCTTTTCTTCTGTTAATTTTTGCGAACGACTAGGAGAGTATGCACGAGGTAAGATATAGTTTGGTACCATAAATCATCGGCTGGTTTCCGGTTGATTAGCACTTCTGTCCCAAAGAAAGTCTTCCTGTGTATGTAGACTGTAGGACTGTTCCATCTAATGGAACATAATGGAACGTAATAGTGGAACGTAATGGAACGGCGTCTGTCTGCACGTTTTAGTTTTTGAAAGCCCAACAGTTTTACGCCGTCGCTGTGATGTCAAGACATAATTGATTGAAGAGATGTCGGTGTCCGAATACCACGTCAGCGAATACCTTCTGAGATACTGATGGTGACAAGGTGGTTCAGTGCAGCGAAGTTGCCAACCAGCTCCGTTGTTGCTATCACCCCTATTTCCAAGATGTGACGATAGATCTTGTCCACTGGCCCTGTACTAGTATTCTAGCAGCATGCAGCATTTAGATATGGCGTCGATCACGCTATGCTGCTCGCTGTAAAAACCATTCAAGAGGTGGCTTCATAGGAAATAAACACATTTACATTCAGGCGGTACATTTGAACGGGACTAGCAAAATTCAGGGCGTGACTGTGGGCACAACACTAGGCAGTGTTCGCCTAGTGTTTGTGGGTCAGCTAGAAGCATTCCTTTGGGTAGAAAAGACAACCCCATCCGCTTTTCAAGACATCTATCCATGACCATACTGAGGGACTCATAGATGAGAGATCGGATGAGCAACGCAACAGAAGACAATACTAATCGGGTTTCCAATGAAATTGAGTCATATCTTCCTCACACTGCTATTCGGCCATATGAATTTGTGGGTACCAGTACACACACTGCTCGATCACAGTGAATTATGTGACACTCCTGTGCATATTTTTTATTTTCAGCACTAGCATTTGTTTCATTCACAGGTATGCGAGCTTACCGTACATATCTGGAATACTTTCTGGTGGAATCTACCAAAAAAAAGGCAAACTGCTGGATTTCTAACAATCCGATGAAAAGTCTGCTGGAAGAGATTCATGTTAGTCAATCGGCTAACAAGATGTCTACTCTCAGTAGACAACCAGCAGTCAACCACATTGCCTAGAGAGTACAGTTCATCTAGTTTGGCACCATATTTGTTGGCTTGGGTACAAATTAGGAATAACTTTACAGGTATTAACAAACCTGCGGCTGGAGTGCATACCAGACAACTTTCTAACAAACCTGCTTGATATGTGCATGTGGCGATGACCCTACTGCTCGTTCTTAACATTGTGGTTGACTGCAAAGCCATGAACTACTGCAAATTGACCTCATGAATCACGAATAGCTTTGATTCTGCTATTAATGTTGTGTACCGTATCGCTGGTCAGCGTCTCCTAAGATGCAAGCTTGTAAGTTGTGGCCTCTTTCTGAACGGAGATGGTAGGTTGTGGAAAATGTATACAATGTGCACAATGTTGGCTTGCACCGGGATGTGCATTCTTGTTTTTCACGAACCTATTTTTGTGCATCTTCACAAAAACGAGGATAAAGTTTTAACATAAGCCACAAAAAGGATTCTGTTCTTGCCGAAAGAAATGCGACTGCGGATACAAATTTCCGAAGATAGACCGATTGTAGTCTGCAAAGCCAACTATATTTGCCAAGCTGACCTATATCAATGATTGACACAAAATGAGGTTGAGAAAAGGTGAAAAATGAAAGGGAGCGGTTTCTCCCCGGACCAAAGTGTTTATCGGTTAAATAGCTGTGTTTTATTGTCACCAATAGCTGGGCTTTAACATTCTATCATTCTTAACGGAAAAATTTACATTACAGCTACCACGTAGTCCACCCAATTACCACAAAAATCTGTTTGGCTCCGAATTCATAAACTACCACCAGTGGTAAAAGTTTATCAGACTTAATCAGACTCTGCTTAGATAACTTCTATCTATGCGTATAACTTTTTCTGTACTGTGTTCGATAATGAACTCGTGGCCAATCAGAAGAACAGCAGTGGTGACCCATTCAGCTTCTTCTAACACCATCTTTTAATATCTTCACCTACCATTGTTTAAAACATTCATTCTGATTTTTACCCACAATTTCTTGGCAATTTGTGGTTAAAGTACCGAGTAAGTTTCCAAGTATTTCCACTGGGGAACTTTATGTACCCATATTAATGTTTCTTTAGGTACGAACAGGAACATTAGGCGATTACAGACAGAAAACACCTGTTTTAACGTTATATATTTTACTGCACGATAGAAAAGGGCTGACAGTTGTTTAAACAGAAGCTGTTCCAATCTCAGTTGTTGCTTTACGTACGTGAGTTTGAGAAAGATGAAAACGAAGGGAATGGAACAACGGGTGCTGATGTGTGTGAGAGCGGAGACTGTAAATTTAGCACTGTAATTCGTGAGCATTGATTAATGGTCCTTTTTAGTTCAGATGAATGCCGATTCTCGAATTACATCACGCGTGTGTAAAATATTTAGGTAAATTAAATGTATCAAGGACTTTTTCGTAATGAATGAAAACAGCGAAGCAGCGCAAAAGCTGCAACTCATCGGTAATTCTGCCTCAGGAGTAACGAAAGATTTTCTTTCTATGACTAACCGTTTTTAACAAAACCCGTTCAGCACACAACGATTTTGCCCCTAAAGTCAGTTCTAGCTTACAGAGCTATAACTGTTTGTTGATATGTAAAGCCGAGTTGCTTTTAGCTCCTAAGGCACGCTGGGAAAAGTCAACAAGATGAATAGCTGCATAAGGATACGGATGATCGAGGCTGGCTTTCAACAAGGTGTAACCAACGGACTACACTCATTTGCTCACCAATTTGACTTTAAGGGGAGACACAAATGAACTCCAACTGAATCATTAGTTTGTGATATTTTCAACTGGATGTGTTACACGAAGGCTTCCTCTTGTTTCAATTAGAATGACATTCGAGATTTTGCAATATATCTTGCTGAAGGAATACTATTCATAAGGTTGCTGAAAACTTCACGACAGTCCACAACCGGCTTCATCCTTCCTGCAGATCCTCATGTATGCGCAGTGCCCGATTTTCCGTCAATACTGTGTTCTTAAACACAAGTAGAACCCAGGTAGAACAGAAGCTTGGCGAAGGCTCTACCTAATGGGCCCAAAGAAGGGCACAACCGGTCGTGGGCTGTCGCAGAGTTTTCAGCAACTTCATGAGCAGTGATCCCTCAAGAAAAAAATATATCTGAATTCTGGTCGGACAGATTGTTTCAATGCCTTTATCGCCGTAAAATTTGATCTAATTTCCATATAGACAAGTAAAAAAAATTGAGGGGGCTAGAGTCATTTAATGGTTAGCACTCCGAGGTTAGAAGCTTTTGTGGTCGAGATATCGACCCACATGTGCTCGCTAGCAACATTCTGCATGAAAGTGCAATCACTCGAATGAAGAAATGCTCAACTGAAACTCATATTAAGTGATCATGATGCAATCTCAGCTCAAAAAGTGTTACAATGACTAGCACAACTGTAAGTTTTCTAATTCATGACAAATTTATTTCAAAAAGCACACTTAAAAAATGTCCTTACTCTTGAGATACCTTTGAAGAACGTCTGCTCCAGAATATTAACCTTATTGTACACTACTCGAGTACTAAAATAGTACACAGTTATAGAACGAATCAGTTCAGTGACGGCTAACTTTTTGTGGAACATCCCACCGTCAGTATCGGAACAAATCTAGATGCCCTCAAGATTTTTGACCAAGCAGCAGAGACAGTGATCTATTGATCTATTTGGGCCACAACTCCGTAAGTGACAAACTGGAGTACTTCCGCTAAGGGTAGGAACTAATACGAGATCGAAAATTTTGATTTTTGCTGTATTGCAACCTTGTCGCCAGAAATCGAGCAACCAACAACAGTGTATTGCTGAATGTAATGTCTCCACAACTAGGCGTTATAATCGCCAGAGGACAGTATCAAAACTGTCCTAAAAGTGAGTCACTTGGATTCGAATTATAGAAGTCTATCAAATAGCCCCAAGTTGTGAATTTGATTCACAGTGTGAGTTTGGTGCCGAAAAGGTGAACTAGCTGTGCAAATTCAGCAGTGGCGGACGGCATGCTGATGATCTACCTAACTTAACATCTACTCAGAATTCGAGCACAAGAGTGGACAACCGACTCACCTACCTTTATCCATTCGAACAGTCTAACGGAGCTACCAAAAAAACAGGACAAACCCTCCAAATAGTGTACCTAGCTTAATTATATCAAAACAGCGAGTAGCGGTGCAAATTGGAGTTCACCTGCCCAAAAATCCCAGAATTTTCCTGCTTTGTTCTCCATAACGGATCTCACGTTATTTTAAACAAGAGGCATTTGCGCATAGTTTCTTCACTTACGGATTCGAACTTGTTTCACGTTCAGAAGCTATTACGGTAAGATAGTATTTTGCTAATCTACAATTTGAAGGTTGATCAGACTGGTGGATTCAGTTTGGTTGTATGGTCTACATCGAGAGCGTGCACCAATATGGCTGTCAAAATCAAACCGGCATATTCATTTATGATGATAATTTAGTTGTGATAAGTTCAAACTTGGAAATTTCGTGCCTTTTTTATATTTATTTTCACGCCACCTGAGAGCTGAGTCACTCAGCTGGAAACGTTTATCGTCGGATCTCAAAAATTTCAAATTGATGGTTTAGAGTATTTGTGGTGTCAAATCCGAAGTACTAAACAGGATAGCATGAACGATTTGATTGGACAGCAAGGATTCGCGAATATCAGGAAGTATTATTGATTAAGCAGGGTCACAAGGTAAGGTGGAGCCTATTGTTAGGCTCTGCTACCTTATATATGTTATTCCATTGCAGGCAGATATT
This sequence comes from Opisthorchis felineus, assembly GCA_004794785.1. Classification (NCBI taxonomy): domain Eukaryota; kingdom Metazoa; phylum Platyhelminthes; class Trematoda; order Opisthorchiida; family Opisthorchiidae; genus Opisthorchis; species Opisthorchis felineus. The sequence continues at coordinate 423,228 of SJOL01007097.1, forward strand.
AGAGCTACCAAGAAATATACTTCATCGTGCTGTTGAGGTAAACAAATATAACAATGGGAAGTCAGTAGGGAATAAAAAGCACATCCCAAGCGCTCTTCACAAAATGGCCACAGGATAAATAAATATTTCTGATTTTTAATCAGTATTCTTCTGGCAAACAACAAACATTTACGTCCAATCACTTGATCATGAGTGATTTGTAAAACTTGTTTCAAGAGTAGCGGGCGGTTTTCCGAAAAAATCCTGGGGGCGTCCATATGAGGTCAGGCGCCATGAAACAGGGAGTTGAAAAATGAGTATTGCTGTAGTTGCGTGGGTGCAAGATGAGAAAAAAATGAAATCACTAACAAATAGGCGAATGCTGAAGGAAATGTACAGACCCTAGCTGAAAGTTCGGATGCGTCACATCTTACCTGGTATACACGAGAGGCACAATGATGATGATTTCCAATGAGGATAAAGAAGCTGTACAGTGCCTGGTTGATTTACCTTGCACTATTGAATATTCCAGATTTTACAGTTTGCTCTCGTTTCGACACGTGTTAAAGACATACCTAAAAATCGTTACTTTTCTCGCACCCAAATATTTGTGACAATCATTTTGATGAAATTTTGAAAACGAATCACCGTTTTCCATTTAATCTGTCAAGTTGAATCTGTAACTGACATGTGCTTGCTTATTGACGTGTGCTCTAAATAATTTTCCCAATTAATCAAACAAATTTCGCGTGTTCCAACAGGGTTTTATCAAATGCCAGTTATAAATAATAATTATAACGAGATAAATGTGCTAGGCCATGCTGCTTCAATAGTATCAGAGACACATCTGAAATTGGTGATACCGTATGTTGTAGCCGTTCTTTGTGTGTGCGCTCACACAAATAAGTAATTATGAAAACGTTTGCTTGCTTGATAAGAGAAGCAGCTAGGATTGAAAACGAAACGTTCGTACTCAAAAGCCGTTTATTAACAATACCGAAATAACCAATAAAGTATGGGTGCAGAATAGACACAACTAAGAGTACGGTGATTCTTACAAGATTCTTGTCGATGTTTTCACCGCTAATTTTGAACGCAGTGAAGTGATGATGGTGATCGGTGATGCTGAGACATTGGAGCAGTGAAGTACATGTATGGGCACGGGGTGGTATCGATTGCACGAAAATTTGGTGTACTATGATGCAGCGATTTTTCGACAGTAGGAATAAATGAGCTTACCGAATGACACTCGCATTCAAAACTCGGAACTGTTAAAATTCTATGGTTATAGTAGATGCACGGAAAAAGCTTTTACAGAACTCGAAAGACAGTTTTGTCGGATGTCACTTAAGCAGCTTACAGCTCCAGTAGAGAATGGTTTGCGTGCATTTCACGTCGACCTTTCATATGAGAAAGCTGTTACTAACGTGGATGCGAACTCTTGATTACTCAGTAGTCAAGGAGCCAACATAGTGATCGAAAGGTTCGTGGTTCGAACCAATCCCGGCATCTCGACCACTCCTGTCTAGCCTTGGGTAACCTGGCGCTATCTCAGCCCTTATTGTTCTTCCAGGTAGGATAGCAGCTAGACAACGAAGGGGTGTAGTAAGAGGGATTCGCCAAAAGTATTTCATAGGATGGCGTCTGCATCATCTACATCTGTGTATACTCTGCATACTGATCGACACCTTTTTGTACCTACGTGCACCTTTTTGCACGTAGTCATAGATGAAAGTTTCATTTGGGGGTGTTTTGATAAAAAAACTTTTTTGACATTACAGATTTAGCCATACTGTTAGGCCCCTTGAATGACAGTCCTACTCTTTTGAGGAACAGGCCGTGCTCTGCACGCCTAAGGTACTCTGGTCTAATTCATTTTACTAGCAAAGACTAATCTGGGGAAACACTTTCGGTGGAACTGCCCTGCATTCTTTTCTTGTGGGAAAAAACTCCCCTCTAGTTCCACGTCTAAATGGAAACACAACGCTGTTTGTGATTGGTCCTAGTTTAGCATTAGACTATCAGTTAAAGCGGTCGATTGATCTATCAAATCTACTACACTATCCCGCATTACTGTTGGCTCTCTCTTTGACGAGACTTTAGCTGTATTATTGAATGAGTTTAAAACACATCACTCACTTATTTGCCGTGCAAACGGAAGCTACTTAGGCTAGAGAATAGACCAGCCGATTAGATTTGGGTCCTCTTATCGTCATATGAGCAAGCAGCTTGGATATGCGGTGACCTTATGGGGTACTAATTATCATTATTATTATTACTTATTAAAATTTATTTATCCTAGTAGCTCAAGTGACAGGGTTGTCGTAGTGTTGCAATAGTAAAGTATTATTTGCTGCATATATGGACCCGGGACAGAATTGTTGTGCAGTTCGCAGTTATCTACATCTTGGTAGACTAAATACGAAGGCATTTAAAACATGTTAATTTGGTCTAACTTTTCAAATGGAGTCGCTTGCGTTTCGAAGACATTTACTAGCCTACCAAGGTATGTGTTAGTGGCGACCAGTAGTACAGTAACACTGAGGAACAAAAGATTGTGATAGGAAGCAACTACAAAATACTATCGATAGCATAGACTGAGCACATTTTTACCGCAAAGTCTAACACAGTCATATAGTTGGATACCAATGAAGGATACAATTTTAGGAAAGGCTTGCTATACTGGGTTGAGTCTCAAGCTGTACTCCCTGAAGACAGAACATTTGACCTTAATTTTTTTGAGGTCCTGTATGAAATCAGGGTGTCTTACATTCGGAATGATCACACTGGTCCAAATATAGAATAAAAACTATGCGACTACCAAGAACAAAGTTATTCACTATGCGAATACCTCGTACGGTTTTGCACTGAAGTATGTCTGGTTGTAAAAGTGCGCAATTCGGATTTTCGGCCAGCTGGTTTGCTGTTTGACTTAAACGACAACGGGAACAGAACTTATACGCTAATACAGATCGGGTTAAGTTTGACTAGAATTTTATAGGGTGAATTCGATACTGGTGCCTTATGGGAGTTAAGACCCACTTGTATCCCTTGTCCGTAGATTGCGGCAGCTGTGAGCAATGTTCGTTTCAGAAAGATTTTCCTTCTACCTCACTGCAACTGCGAGGACGAGACATGTGTTCTCCAATTGATGATATCCACCCAGTTTTCTACCTCGGTTTATTGTTGCTCTGAGGTGCACTTGTTCCGTTAGGTACAGTTCAATGTTCGTTGATCCTTTCAGAAGTGATCCTCACTAGCTGGAGACTGGATATTTCTAAGCAAAGGGGCCGGAGGAATCGTACGTATGTAAATGACGCTGAATTGGCATAACACCATAAACTTTGTTTTTCACTTTTTGAGGTAAGAACTCAAGGTACACACCAGGTCCTTTCTTCCTCGGGAAACATCAATTTTGAACAGAAAACAAAATTTACACATAGGGCCTAACCCTGTTTACCATCTGAACACCCGTAGTTGATACTTAGTATGCACGTACGCCTCACTTACGCTCGACTGATTGCTTTCCAGACCACGCATAAATAACATTCCAGGTGTTGTGTAAGACAATTCACGGAGAGAGCTCGAGGCAAATCTGTAATAGAAGGACACTTGTAATTGCGAAAGCTTTATCCAGATGTGTTCGGGAGTTGACAACATATGTTGTACATGCAGATCAACTGGCAATTACTTGGTTAACCTAAACTGTAATGCTGTAAATAAGAAAGAGACAGAACTTAGCTGAACACAGTTCACTCAGCGATGTAGAAACCATTGTTGGTTTGTGGTTTTTCGTTATTCGAACAATGTAAATTCATTTGACTTTTTGTGGTAATCATCTACCTATTTTGCTTTCACTTTGCGAAAGATAAATAATAAATAGGAAGAATAAGTAAAGTGCCAAATTCGGTACTGTGCACGTGAGCACCTTTTTAGTGTTGAACAGAAGTCGTAAGTCATTACATTGAAGAAAGCCTGTAACGTGGGCGGTCTCGGTTACCCGGAACTTAGCTTCATTCGTAAAGTCCTGTCATTCTTCTTCAGATTAGTGAGCAAATTCAGTCCATTGGATTTTGAAAGGCAATCTGTTCAAATTCTAATGGCTGTGCTCAGAGTGAAACAAACGATCAGACGCAGTTGTACTGGATGGTGGTTGTTGAAGCTCTGCTCAAAACAACAGATAACCAACTCCTGAGTAGCAATGATATTAATACTGTGTTTTACTTGCAAGTGATACAGTCCAACACGGATACAGGAGTCTTGCAATATCAGACACCTTGAAGTCAAGCAAAACCGAAGAATATTTCTTTCAACGTCGAAGTCAGTTAGACTTTGAATTCTAAAAATGATAACTTTTCGCATATCGGCACTCCATTGTCCAGTCTAATGAACAGGAGGTTTGTAATTTAAACGTCAGATGAATGAGCAGAAAAGGATTGCATCTGAACCTTTGAAGACAGCTTATGTATCGTGTGTATACTGTACATACTAAGAGGTGCATAACACAGTGTGCGTCTGAGAGCTTCACAATAGAAAAAAATAACACCCGTATCAATTAAAAGAATGGTGCTAACCTTCCCGTCCATTGGCCTGGACACGATAAGAGGTAGGTCCACTATACCTAAGGCGCAAAACAGCACATTATTGCAGAACTAGATAAGATTCAATATACACATAGACGCCTGGTTGGAAAAACCGGACGGAGCTTTTGTTAGTTAGCCTAACCATCTGTTTGACATAATCATCTCCTGAAAGCTATTTCACCTTGTTTCATATATTCCACCACGACATTTCTGAGGAAGACTTCCTCTAAGTAGCCGATTAAAACATTGCTAAGCTTATGTTATTTTCGGCATCTTCAAATAGTTTAAAAGACTCCCATGTAACATAAGGGCATGCCAAAGTAACATACAAGTTCGGAGAAAGGCCTAGCGGTTCATTGTACTCTAAAATGGATCAAAAATACTGAAGATCTGACAATAAAAATTAGCAAAAAAAGCTTGTTTCCCATGATTGATACTATTAACCGATACGCAACAAATTCATGGATACTAGTGAGAAATCATATGCATGATTAGATATACCTACGGGTTCGTTACGGGGAATAGAGGAGTATGTGAGCCAGTGAGCCACTGAACCACACTGATTAGTCTGCTATCAGACCAGTCGTGTAGCTAAATCAGAACGGCATAAGTCCAAAGGTCATACAAGTTACTTTTGGTCAAAGAGGTGTCAGTTAAGCAGCCTTTGTGATCAATAGCAATTCGCAGCATTCGCCACCAGTTCAGATGAACGATGTGTAGCAAGTGGAAGGGATTTTCTTGCTCTATGGAGTGGGCAATTTCGTCTAGATACGACAAAATCGCATTGGAGCTGGTCTTCTTCCAATGTGTTCATGCATTCTGTCCGAGGGACGGCTTGTCGTGCAACAACAACAACAACAACAACCACAACAGCAACGGATGACGCTTCATCCTCTTTTGCAAGCTCTTTGTGGAAGTACCTAACCACAAACTTGGTATCTGACTACTATTGTATAAACTTTTGATGCATCGGCCCATCTAACGTACAGCAACGTAACATGCTTTGCCCGCTGCATTTGATCCCCCCACGACTTGAAGAGTAAGTTCATTTTCAATAACTACGGAGTTTGATCTTAGGATAATAATGCACAAAGATAATGATAACTGTACTTTGGATGAGCATTGTCTAATTTTGTCTAAAAACCCGACAAACATGGCACTTAACTATTGACTAACTTCCAGTTTAATCTGTCACGGAGTTCAATTTCATCTTTGGATTGAAATAGACAAGACCATCTCGGCTGAGTCATATATGCTGCCATGGTTTGAAGAATTAGCTACGAGAGATCATTTGACAATTCAGAAATCCCTCCTGTCGGACGATCAGTCATCCAATACGGGATTTAGAGATTTAGCCGGGAGAAAGCTCAATAATTTGCTTGTTCATTCACGTTCTCCACCTTATCCAACTTTCCTGTCCCATTCTGTTTGACATGTTAATCCAAGTTCCTAATCCGTAAAAACCCTCATAGTGAATTTCAGTTAGAACAGTTTTTCCATCTTTCCTTTCCCTAAGGTTTGCCAACGATTCTGTCTTTGAAATAAGGTGGATTAGAAAAAACGGAAATCTTCAAAAGCAATATGACATAGGATTTAATCAGAATTCAGTTCATTCATTCAACTGGGGATTTTTTCAAATTGGAGGTCATGCATATACTTTAGATCCAGGAGACCAATTAAGGTGCTGTTGCTCCATGATGGAGGCCTGTTAAAAGAGCTTATGTGAAGCCCATTTAGCATGCTCTAGTGTTATTCAACCCACCCCGTAAGACAGCATTACTAAGGAAAAAGCAAACGAAAAAGTCACGTCTTGAAGGTGTCCACTGTTGACAGAAGAACCCCTCCAAGCAGTTCTACAAAGATTGATGAAAACAGTCTGATCGATTTAGTACGATGCTTAAATTGAATAGCCACTCAGTTAGCTCGTTACTCAGACTTTTCTAGCCAACACGTCGGTTGCATTTACCTGCTTCATATGCCATTTCATTTCTACGTCAAGGCAAGTCAGCCAGTTTGTAAATAGTCCTGCAGTTTTCTGTATACCAAAATACAAGCTGACTCTTCGCTGGAATGATGAGATGCTTTTTACCACAGATGCTTACTAGTCATCAGTGGCATTAGTAAGAAAGTGCATCACTCATGTTATACGGTAAAACTCATAATGGTAGTTCGGGTTTGTACTTCTTTTAAGACTTAAAACCATTGCTTTGATCTAATCGTACTTAGCCGTCAGCTGAGTTTATTGGGTCATAGAACGAAAGACAGTAGCAGACTGAAAAGAAGCTACCGTCATTCAGCATTGGTTACTAGATCCTCTCTTTATCTAATCTATTTGCTCATCCCAACCCTCTTTGAAGTTAATCTAACGAAAGTCATTTCAGACCATTTTTACTAATCCGATCGCTAGGACTAGAAATATACCTTGCTCGTCTGTCCTCTTACCACTGGAAGTTGTTGTCGTAAGTAACTATTCTTATTCACCAGACAGGACTGATTTCGCTGATAGCACGCCGGAATTCGCCGGCAATTGAATTAACCTCTGATATATTAAAGTGTCTGGTCGTGAAAAGGACCACAACAGCAGATTTTGCAGACGAGGTAATTTACTCGACTTAACTAGACTGGGATGTTATTGTACGGTTTAGTAGTCTGCAGTTGAAAGTAAGTGTACGGGATGAAAATTCTCTCAGACTCTAGTGAACCGACAAAACATATGGTGTCTTCAGGCCCGTATCACGGGATAAACGTAATTCAGAAAACCATTATTGTTCCCGAAATGCTCCGATTGCTGGTGCATACAAACGTGAGCTTGGAATAAATCGGCTTGAATTAGCGCAGAGTTAGTGCATTGTCCTTCCACACCAATGCATGAAATTCACTCACTCAGACTACTCTGTGAATAGACATTCAGCAAAATATGACTAATGGGGAACTATTGTGATATTGCCCCTTTGATAAAGCGTGGTATCTTTTACAATAAATTAGAATACAATTCACGTTAAGAGACATGGTACAACTTAAAACAGAACACTAAAAGTAACAGGTTCCACAAAACATTCCCTGGATCCATGAAAATGCGGCTAAGAAAAGTCCTTCCCGAACACTTTTGAAATAACAGTCTGGACACTGCAAGTACTTGAGTCACTTAAAGAAGACCTCTGGTATTATCAAAACCTACTTGTTGCAAACTCAGGTTGGATTTTGCAAAAAAGGACAAACACCAACGAAATTTGTACACTCACAGGTCAGGCTAAGGACGGAACGTACGGGCGGAATTACTGAAACAATGTTGCAAGTAGTGAGGCACTTTTTTATCAGTTTACGCAGATTTCGGAGGGTTTGTGTAGGAATTTAATTACCAGAATTGTATCCGTTTAGGCTGGTTCAGTAAATAGGAAGCACATCCTGTTGTAAACTTATAGGGAACTCAAGTGAAGAAACAGAAATAGTGGCTAACTTAAAAGAAAAAACGGTACGGCGAAATCAAGCTTGCTTGCGAAAAAAATTGTATGGTGAACAGTTCATCATCGTCCGATTAGCAGTTGCATTGTTTGTAACAAACCATTATATTGTGAATTTATTTATTCGACATAGAGATTGTGGATAGAAATTCCATTGCGTTCTTTGAGATGAGCACCGTTGATGATTCCCAGTAAGGACAAAACAGCTGCACGGTGCTTGTCGGTTTTCAGGCTCGATTGGCTTCATTTATAGTACAAAGGCTCTAATGAGAATTTACAAACCCCCTCTCTCCTCACTTCCGGCGTTTAATACCACCATTTATTGTAACAATATACAAACTTAGGGCTGCCCACCGGGACTGGAGAAGACGTCATCAGTTTGCAATTTGCTTGTCTTCCAAAGACTTATGTCATATATGTCTATTTGTCTAACGAGAGCGAATCAAAATAATATGGTTAGGTTTTAAAGTGGTATATGTTACGGGTGCGGGTGACAGTGCCGTCTGCGTTTAAAGTACTAGTTTTTTGTACCAAAGTAAATCAAAACCAAATTGTGTTTTCAGCCTTGTTTGAAACAAATTTGTTCATTGTTTTTTGTGTAACTGATTCCTCAGTCTGTTTTGAATATCTCTTAAGATTCATTGGTTGTGGAAGTCTTTTGGGAGAGCGACTAAGCTGGCTTACTTATACTCCTCTCTTAGGTCTTCAGAGAAAAGTTGAATTCAGCCACAACCAGGAGATTGCTTTTTTAGGGGATAGAAGAACTTGCGTCTTCAGAAAGTCTGGTCAGTTTGAAGAGGATGTTGCTGGGTTGGTCACTAGATGGGGGATAAACCCTGCTTCAAAGTGTCCAATAGTTATGTAACTAATAAAAGCGGTTATTTTGCGATGCATTTCTGCCTTCTGTCCGGTTTTCCAAGAGAGGGAACGGCTGAAATGTTTTCTGTCGAAACGTTCCTGTCGGAAATGTCTCCATACTTATGCACTCTATTGTTTAACCCCTCCTTGACTTTGTTTTCCTTGCTTGGATTGTCTGAATCTCTAACGTGATTTCCCGATGCAAATTGAGTGGAAATGTCTCGATCTATTGAAGGAAATAGATTGCCCTTGGGTTGTTATGGCTCCAGTCGAATTTCCATAGTTCCTACTCCTGATGGACAGTTATCTTCAGTTTCATGCTGCTGTGCTTCTCTGTCTTACTGGCTATGAAAATGTCCGAAGTCCCTAAGTGTACTTGACCATGGCTGATCTCCAAATCTTGCTTTTGTCTCGCTTTACTTCCTTCACATTTCCTTCAACCAACATCCCTGAGATGATATCATTGATGATATCATTTGTACCTATTGAGAGCTTTCCAGTCCGACTGTATATGCACGAAAACCAGTGTTTGATATTTAGGTTTGGTCATTTGACTAGTGCTCAGAATGAGTTACCGTGACTGCACTCCTTTTTAACGGGGATCACAAGTGCATGTCATGACATCGGGCTTTCCCCAGCTAGTTACAAGCGAATGTAATGGGTGTGAAATCAAGTGGACGGCGTGAATGCGAGAGTAAATCACTGCCTGAACACGACAGTACTACGCGGCACTCTCACTAAAGGGCACCGCAATAGTGTTAAACCAGACAACCTGTAGTTGGCGAAATACACTCATCTGCAAACAAATTTGGTTTTGCGAGAGTAGTGCATTACGAACAGACAACCTGTACTTTTAATTTAAAGATGCTCCAAGCCAAGAACTTACGACCTTAGAAGGCATTGAAACTTAACTTGGCAAAAGATGTATTAGTTCCCGCTTTCTGACATAACTGCCTAGATCACAATTTCGGTAGCACAGCACTGAAAAATTGCACCCGTATCCGTTACTGATCCGCAAAAGCACCCAGTAGCCTGTATTGGTAGGAGCGGTCAAGGCTTACAATGGACTGAATACGGAATGTTCCATGAACCATTCCAAGAACACATTGCTTTGTATTAAGCTGTCAAATGGGAGCTAAACCAAAGTAGACGTCCAGAACCTGGTTCAAGTCTTGTTCAAACAAATAACCTACCTTCCTTAACAAACTCGTGGTGGGCGGTTTACGGGCATTGATTTTGAGACAGTATTTAGAATACAGATGCACTTTTCAGTGAGTGGTCTTGCTCATAAGTAGCACTGGCGTTGTGACGCAATCTCACTAAACTGGGCCATTGCCATTGCATCGAAGGGAAAAATGTGGAGCTACATATAGCAAGCAAAATATAGCAGGTCTGAAAACACTGCTTGTTACTATAGGTATCTGCTTTCAGATGTTACCCACAAAGCTGTAAACGTAGGCTAATCCGTGATGCCGACCATGAACCATCTGCACGGTGGAGGGAAACCACGCCTGCAGGTTTGTCTGTTGTTAGGGCGTAAACGTGCCTATTACGTAAATAGTCCTTACTAAGAACATGTCTAATCCTCAGTGGGTAAAACTGACCCGACCCACCATCTTGATTCTTGTTGTTGTTGCTTAGGCACACCCTTAAGGTTTTATAAAATCTATTCGTGCACACATGGAACTACAAAAAACTGAATAATTTTGAAAAAAACTGTCCCAATCAATATTTTTTTGATCATCTATGAGTTGGACAAACATGGGGACAAAAAATACCTCAACGGTTTATCTGGCTTTAATTTCGCTGTGGAGCCGCGCACGTCCGGTGGACCTGGTAGTCAAGTTCACCGAGTATTAGAGAGGACTACATGTCTGCACTGCACTAATCTGAACGGAAGAATGAGTATAGATTTTGCATAAACCCCCAAACAGCAAACGCCTACAACGTTGACTACTATACTCTAAAACTACGTCTGACGGTCTAAAGTGTGCACTCTAAAAGTGGTTGTCGACTTCACTCAAAGTTAAAAGTACTGACAATCTGGTTTCCAACTTGACCAACTCTCGGGAAGCTTAAACGCGTTTCGTAGACTACTGAAGCATAGCTTTCTCACATATGAGCGAATTTCATTTCACTGTGAACATCAATCCTGCAGGCTGCTTGTCTACATCTCTCCACATCATATGTGAAACTCAACATGTCTCTGATGGCAATTTTTGTTCCCGAATTGATTGTATGCTGAACAGGATTTTTTGAAGCATCAAACTATATAACCTCTGTGAAGGCTATAAGTACAGATCGAGTATTAGGTAAAAACATTTAAAAATTTTGGCTCGCGCTTTAGAAATTTTATTTACACACAAGATATCCTAGATACATTTTAAGGCTACATCACTGTTTTCTGCCATTGATCGATTGACCTAGAACAAATTTTATCAGCATATGATTGATAGTCTGGTATAGCGATTGAACATTCTCACACCGTCACCGAATGGAAGAAAATGTGCGGAAAGAAACTGACTGCATCTTTTTATGGCTAACAGAATATTTTAAACAATCTCGGTTAGCTTATTCGTACTGAAGTCACAAATGTTGAAAGCGGCCAGTATTCGTTGGGTAGAGGCTGTTCCACGCTTGTTCCAACCGATTAATATGGCAAACAGCTGGGAGTATTCAGCTGGGTATCCAGTACAACAATGTTCAAAGGAGAGAGCAATCACAGTATCTCACAGAATCAGATTAAGTTAAACATACGTACTGTAAGTGAGCAATACTTCATCGAAATGGACCCAAAAACGACGACAAAAATATACTTCCGTTACCGCTTCGTTAGCTGTTTCCGACGCATATAAGTTTTACCAAGTATTGTTGGTGACGACCCTCAGGAACAGTTGTCTGGATGTTGTGTCCTCCTGTGCTAATCACCTAATTGGACGAAATGCAGCCAATATATATATATATATATATATATATATATATATATATATATATATATATCTTACCAGTCTTATGGCTGGAAGTATATGCTAGATTTGGTAATTGTTAAGTTAGATGAAAACTTTGGCGTCAAACCAGCGTTAAAATACCATACGCGTTTGCAGATGAGAACAGGTATAATCATGAAGCTTTGTCGGACGTCACAATGCCATTTAGCAGTGAGACAGGCCACCTTAACACCAACTCGTATTTAGGACAAATGTTGGCCCGTACTATTCTGTTCAGTAGCACTAGAAATACGGACACAGAATTCTATTTTCTTGGACAAATTTTCAGTGTCCTGATAGTGTGATAGACTTTGATAAGTTACTGCTACACTTCACACGAATAACGTTCACAACAAAATAACGTAGATCAGAAGCTCGAGAACGTCAATTTTTAGTCCGACAAATATTAGACAAATTCTAAGTTAACGACATTTGAAGGACTAGAAATTTGATGACCACCCAGTGGGACCAATTTGCCATGGATGGCATTTTGAAGTTAGAGATGCACGAGAATTTTATGCACGAAGTCCACTGTCATAAAATTAATTTTACTTCTGCCCACTCAAACATTTACTGGCTAGATCCTCTTTTGACCACAAGCATGTATTATGAATCTATCTCCCTTACACTCCTTTCATTTGTTTTTTAATGGAAACCATCTAGTTTATATGACTTACGTATTCGTCCGTCTAAATAACTATCAATCTATTTCTGAAATAAACAATTTCGCAAATCTTCAGCATCGTTAGCATGAACTGCATACATCATAAACTTGTAACGAACGAGTGAAGCGGTCTGAAGTTGATCAAAAGGTCTGTTAGTCTTATTGCGTGGTACGTGCACTACGCGCTGTCGGGGCTACCGGTGTTGCAATATATATATATATATATATATATATATATATCAAATGTCTACCGTCATGAAAATCTCTCACACATTGGGCCATGACACAAGAAAGGCCCAAATATTTTGTCTGATAACATGCTTCAACATCAAGAGTGTTTTAATATAAAATATGCATGAAACCTGTCCTTCAATTACTACAAAATAATGTAGGTCAGTAGCCCAACATATCAAACCTCCATAAGAACTTCTTACATGAATAGAACGGTCCAGTTTATTCAGTCCAGTGTAATATAGTGACGTTGACCGTTGCCACTCTATGAATTGCTTACTATTTCTATTTCACAAAAATAGCAATATAAGTGTTCTGCAGAAGCAACCTGTGACAAGCACGGTCGAAGCAACATAAACATGCCACAGGACTAATTCTAAGTGAAACTCACTTGCTCTCCGTTTTGTTCGAAAAAACCCTCGACACTACCATCAAAGAAATGATCAAGTATCACATCGACTTTGATCATGGTGCTTAATTTATAACTTTATGGTTAGTTCCCTGAAAGCATCGTATTGCTGTTAGTATTTGTATAGAGGAAAATATTGCTAGCTCAGGTAGCGTGGTGGTTGTGCACAACCACCAACCCATCGCTACGCGCCACTACGCTCCCCAATAACGCACTGATGATGTCACCTCGACTGGTGATGAAACGTTTGCAGTCAAATTGCCCAGCTCAGCGAACACGCCAACGACCAGGTTAGCATTTGATTCACGCTGGCAGATATCAATGTAAACAAGTCTCCTCCACAATCACGACATTGATAAAAACACTCTTAAGAAAACTCCTTCTCGCCACGTGAGTTGTCCTTAAGAGCCCAGCTAAGATTGATTCGACCTCCATAGGACAGCTAAATTTCATCCATGGAGACAGCAAAGATTATATAGTAACCTATCGGGGGATTGCCTAACCTCTTTTTTATTCACCCCTAGTCATCAGTAACTTCTTTTTTTGGTTCGGCATGCTGGGTTATTTTGAGAGCCATTTGGTTCACTTCCTTAAAGGATTTTTCGAAAAAAGACCTGTTTGCAAACGTATGTATATTTCAGTAAATTTCTCGCAGATACCAACAATGCCTGAACAACCTATTATTGTTTCCCATGATTCCGGTTCGGTACATTTAAAGCATAGCAACATTTCGTTTTATTTCGCAACAATGAACTGTTCTTACCGAAACGTCCCGATTTGTGGAAATTGTTCAAGAAATAGGCCAACCATAGGCACGAAGGACGCGGTGAACACACACTAGCCAAGGTATACACAATAGATGATGGCTGACAGGTACCAACAATGGCCACTGATGCATTAGGATTAACGTCTGGATGTGCCCTGCGTTTGTATGTGCCTGGTCTTCAGTGATTCTGGGTGTCCAGTTTGCTTTTATAACATTCTCTCGAAAATTTAGGAAGCTGTCCGTTCAAATTAACATGCCTTACAGATAACAGATTTGGAAATTTTGCTGTTGGCAATCCGAAAGGGTAGTTTCTTTTCAGTCTGCAATCTCATCAAAAGCATCACAAAATTGACGAGAACTTGTCTAAGTTATTTCAGTTGTCACTTTTAAGTCTTGGACCTGGCGTCATGTCATTTATCGCCTGAACGTAGAATGGCCCAACAAAGTGCGTGTGGTAGTCCAGCTGCGCGCCGTTATTTGTGCACGACTAGGGAAAACTTAGGAAGCTCTCTCAGCATGACTGGCAGAAAAAGAGAAAAAAGGAATGGTTTTCCAAGTTAAGGCGCGTTGAGTGACACCTGGAGGAATGACTGTTTTGACGGGAACTTCACACTTAAAATGAAACATAACACTCAGAACAGTCAATCAGTGCTGCTGTTCTGCTCAAATACAAAAGGTAGTTGCTGCTTCCAGGACTATATTCCTTCATGATGATAATATTTGATCAGATGCAAAGACAGATCCACTTTGCGGAGGACATTTGATTTGATCTCATCATGGAAAGTTGTTACTTTTACAGGCTTACTCATTGTTGTCGTATCCGATACTCACTTTTAGTTCGAGTGCTGAATCCCTGGGTATGTGAAATCTAAACATTAGATGCCTCGCCCCTGGTCGACATTGTATCGAAATTTGGTAGACAATTTTCCAGATCATTTGATATGCAAAGAGCTAATAGCAAAAACTGATCGGGGCAAGATGACTTTAAGCTCCATTCAATGACTTAACAATAGATAAATCAGATTATCGTCCTCATTATTAGGGTGGGTCCACCGGAGAACAGAATAGTCAAGATCCCCCACGAAAACAAACCAATCTAATTCAAACGTGGTGTAATCAAATAAAAAGTTGACTGGCTTAAAAACAGCCAAGCATTCATTTCATCTTGTGTGTTACTTTAACACTATTGGTGTCACAAGGTCCGCATGATTAGCTGGGGGTTAGGTGTGCATAAGCTTACCACCTAAATCCGTTTGTGTGTGAGCACCGAGTGAAAGATTCACACCTAACTGAATTATCCTAATGAGTGAAGACTTTCTGAACTAAAAAGACTTCCTGACATGCGATTATTTCTGAATGGCTGAGCATGCACCCACCCGACAATGTATCTATTTGAGCAATCGAATCAGTTTTTACAGAACATTTATCATAAACACACCAATTCACGAATAATTACATTGAAAAGCTGTTCAGAAGTATGACTGCCTTCTAACGATACGGATATTGTTGTTGAATATCTGTCAGTCCTGATAACAAGAGGGTGAGGAAGGGACTGAAGCTAGTCCCTGGGGGCCTAGGTTATAAGTTATCTAATAAAAATTTATTATCAACAAGGTTGTTTTGCTCTTTATGAGTTGGACGTCTGAGATGAAATTAATATTTCAACTTTTTGTATTTTTCATAATGTAGATTGTGGAAAAACTGGATGTGAATACTTCTATTTAGTTTATACAAATAGATGATTAAACGCCGATCTTCATAGTGGCGTTTCTGGACAGAGAATACCGCAAGTTCCTTCCCCTGTCATTTGGTTAGAACGAGTGTGGATCAAATTTGCTTCGAAGATCAATAGACTATTTCGACCGGATACGATACGTAGACGATTCCCATCAAAGCCCGAATTCGTGATTCTGACCTTCATAAATAAATCTCTCGCAGTCATTTGGTGAAGTGCATTTTGAACTGCAAAGCAGCACTGTCAAATCCGCCTTTTTCGTTCCCCATATGTGAAATGTACTCACGCTCATTCAGGCGAGGAATTCCAGTAGAAGATGCTGCCACTGGTTGACTGAAATGAATTCATCGGTTTGCAGTTTTAGCGACGAAAACTAAGCTGAGGAAATGTACAGCTGTCCCACAGGCCAAACACAGGCTTAGTTCTAGACTCGAATCTCTGGAATCCCTTTAGTCTGTCGGGTCGCATGTACGCTATTCGGATTCAAATGCGGTTCGCCATACAGATGACTAGCAGGTTAACGGCTTGTGTAAGCCAATACAACTAGTGTGAGGCTTGTGTGACTTCCACAACAGACTTGGCGTTGATGTCATCCAGGAATGCAAAAGATGCGGAGACAAATTTGTCTAGGATGGAGTGAAATTTGAGTAAATTCGAAAGAGGAAAACAATGCTCAGCCAGTGCAGGAGAAAAAGAAAGGCAGGAGGTCGACAGGAAGCACCGTCTTTGCCTAACTACCGATCTATGAAGTCGCTACCCGACGTCCATTTGAACCTAAATATACTTCGTCGCAAATGTTATTAATATATAGTGTGTATCCGAAGATCACCGAGGGAATTTAATTCTTCAACCTTCGGTAGACAAGGAAATGACTTGACTTTTGAGAAGCGGACTGGTAGTATATAAAGTGGTTAACCACCACAGGTGAAGGATAGGATGGGACTTATCCTCAGAAGCGTACGCGCACTCCGAAAATCTTAGCTCTAAGTCGTCTCGGAAATGAGTAGTCTGAGAAATGCCGGTAAAATCGGATGAACAAGATTCATTTCGCCAAGCTTCTGTCGTGTTTTTGCTTGAAGGCATGTCAACAAATGGTCACGTGGTGTTCGTTGTACAAATAAAGAAACCTGCGGTGTTATTCATGCTCACCGAAAAACCGTAGGTTATAATGCTCCTGAGGATTCATATGATGAACAGTCCGAATGATTTCCAGCTACGTAACTTCTCTAATTCTGATTTGCTTCTCGGGTGAACTCAGGCAGTGTCAACTAGGCGTACATCCCTTACAGTGATTTGCTTCTTAAAACGGCAGATTGGTTCATGCTGTTCTCGAGTAAAAATCCTGTAGGAGTATCAGGTATAACTTTCGGGTTTTAGGATCAACTGTGCAATATTTTCTTCGTGGGAGTATTTTTCTAATTGCGTCCAATCTGGTGCTTAAGTAAAACACGAGGATGAGGACTACTGTGCCTAGCCACTGAGCCCTGGTAAGGGCGAAACCTACAGTGGGCTGTTAGGCGGCTTTGAGTAACGTTATAAGTAGTGGGTTACGTAACAAAATATACTTCGCTAGCTCAAACATCGTGCCTCACGAAACATGAGGCAACCTTTGTGCTGCACATCCGGCTGAAGAATATCACAAGAACAAGAGACTACATAATTTCCTGTTAAATCCAAAAGGATTTGCCAGTTTTCAGTAGGAATCTTTTTTATATTGGTTAAAACTTTAGAGGCCTTGTGAAGTCTAACTCATCCGGAGTAGCAATACAGCTAGCCCATTCACCCCAGGGATGATGACAATTTTCACTCCTCTCTGTTCTTTTCATGGATTAGGGTTGCCCCGGAAGCGCGAACCAGCTAGTAAAAATAGCAAGTTTTCATACCGGTCTCACATGCACAAGTGCCGAATATGACATCTTATGCAATCCACATTGCAAAATAGAGTTAAAAAATTTGGCAACTGGTCTTGTAAACAGTATGAAGTTAGTTTTCACAGGGATCTGAATGTAACTGAGCTGATCACAGAAGTGATGCAATTCACCATAGGTTCAGTATTTCAAACAACCATCTCCAGAAAAAATTCAGTTTTACGAAGAACGTGGATTTCTCTCTGAATCAAAAGAAAACAATACAGTATGAAAGTGAAATCGTGCAAATCCTGGTAACGGTTTACATAGCGCTGTTTCATCGACCGGCAATATGTCGTAGTATGAATTTAGTGTCTTTTTGACAGGCGTTTGTATTCACGCAACACAAAGAATGATTTTGTTAACTTAGCGAGCAAAATAATCTGAAGCCGGTTCAGTAATTGTGCCATTGTCTGGACATTCTCAGAAAATCCTCGATGCTCACTTTGCCTCCAGACGATCATTGAAATCGCTGAACTAAAAATGTAACGGGAACCCTTCATTTCATAGCTTGTTTTTTGATTTCCAACTGCAAATGTTTTTTTGCCTTTTGCCAACCACCCTAAACACACTTTCTTGTGGTAACGAGATAGAATATAACCAATGCCCTGCTGGTTTGACACTACGTTTGGTTATGTTGATCCCAGGACTATCGTCCATAGGCATCTGGGCTCACCTTGGCTTAGACGGCCCATTCGGACAGTAGGGAACACGCAATGTGATCATTTATTCTCATACAATGAAGGCGCGACTGCTGTTTTCTGTTCCGATGCTTGTCTAATGAAACGAGTCTACAAGCCAGTTTTCACCTCACCCCAACTCACCCTGTACGCATGCTATCCCACTCGTGTTCACTTGTTGTAACGTTCACTAGTTAGTGAAGCGGAATGCTGGTAGTGACAGGGTGAACATGTAGTCTGCGTCTCGCATGGCAACACAATGACTGAAATGACACACAGACTGCCAAGCGGAACACGTATGTTTGAATGATTGAAGTAAACCGGTACGCGGCAGTCAGGTCGTCAACTGAACTTCCAAAGTAGGATATCGGGAAAGAGGTCGGGGTCGTCATAAAACCTTGCCGACAGTTTTCGCTATTTTCCTGCACATGCGTAAACTACATGGAGACGTTCCACTTCAGCAGCCTGACAGTGTGATGGGTGTGTAATTGCTTGTGTCGTGAACTACAGAAACGGAAAGCTGAAAAGTCCTTAACTTGTCAGATAGGATGGTGTGTGTAAGGTAATGAGGACTTTCAGAATGAGCGAAATTCTGAATTAACGAAGAGACGCCTTAGTGTGCTGATCTGATGAAGCGGAAACTTTACCACCCTCCTTTTTCAGTGTGCTGAAATGTTCAATTGTGCTTCGTAATCTGAAACATTTTCGGAACCGCTGCCTAACGAAGTATTACATTCACGTGGAAAAGTTTGACTCACCAGTGCGCCGATGAGAGGATTATGGTTCAGTTATACGTTCAACTTCACAGTAGGCATTTCCCAAAGTCACTAAGTCACATAACAGAAGAGACAATTGGCCAACCGAAGGGGGTTAACCTTACAAATATGTCTTCTGGCCCAAACCAATGAGATTCTCCAACATCAACACTATCCTGCTGAAAGTATATGGTATTTTATCCAGTGTCGGCATCAGTAGCTCCTTTGTCGATGGCATACGCAACAGGGACCATTGCGGGAAAACGGGCATTTCGCTTCCGGTTTGGGGACTCTTTGAGGAGATCGCACATTATCTAGTAGCTGATTCCATTCTCTAATCTCTGGTACAGTAACCACCCTTTAAAAACTACTTTGTTTAAGATTACAGCATATAGATGCTAGGCACATGGCTTTCCAGCTATACTGAATTGACGTTTTAAACACAAAGTAAACATTTGGAGTGCGAACAGGCACGAAGGCTCCAAAAAGCGCAATAACACTATTCCTAAATAGTCGGCATACTGAAAGCAACCGTTACTCTAAAAGAGTCCTGTTTAATGAAAGACTATTCCACTGAAATCGATGAATGCCTATTTTTCCCAGCAGCATTTCTTGACAGGAATATAGGATGGAGCTTCGCGTCCTTTCAAGTATGAATGAATTTGCATGTGTAGTATAGAAGCAAACAGAAATTGTGGGTTGAAACTTTAAGGCTCATGTTCCTTGCCGAGTAACGCGCGAATCAAACCTGGGTGCAGGACTCACCAGGCTCCATGGATTTCCTTTATCGTCCAGTAGTGTGTAGTGCATGAATACATGATTAAATTCATACAAACCTCATCCTTTTCACATTAAGCATCAGAACTGTCTCACCTGTGATCGTTGGCTTGTTCGCTGAGCTGGGCAATTTGATTGCAAACGTTTCATCACCAATCGAGGTGACATCATCAGTGCGTTATTGGGGAGCTTAGTGGTGCGTAGCGGTGGGTTGATGGTTGTGCTCACCAGGTTGTGTCTCACCTGTACTTTTGTGTTACAGCCAGGCGTATGATAAAACGCTAACCACTCCCCATCTAGCACACTTACATTGCAATTCCACACCGGTTTCATTACTTGTCGGACGAGAATAGTTGGAAATTGGGTTTGGTATGAACGCAATAGGAATGACCGTTAAATATAACTAGTCTCCTATTAGAACTAAAATAACAAGTGACCATACATTCGTGATGTATGAGGAGACGGAAAACAGCTTAGGAAGACTATGGGAAGGAAACCTTCTAATTCAAACCTGATATTTAAAGCATGATTGCACGGTTGTTTCTGATCACCATAGCATATACAAGTATATTATGTGTCCAGATTTGTTACGTCTTACTGACACGTCCGAGGACTTTTTTCAATTATCCTTGTTGTTCTTGTTTTATAAACCCACGTCCGTTTTTCACCAGGTTCCTGTTTTAATAATTCATTTCTTATACTTGGGTTCGCTACCTGCGAGCAACAGATCCATATGTGTTCCTGGGGAAATAACTAATTATCTAGGGAATCACAAATAAATAATGCAGACGCATAGATTAGAGCATAATCGTACTTTTTCGTACTTTATATTTCATAGTGCTCGACAGTGCACATCCGGCTTTCCAAGTCGGAGAACGGTAGAACAAAAGTGAGGCGTGAGTGTGTGCGTGAATCGTCTTTAACGCTTCCAAGTTTCGTAGCTTCCTTGTTAACCAAAACTATATGGGGATAATCATGTGTTCCTTCAGTTGACCACTATATTCTGAGGAATTTCCAAATGATAGTTAAAGTTAAAAGAACCCTTCCCATCACCCGAGAAGTGACATTCTATCGTTATGTGATTGTAGTGTATCCTGGACATACTTCATGCAAGATAGGTCAAATTGCAGTTAGATAACTTGATGCGTTAAAGGGTAGTGTGAAGAACGGAGAGATGTATCCATTACAAAGTATTCTGGTTTTCATTATGCGGCAGTAATCGCCTGTTCTGGCTTGCAGTTAGGTAAATTTTTCCCATCTGTGCGATGTAACTGAAAGGATACGGTAAAATGCATTCGGACTCCTTGTCAAACAGTCTTACTTTCTGCTTCAACATAGAAGAGATGAGGATTCAGACATCTCGATTACAAGCTCAGGTACAGTAAATGCAGAATGAAACACAAGACGGTGGCAGCGGGATCGAACTTCTCGGTATCCTATTTGATGGAAAAGTGCTAGACCAGTTGAGGTACTACGGACTCTTGGATGTCTAAAACATAGATCACCTCACATAGAGCACCTCCCTCTGATATAGATAATAAATATAAGATAATGACTCATCTGTAACACCCTTTCAGTGCCTAGCTACCGTGCTACCTGAAGAAAGCACGAGGGCTGGAATACTGTCAGGTTGCCCAAGCCTAGACAGGGGAAGTCGAGATGCAGAGTTCGGGTTCGAACCACGAACCTTCCGGTCAGTAAATTCGCTCTCCAACCACTTGAGCCATCTCGCCCCCTCCCTCTGATAGGCCAATGGTTAATGCATGTCAGCTAAGTTTGTTAGTTATTTGTGTGAAGTGGACGCTGGTACTGCCCGGATAACCAAAATGCTTCGTTTAATTTGTTTCAATTTGTTCAAAAGCGTACGTGCTATGTGAACTGAAGCCGGTGGGAGCTAAACAATAGGGTTACTTGTCTGACAGCTCAGATGTATCGACTTAGTCTTTTCTCGCCTGCTAATCCGTTTCATCACCTAAGGTAACTGAAGCCTAATCACTGTTAAGCATGATCAGTATTTTTGTCCATACTACATGTTCATGCGCTTGGAATCTTCAAGACTTACCAAACACACCTATTACTTTATGCAAATCTGCGCGTTTACATTTTTCCGTGCCTATTTAACATACTCACTGTAAGTATTGCTTTTGCAATACTTCCGTAGGCTGATTCGTGTCTACTACCTGGTCTTACAAAATACTGCCTTCTTATGTACTGCTCCTTATTAGGGGTTTACAGTGGTGGTTATGTCGGAAAAGTTTTTTGATCGTCACATGTGTACCATACTACAACGAAAAGTACCCTCGTGTCATATGGGATATAACTTTTGGTAGGTGCGCCAGCATCAACAACAGAATTTTATCTTTCGTGCTTCGTAGACTGCAGAATACCGGTTTCATTGTACCCTAGCAGGTGGAAAAAGGAGAAATATTCAACAATAAGTTCCTCAGCAACTTAACCACACGGTCCTGTTCAATTAATTTCTTACACTTCTTCCAAGTGTTATGGTTGGCTGAAATGAGGAAAGGACAAGCCAGCTGAAACTGATTACAGCTGCTGATTCGTGAAGAACTAAATTTACACGGAGCTGCATATGCCTTAGTAACCAGAGTTGTCTAAACTGGATATGGGGGACACGCAGAGACTAGTTGAGTACTATGAGCTTACCTAAGCACAATATCATAACAACGGGTACCAATGTCATCTTATTCCTTACCAGGGAGTTTGCATTATTTGTCGATTCCCTCAGGTTGTAGGGCGATGCCACATCTCTAAATAAGTTAGTCTGGTGGTACTTTCTTGGAGGGGCTTAACGCGCTACTGAGCTGAGATGGGACACAAGACGGTAAAACCGCGGTAGGGTGGCTAATGGTTCTCTCCCCTCGCAAAATAACACCAGCCTCGAGCAGATTTTGATGAGTAGTCGGAGCAAACTTACATTGCAACATAGGGGTATCACTGTTGTGGCCTGTCCAGGAGGATGCAAGCTGCGACCGCTCATGACTGCTCCGTATGGCTTTGCCTGTGCCCAGTATCGCGCAGGGTTTCCCGACCTTTGTGTTCCAGCAGTGGGACATACTTTATATTGAATCTTTTCAAGCCTACATTTATCGCAGGTTGCTCAACGACCCTGTTGAACATGTTTTCACCTAACCTGGATGCAGTAAAACAATTGTTCAGACTGCCACTAAATTTCAGCTATCCCCGAGGTCAAACTCCAGTCTCCACCACACTCAAAGTGAGTCGCTTCGGATTGCGAGTCTTGGCCATTCTTCTCATGCGGAAGCCAGTGGAGCTGTTTCTGGGGCGTACTGGACTCAAATTTCCTAATCTCAGGTAGAAAAAGCACTTTTTTTACACTTGGCGAGATCTAAACGCTGAATCCAAAAAATCTTGCACGGGTCTCTCTCGGACTTCATAATAAAACTCCATTCAAGCATTCTAATAGGCACTTGGCCCGGCATCCGTTTTGGTACAATGGTGAATGCAATCGAATGACCTAAAAAATTGACTTAACATCCCTGGATGTCCCAACGTTCTCATCAGTCCTTCACCCCCAGGGAACGGAATTACGACGTATGATGAATTTTACCCTGCAGGTGACATTAAATCGGAAACCAACCCCATGATTTATATGAATGCCGCTTAGATCAACTGATTTGAGTATACCAAGAAGTGAAGTACGCATGTGACCAATTTATAGGACTAGCCTATGTTACTGGCTTGTCGAGGCAAGTTTTGTTGGCTATTTCCGGCTGTTTCAAATCGCAACATAGACAGAATATTCCACTAGTATTTCCCTGACTTATGGATAACACGCTGACTGGGAATTTCTCATTTCCGTTGCAGAACAGCCACAAGTTGCGTTTTGGAGTCATGGAAGTTTGCAGTTTCGTACATTCGCTGCGTTAGCTTATTCCATGGGGTATCAATCGTTTAGAGCTTTGGATTGCAATTTGTTCAGTCCATCAGCTTCAACAGACGAAAGTGTGAGTGGTGGGAATCACAAAGTTTAAATATTCAAACTTCCGGATTTAGGAATCAGAGTTCGATTAACATTTCTATAATGCTATTCAATTCCATTTTCTAGGAACGGAGTTAAGATGAAGACCATGGACGGCCACAGACCTAGTGACCGCGCACGGAAAGTGGTTGATTCAAAAATGTTTATCAGGACCACCGTATGTACTAGTCACAGCATTCTTCTCGACATCGAGAGTCAGGTCCGTGGACAGGGTGCTGCACAGGTAGCACGCTGCATTATGAGCGTTAATTCGAAAGCCACTTCTCTGTTGTTGTGACCCACAGGGTAGGTTGTGCAACAGGAAGGGCTAAACCACCTGAACAAACGCATTCTGCAGCTTTCGGATGACAATCTTAATTCTTACATGGTTGCTCAGTATGACTCTCATTTCAGATGACTGCTAGCGTTTCATTAGTAACACGTATTTAGACATACCCACACACACTTTTGCTCACAGCCAGTTGACACATCAGTAATGCATAAAGAGCTTACATCTTGTCGTGATTCTAACACTGCCAACTTTCCATGCTTCAGGAGGAATCTTCGGTGTATTTCATCTTTGATGGCTTTAGAGACTATGTTATGGGCGCGGAAAGATATTGATTATAATCGTGATGTTAATACTAATAGTTATCTCGGGATGAATTGTTTTCACCCGAACAGAAGTAGTGTTGTACCTTCAAGTATGCGCGATTGTAGTAAACAGATCATCCTAGAATCAAACAGTAACACGATTTTCCGTTTTCTCAGATTTCACTGTGCCCATGCTTGGGATTAGGGTGAGTTGCTGCTGACAGAAATCCATTGAGACTGTCTCGATGTCTTGATTTCAGCCTCATTCACGACACTTTGAAGTTGGACGCCACTGTGGTAAAGAGGCATTTCTGTTCCGACAGTGTTTTTCCCCAGTTCTTGGTACGAACTGTACAACAGCCAGTGTTAAAATTTGTTGGAAGCCATCCAGAATCAACTTTTGGCGCCAGACCATCCGATATGTGTGCAATCTAAGAGACTAATGGAACTGTTCTGCTCTGAATAGGCCACCTGAACTGTTCCACTAAATTTGGTCTCTTCTGCAAAGTAATTTCAACTAGACTGTCCTTTGAGGGACCAATAAAAGTGGGCACACCCTCCTAGATTACCTCTTTAGAGGGATAGGTGTGTATGCAGTTTCTGACTTGTCAGTTTGAAGTCTTTGTTGCTGAATATTTGCAAGGCATATGACAATGATCCAGTCCGATTGTTTGTGACAAACGTGTTACACATCTATCGTTGCGTCACTTGGAACCAGAGCTGCCATATTCCTCAAGTTATTGATTAGGCTCACGTACGGTTTCGAAGCTGGAAACCTCTAAAGTACATTTCGTTAGTCCTTTGAAACAAAGTTTACACTCTGTTCCATCTAGCAGCATGTTAGACATATAAGATTGCAGTCACAATTTGAGTTCGTAATTAAGGCGATGGCTGTTTGTCATTTATTTTCACCACCAGAATATCTCGGAAAACCGGGGTCAACTAAGACCCTACCGCTAATGAGCAACTAACATTCTAGGCGGACTTATTAGTCATTACTGTTTGATCTGCTGAACGCTGTGCGTAGTAGGTTGATTGCAACTGGCTTACCTGGTGTTCATTTTGGTTCTGCCTGCATGCCCTTGTTAGCGATGTGGACCTGAGGGAATAAGATTACGTGCCAATAACCAGGATCCTTTTGTCACAGATTAGTGACCCCAAGCATGATGGTGATTGCACCAAATGATAATGGTACCCAATGCGTGCTTATCAACGTTTGCTAATTGCTTCAGGTTCCAGCGTTCAAGCACAGTCCTCTCTTATAATGCAATACCAGTGTTTCCGAGGGTCACCGATCAGTGTACTACTGAGTATCCTTATGATGTTCAAACAACCCATAGGTTTACAGCTGGTGTTGCTCATGGGATGATGATAGTGGACATACACTGGAGGTAAATTAGAACAGACATACTTAGGTTAATTTTTATGTCTAGAAAATAGAACAACTAGCATGTCGGTATACTTTACGGCCGATCCTACGAAGGCGGCTGGTTTATCATGATGTTCACATTGACGTGGATGAAGTGGAATAATGGAATTCCTTCTAACCGGCTGGCTTGCTTCTGAGGATTGCGACAAGTGGTGCAAGAGAACTCCTCACCTCTGTGTCAACGTTCTTCCGTAAACCACTCAGAAATCCACAGTTTTTAAACTTACATGAATACTATCATCACATCTAAATATCGGGCGCTACAGAGCTTGAACTCAAGTTGTCAGTTGACCACAGATAATTCTTCTTGCGTTGCAAGTTTCGACTGTTTGTTACAAACCTTCAGCCGGTGGCTGGCTATCTACTAAATTGTACTCATTTCCAATAATGCATTATATTCGAACTGCTTCTGAAACAGTGACGCAAAGGATCTGTGCAGACATTCGAACTTGAATTCGGTTAGCTGCGTGGTCTTGTTGCCTGTAGTGTCCAGATTAGATTGCCACGGAAGATCGATGTCCTAACGAGGAGTTTCCCTTCTGCATTTGAACTGCACGTCGAATAAAATGGGTTTGCTTTATTTGAGCCTAATCATTCTGGGTTTCGAGTGCTCATCAAGCTGGTATGTGAACAATTTTTGCAAGGGGGTTTAAATAGGAATGGCATGTCCAGCATCGACAATTGCTGATGCAATGCTTTTCAGTTTGTGGCAAAACACACAGACCCCAGAAACCCCGTCACATGACAGTTACATACCGTTTCGGTGGAATGGGCATTGTTTCTGTTGGAGTTTAGTTAGAATCAACAAACGTTTTGGTTTGCAGATGTATATAGAACACCTTTATTACGATCTACAAGCTATACACTCTATTTCAAGCTACACAGTCTCATCAGTTTAGTTAGACATAGATTACGTAAGCAACAACAGCTTTTTTTTACCGACATCTCCATGTGAAAATTATCACATTTTAGCCTCTTTCTTTTGGAATCAACCCCTAACACTAAGTTCCGTGTGTGAAACCCCACTTCCATTGATGAGCAGTACAACATCAGGATCTTTGACAGGTCTGCACATGAGCGTATCGCACCTGTTCTATGGGTTTGGATGTCTTTTGTGTGTTGACTCATCTTAAATCGCCTGAAATCAGGCGGCCTGTTTAGCTAGTGACGCCAGTTGTTTGAAAAGTGTGAAAATCAGAGTTCCGGGTTAATTTGCAACACTTGAAGTCTCCGTGCAGCGTATTTGAATAAGTTGCATCATCAGACAGATTTGTGTGAACATTTCACTTTATTTAGCTCTATTTACTGAAATTTAGGCAGGTGTCAAAGCATAGGTTAGAAATCCTTGCTCACAGTTTTATAAAAAAATTTGGTTCACACTCTAAAAGGATTATCAAGTGAAAAAATAAATCATTGGCATTGAATAAGTGTCTCAAACTATGTAATAACTTCAAGTTATTGATAGTTGCAGTGCCCCTAGGCAAATGTAGCTCGAATTGGAACACTCGATTCAAGTTAGACACTAAGGGGATGAAATAACCGAACACCTGAGTTGATACTACCCACCGTTTTCCCCATTCCACAGTAGAAAACTGAGTGAAGTTGACCAGAATCCCTTTTCTTTATAGTCGGTGCTTCATTTTAGAAGTTTTATACTTTTTAATGTGTTGCTTGGTTTGCAGTTCAGAAAAGTACTCAGTAGTGCCAGAGGTCATGCTCACTCACTGTGTTGCTGCCATCCTTTAGACAAGAATGGAAATTTAAAATTTATTCTATTTGGTTACATCGCCTTATCAGTTTTTTCGCTGAAAATTTGTTTCACTTGACTAACAATGGTTAAACGGCTTCCCTGGAATTTCGTCCGTTTGTTAAACTTCGAATTCGTAAACCCATCCCGCGCTGCATCTGTTATCGTCATAAAGATTTTTGTGGGGAATGATGAGTTAATCCTGGTTCCACGAAGTAACCTCATCATAATACTTGCATGGTAACAATGAAAGAATCGTGGTTGAATAGCGACTGTAATACCACTCTAGTAATTACTCCTTCTTACAGTGGTTTCCGGCTTAGTCTTTTTCTGGAGAACAAGCCCACCAGGGGGCCTTCTTACTTATTCACACTCAGACTTGACATGATCCGCCAAGTTTTCTTCACTGTTGTGATAGTAGTGAATTTTCCCGCATCTTGTAAGCCTACCTTCTTACTCATTTTTCGTAAAACCCAGTCCACTAATTTGTGCATTGCCTCTAAATTTCGTCAAATGTGCTGGGTAAACTCTCTCTCTCTCACTGATGCTACTTTTATCCTGGGGGTAACCTTTGTAGGATCAGTATAAGACCTCTTCTGCTTTCAGGTCTATTTTATCTGGTTCGGGGGTTAAACAGGAAGAGGGAGCAGCGTGATCACATACTTATCAATACTCCATCGTTTGTTTCCTGCTAACGGTGCATTCTCCTTTGTATTATCGTTCTTTGGTAGTTTCCAAGTGCAGAGTCTAGTAGAACGCCGCATCACTGCAGACAGTATCACGTTGTTAGAACCTTCCATAATAACCTGTTAGTCCTCAGATGAACCCATGTGCTCCGGCAGAGACACTTCCTCATTCACTTTGTACTTTGTCGATAACAACTCTAGGTCATAAAGATAGTTTTGCCCTTGAGAAATGCTCTTCATTCGCACCAAAGTGATTAGCTTCGTTTATCTCAAACGACTCTGAAGAGATTAGGAACATGCTTACTAATGCGGGAAGAGTAATTCCATAAATGAATTCTATTCACAGATTCGACATAAAATAGAGAGACTGATACCTGTATTCTCACCCGAACTGGTGAACCTGGTTTCACTAAAAGATATGTCGATTTGTATTAAATTTGCTTGTATGGGACCTTGGCAGTAATGTTCACTGCTAGTCGTTGGATGTCTTAAACGCATAGTTTTTGTGTGATTTCATTAGATCCTTACATTTTTTCGATCTCATCCCTCCCCTAAATGAGGACGTCCTTTATGATCTCAAGAGTATTTGCTAAGTTCGCTTAAATCTTGTCTACTGAATTTGATTGAGACTGTACCGAGCATTAATAATATTTCTTTTCCTAACTTCCATCCAAATGAGCCTTGGAGAACAGTTTACTCCCAAGGCAAACGATGAGCAAAGTTCCAATTTTTCCTCTTCAGTCTTACTAAAAACTACAAAAGAGATAGTGGGGCATGATGTTTCCCCTCATATGCTTTCTTCCAGGCCCTTTAAATTAGCCCGACAACTGGACAAACGATAGTACAGCTTATGTTGTAGCTTTGCTTGTTCACTACATTGCTCCGTCTCAAGACAGAGGCAGATCTATAGTTAAATGTGTTGTTCTTCGATGCTCTTCCGCATTCCTCATTGTACAGAAGCTATACAAAAGTTGGACTGCAGCACAGTCCGACCCTTCCCGGTAAAATTCGTATTCTTAGAAAGCAGTTTTACCTTCATTTATCTTCATTCTTTATAGGGATGATTTTCTCACCGTTTACCCAGCTAAATATTTCAAAAGTGCCGGTGAATCTGTTTTTTGTTCCACTGTTTCCTTCCCAACTGCTAGTGCTCAGTTTTAGACACATTTATCTGATATCATCTTCTTCTGCTCCCAAATATACCTACAACTTAGCCTCTCTAGGTACGTGCAAATGACATTTTGCATATTGCTTTGCTGTTTCTCCTAGTACGACAAACCGTGCAGAACGTCCTGTCGACTGTGTGCCTGTATTGTACGACTCGAACTGCCGAAAATATCTGGGGTTGAGCTTTTTCATGGCGTCATTTGAACCACTCACCTTGAAACAGTCTTTTACAAACTGAGGAAACTTAATTTCTGAAATCTGTGCCAGTTTATTCGCTTTCCTACCCTTATGTGAAATTTTGCGTACAGTTGTACGTTACCCGTCGATTTGTCATATGGTTTAGCTTAACCTGCTTGAAAGTGACTTTCGTCTGCTCGAATGAAATGTATTTATTTTTCTGGACGTATCTTATTTCAATTTCCACGCGTACGTGCTTCATTTATACGTGCCTCATTTTGACTTTTCCCGAGTCCATACACGTGTACTTAGTGACGCGCCTTACCCTCCTCACCCAATTTTTTTCAGTAGCAAGTTTCTACGGACAATCTAGGAATATCCTTAATCATGTTCATGCTGATCAGTCCGAGTAAAAACAGCACTCATTCATTTTTTAGCTTAAATCTCACTGCCCATATGACTGTCATTTTGTTTTCCGCTTGGCATTTTTAAAATGGCCAACCATGTAGATGATGGCAATCAGATGGGACTTGGTGAAATCTGCCCAATTACTTCACCTAGCTAAAAACAAAGCAAGACCTCCGGCAACCTGGTCTAAAATAGTGTGTACAATTTGGAAGCGGTCCTATTCCGTGGAGAAAGCGCTCCTCAAGATCAACTGAACGACCAGTAAGAAACAGAATATAATAATCCCCGTACTTTCCACGGCAAAGCAGACAGCAACTGAGTAATTTTTAATCTGTTGGCTCCTGGATGGTCTGTAAGGAATTAGTTACTGTGATCTTGGTGACTACTGCATTCCTTTTTTTGGGATTTTGGGATTTGTGCATCTTTTTAAGTTCTCCAGCCTTTAGGTGCACGTACGTTCTTCATAGAACGAATATAGCATTTACATAGCATTTTCATTTTTGACAGCTCGTCGCCTTTGATCCAGACGAAGGTCCGCGAGGCTTGGTGCTGTATTCCATCCTCAGTGGCGATGAGGGGGGTCAGTTTGAACTGGACGCAAATAGCGGTTGGATCTATCTGGCTCAGTCGCTGAAACACAAAAGAGTCCCGACATCTCCTCGTCAATCGAGTGAACCGCAGCACCATAGTAAGATCAATCAGTTTTCAGACAAATGGACTCCAGCTTCCCCAACCATGTTACGTCTTTATGTCCAAGCGTCCGATTGTGGAACTCCTCCACGATCTTCTTCGTCTGTATTGGATATAATCATACAGCAGTCGCAATCAACTCTAGACTCTGCGCTATCAGTGCAGCCTCAGGCTCGCGAACAAACCAGAGGGTTCGGAAATACTGAGGAGGAAAAATCGTTACTTTCTAGAAGCATTTTTGACCTACACAAGCAGCATAAGTGGTCAAGAGATCAAGAACAATATGGCCAACGTGGACTGCTTGTACCATCAGACTTGTTGACTCTGATTGCCATGGTAACAGCTACGCTGGCTGCTCTTGTACTGATCTTCATTTTATTTGTTGTATTTCGTTGTCGGCGCCTGAGAATTGCTGAGCACGTGCCGTCTGGGCACAGAACCCACCCCGAAAATGTGTACAAGTCCAGCTTAGCTGCAACAACGAGAAACCCACCTCATTCAGCTGAAGATGGTGAACGGCAGTCTTTCAAACAGAAATGTCCCTCATATGCATTCTGGTCACGCTTCGGTCTGCATCGTCACCCGACGCGACGAGTGAAGCATGAACCGCAGCAGGGTGGGATAAATGATTTTCGACCACCCACCACCTACGCTCCGATCCCTATACTCTTTCCGCGTATACAGGGAACACTCGGCTCAAGTAAGCGTTGTGCCCAACTAATTAAATTTGACACAGTATGCATCTGCTATAAAACCTGAGTTGCTTATTACACGTCGATGTACTATACTTCTTGGAATGTGCACTAGGGCAAAACCAGATTCCTTTGTTTCGCACGGTAAAGGCACAAAACATGCGTCTTCATCTGATTATTTTTTGTTATACAGAGAATACCGTGGTTTCATTCTGTCTTTTAATGTCTGAGGCAAGATAATAGATATAGTCATGCATGACAGCTTACGCCACAGTTGTGCGTGATGCGTTTCCGCTCAAAAGAAAACATATTTCGTATTTTCACTCAATGCCATTGACAGCGCGCAGGCAGCCGTTCTTCACATGAATGAAGTCTTTCACCCTAAAAAAAACCGACTGATATCTCGTTGAAGTTTTTTTCATACCAAGGATGGTTTCGCGTTGTGCAAGTTGTTGGAGGAAATTACGAAAAGCGAAGCCACGTGAAGTATTTTCTCTTATAAAGGCAAAACGGTTGAGTGCAAACAAGAGAGTTCTTGATAGAGCTCTATTTAAAAGGTTGCTGAAGACTCTTCAGCTGTCTACTGCACATTTTGCCCCTCCCCACCCCACCCCAAAGAATTATCAGGTAGGCATAGTTATTCCGGTCCTTTTTCCACTTGTACACACAGTTATACAGAAGTGGAATTATACACCCATTTGCAGATTAAAATGAAAGCAATTGGCGACTCAAATGACCCTCAACTGGATCACTCTGAGCTGAATCTATGAGACTATCTGTACTAAGGGTAATGAGCGAAGGCTCCCGACACGGAACTTTCAGTCACGCGTAGCTTTGACGATCCCGAATATCAAAAGCGAGAATCGGGTTATAATGTCTACGGTACTATTTACACACAGGTGAGCAAAGTTACATAACAAAGCACAATTATCCACGGTTGTGGCGTTAACATGTGTGCAATTCTGTCACTGACCGATACAGCGCAGTATCAAGGTCCACAAACCAAGCGGTGGCGAGCGGAATGTTGATTCGGTAGCGTGGATTGCGGTCACCCCTTTCGAGGCCAGTCTCTTGATTCTGCCTGGCGGTGTGATAGCACGGAAATCAGGCCAGAGCAAGTCAGAGCAGACCAAGGAGACGAGGCGCGACCACCCACACTTGTATCAGTGTCGGACGGCGCGGCCTTCGCGGTAAGATGGATGGCGGGGCGTGGAGAAGCAGAACATGTGGTGATCAAACGTGCACGGGCGGAGTGAGCAAATAAATGGAAGGAGTACAATGTTCAGTTGTGGGTGGTTGCGGGCTTGCAGAGTGCACGCTCACATCACTCTCCTTTGAACAGCTATCCGCCAGTCCCGGTGCATCATTCTGGTGAGCCCACACCAAAGGGGACTGGACTCTTATTAGAGCTCATCAACAACTCATGTCCTTGGCCGTGCAGGGGCCTGAACTCCGCACATATGACTTGCGAGGCGAGCGTGTTACCGCAACTCCGCCAGCGCACACTGGACGCATCTGATTTTTTACGTCTGAACAAGTGAACATGTTCGCGCCTGACTGGTGTGAGTGGTAATCCGGTTGCCACGATCGGTGACCCAGTAACATCTTGGTTCTGCTGATCGATTGGCCCACATGTCGGGGCTTGCCAGTTAGGTGGAGCCACAAAAGCCTGTTGTTGCCACGTTGCATTCAATACGTGCTATGACTTAATATTGATTTTATCTGAAATATCTGTTGGAGTATACGTATGCATAGAGAAAGGACTACCCATTCTTACTCTACCCTAGCTTATTTCAATCTGAGGACTAATTGAAGTTTCCGCCGGATTTGAAGTGTGTAGCTTATAAAGTTCACAAACTATATCATAGTCATGAGGCTAAAAGCATTTTACTGGTGATTTTACGTGTGGTTTTTCAACTTCAAACTGAGTCAAAATCCTGTGGTTACCAAATATTTACTATCAGACGATTCGTAGTCATGTTGATCTGTCGAGCTGTAACATTATTTTGGTGCCTGTCACCGAAGTATGTGAGTCTGATGTGCAGTAAGTTACACGTGGTTTACTTAAAAAAGCTAGACATTTGTTCATTCGGTTTTCCAGCTGGCTCCCTTGCCGAATCACCAGACCGTCTGGTTTCAGAGCAAACACCACATGGGAATACATTACTTTATGCTGTTAGATCATCGGATCAGACCACAGTTCACTCTCAACAAACAAACTGTTCGATGAATTCCGGTAATTACAACCTGACGGTGCATGGGTCACATCCATTGGATGGTGAGTTTATCGAAAAGTAGGCCTTTTTCCAGAGTCGGTTAATATGGTCACAAAAAATACGGAAGTAACAAGTAGAATGCATGCGTGAAGAGGCATGAAACCTAATGAAGAGAATCCGATAAGAGGCACGGTGGAGAGGCCAGTGTTGACGACGAATAGGATATACATTTTCCTGTTAAATAGCACGATTAGTTTGATGCAAACTTATAAACAGTTTGCTACCTGTTTCTCTCTACTTATCGATTGTCGTACTGTGGTCGTGACACATTTGCACACACATTTGATATAAAAATAGGGCTAGCACCCTGAAAACGATAGAATAATTCGAAGTTCAGTTACAAGGTGACGTTGTCCGATCAGATAGTGCAACATGGGGGCATATGGATGACCACAGATTCGGAACGACATCAAGATTTCATCATTACTTGAGCGCGCCGTCAAACTGATCTGACAGCCCCAGCCTCATATGTGAAATACAGTCGTTGAGTTCTACTCTAAACGTGCGCCGAGCCAGGGCTGCATGTGATCATCGATGCCAACTTTCTGTTATCCCCTGATTGTTCGATGTAGATTTCATTGCAATTGGTGCGGTCGATCCTGTGGAAACAGTTCTAGGCCAACAGATCCAGTGGCGTTTAATTATCTATCACCTTGTCCGACCTGTTTCAACATACAATGGTGAGCTGCGCTAGCGATCTGATAGTCCGAAATGAAGTTCAGTATTTTGACACATTTTGAGGGATTCTTACACAGAATGACTGCGAGGAAACATGCTGGCTATTCACCTTGAATTCTTGCCAGTCCGCCCGAGTCAACAGCTACTACCATTGTATTCATCCAAAACTATGAACGACAGCAGCGAAGCAAACGTTATCCCGATTGGATGTCTTTGACACATAGCGTGCTCTGGTTCTTCAATTTATGGCAAGAACAGTTTGAGTTTGGATGAAGTTTTTGGTTCCTTTCGTTTGTTAAGTGAAATGTGGTGACCTCGTTAGCATGCACAATTTCTTGGCGTTTAAACCTTAAGTAAAACTTCACCTAACCGGGGCTAGACAATGAATCCAGGAAGCATATTTTCGTGTTGTGTTAGTCAGCATCACCATAGCCACGTCTCCAACACACCTCAACATCCTGCGTAGAAAGTATCTCATTGTTTATTCAGTTGCTGAGGCCATATGACTGCTTTAAACTAACGTTTGCCTCGATAAATTTCACTAAATGTGTTGTTCTTCAGGTATTCCCGACATTTACCGATATTTACCTGTACCCTTGTCCTTCAATTAAGCTCATGTACTCATCTCAGCTTCATCCACCTTTCAAGCTGCACAAACTTACGCTACTGAACCTTCAACAATAACTCCACACAAGTACAATGGAGTAAATCAGCATACAGTCTTGTTCTAAGACTAAAATCTAGCCATCGCACATGAAAAACTAAGCGTCTGACCAACTAAACACGACGTCTGCTGAGTTATTCTTGAACGAAGTGATAGTGAATTATCCTACCTATGAGTCGGGTGTGGACATGATTCACCGTGGCCATTGTTCAACAAATTTCGCATACACACGAATCAAATGTACTTGAGGTTTCCATCTGCCAGCTTTCACAAACTGACTTGTGCATGTATCAACTTAGGTAATACCACATCCATTTACACCTTTCTTCTGATAATAAACTAGTGCATTCGTAATGAAACAACAAGAATAAAAAAATCAACTTAATAAATTCTCATTGTTGAAAAGTTTAACATCTCTGACCGCGCGTAGAACTAAAAAAAATGCCTTTTGATTACTACGAAATTCCTCTTCCCTATCGGCTTAACTCTTTATATAGCA
Organism: Opisthorchis felineus; assembly: GCA_004794785.1. NCBI lineage: Eukaryota > Metazoa > Platyhelminthes > Trematoda > Opisthorchiida > Opisthorchiidae > Opisthorchis > Opisthorchis felineus. The sequence goes on from SJOL01007097.1 coordinate 458,727, forward strand.
CATGGTTCTTGCAATCATTATGAAGTGAGTGCATTTTTGTTGCTGCATGCCTCGTCATAGACTTCCATATGTGGTTCTCATACCATACTGTGGTACTCACATTATGGTAACTAGCAACTATAATGGAGAGCCCATCGAAAAACTACCATGGTCAGAATCCGGGCAATTTCAAGCCAGTACAAATGACCTGACTTTATCGGCCTTAATTTGGTAATAAACCGGTAATTTTACCCATTCTTCGTGGCGTTTCAACAATAGGAGTAATTTTTATCAAATCTGAACGCAGATTTCAGTCTCCTAGTAAACATGGTGCAGTAGTGTTGAAATAAGTATCGAAATGTCATAAATTTTAATAGTAAATCCGTTATTTTTATTGATGCAGAAATGTGCTTTCGGTTCGTTGATCAACAACATAAACTAAACCACTTTTCTCAGAGTGACGGTTTGTCGCCTACAATATTCCCACATTAGCGCGAATAAAGCCATACTATTCGACTACAACGACAGTTCACTCATTCCACCCGTGCATTTGCAATATAAAAAGACAACTGTGCGGTGTTGGAACCCGTGTTTTTAATCTGAAAGGCAGTTGTTTAAGATGATTGTCAACTGAGAAATTCCCAAGATATTTGACCACTTAACGCACTTGTGTTCTGCTCTTCATCAAGGCCGCTTTCAGCGCAAACAGGCAGAATGGGAAACATTTGTGTACCCATTGGTTTGGTATGTCCACACATATTGGATGTATTATTCTGGTGTCTGTGTTTTTCCCAGCGGTCTACTTATCTCACCGTCAGAGGTCTTATGTGGGACGATTCATGGTAGACCGATGGTTTCAATAAATAATTCCTCATCGGTGGGGCAGGTCAAACAGTCTGCCGTCAATTGCTTCCATCGTTAACAGTGCACCTACCCTGAACATTCTGGCAAAGTGTACCCGTCAGAAACTGTCTTTACTTTTCATCTGGCGCCTGATGAAACCCTAGCAACAAGCCTATTAGCTAACCATCTAGGAATCAATGCAGTTCATGATCTATGTAAAGTGTTCTAGCACAACTCATTCTCCACCTGGCCGAAAAGTTTTGTTATTTGGAAATCAAAGTTTGAAGGCAAGTTAAAAAACCTAGAGATGGCGTTTCACATTTGCAACACAGTCGTTTGTACACAAATCCATACATTCGCGCACTACCACGTACATAAAATAAAGCATTTTTTTGGATGGCAAATCTGATAAATTGAACTTTCTACCTTCTTCCTCTTCTTCTTTGCAGATAAGATTGGTGGACAAACGTACGCCAGAATATGTTTAAATAACTCACACAATATTTCCAAATACATGTGCGATCTTCCAACAGGTCCCGATATGCAGCTTCTCCATACAGCAGCGTACGGTATTTGTGAGTTCAAGCAGTCGCCTGCACAAACTTCGATTGGGTTACCTCTTGACGACACCGCCGAGGTTATGTTATGTGAAGAGAATCCACTGGATATGGAGTCAAAACAAGACGCGGCGGTCGAAGACTATATACCGCTGAGACACATATTATCAAAATCGAAATCCGAAGTAAATTCATTGAGTCAGCCATCCAGTTTTGTATAGTGCATAACGAGTAATCGATGCTTTAACTGTGTATGGCAATGACATGAAGCTGAAAAGACATGCATTCCAACAGTTTCTTATACCTTGCATATTTGTATTATCAAGTCTATCTTCCTTATTTGACGGTAGATTCTAATTTGTTTTGGGTCACATTCCCGGTCCAAGCTAGCTAGGAGCTCATATAATATAAGTCGTACTCCGTATCCGAAAGTTGTTCGTTGTTCCAGACTTCAACAAGTCTGTTTTGAGTTGGGACAGTTTTCTGGTAGTGTGTTGCAATGCAGCCTGATGAACTACTTGGTGGGACGATAAAAATGCAGTTGTCTTCGTAGATGATCAATAATATGATATAGAGTTCCGGTGGATATCGCCGGTGAGATTGTAGACTCCGTATAGATGAATCCTCACACGTTTTGGTGGCCCAAGTCTCCACTGGCTGGAGCGAAAGGACAACAGGCAATAGGGTAATCAAAATTTAATTTTTAGTACCGTATGCAGATCCGATACGCCATTTAACATCAACATATCTATCCATCAAAAATCTATCTGGAAATATCACAAACGAGAGATTCAGCTAGGTTCCAGGTGAGTCTCTCGCAAAACCAAATTTGTTTGCAAATGAGTGTATTTCGCTAATCTATCCACGTTGTTGATTACTGTGATCAAATGCGACGATCTTCCTGGAGGAATAATTAGTTTCACTTGTCAACTATAAACCGGCATTTAAAGGAGTGAAACGAATGCCTGGGGTTAGCCTGAAGCGCTGACCTCTCGTTTAAAAAATCTAGCTACTGAGACTGTTTGTTCTCCGTTACCTGATTCGTGCGTGCTTTGGCTTTTCACTTCGCAATCTAGCCACTTAACCCTCTAATTTCCAGCAGTTTACAGAAAAGTTGTTCAGGTACCCGGATAACATGGCGAAAACTGTACAGAGGATTCACTGATGACACTGATGTGCATCATATTTTTTATCAAATGTGTGAAGAATCGTATCTGTGCTTTTAAGTGCATAAGTGTAATGAAGTGCAGACATCAAAGTCGGTACCAAAGTTGGTAAACCAACCCTCCGGAATGCAGGTGGTCTATGGTTCAAGTCCATCAGTGGGCTGTTTTCTCAATCATTTTGTGTAATTTTGAATTCCCCTTTTCACATCTACAAAATCTATGGCTACTGTGCAACAATTCAGTCTATTTTCTGAACAACAACGGAAGACATCAGATCGGTCTTCCTGTCCGAAGTACATTTTGAATGTTCGGGCTCTATCTTCAGCCCAAGAGTGATGTTTTCATTAGGAAGGACTCCGACAGATTCAAATATTGTTCTCCAAAACATAATGGGCCACAGCTAAAACTTACGTAATGTTTGTTTCGAGAAAAAGAATTTCAAATTTTTAGTTATTTCCTGGAGGAACTGATAGAGCTTATTCTCATACCACAGTCGGACTCCAAGCAATGACAATTTCCGTTCTTTTGAGATGCTGTAAAAATTACACTTGAGGCATTTTTTGAGGCTTTCAATTCAGGCAATTTGATAAAGAATTGAATTCCACATGCATCCCCGGTTTATCATTGCTAGCAAGAAGCAAAGCAATCTTCAAATGCGACGGAGCTGAGGTATCAAACTCCAATGTGTTGTGGAAGTTGAGTGTTTTCCAACGAATTTCCCGAAGTGAGTCTTGAAAATAATTACAACGGAATGCATGATGATATGATTGCTGAGAGACCTTTCTAGCTCTATAATCTCGGTGACATCAACTCATCCCGGGCCCAAAAAATTGTCAGAGTGGTGCATATCCACTATTTTATAATGCTGCAAAACTTCAGTATCTTAAGGGAACTGAATAGCTGCTACCTACGCATCATGGAAATCTGGATTTGCTGTAAATCACCGGTGCATGTACCTATACGCTGCCAATAAAATCATATCTTTGTCCTAATTGTAGTCGGATATTATCAAATACAAATTGACGAAATACAAATAATGGAAAAGACGGAAGAGGTAGAGGGTAGACTTGCAATTGTGGCGGAGGCATGAAGGCGTAGAGTAGCTATTTTTACAACCGCTAGGTGCATGAATTGCAAAGCGAATAGAAATGTGGTTTATCGCATTTGTGAGATCATGAGTTTCATATTTTTGATCGATTATTGCTGTCAGTGCCGGAGAACATTAAATCTGAATGAATACAGAGATTATTAAATGGCTTCGTAACTTCCCCGTGGGCAAAGGGGTAAGTGAATGACTTATGAAAAATTTGTCAGCGGTGATACGATAAACTTTGTTTCCCAAGTCCACTACAAGGTTGCATATGCATCACTGATAGGGGATATGCTATTTCTTAGCAATATTCTGGAGGATACGAGATCTGGCAAACGTTCTACACACATTCCACGACGTTTTTTGCATACAGTGAAATGAGATTTCATTTTTTTCTGGTTGATTTTCACGAAATTAGTAAATTAGGTTCCATGGTCAAGTGGTGCTCATCATGTATTACTTTGTCAAGTATCACCTGTAACAACTCACTTATATGCGTAAATTGTCATAAAAATCCTCATAAAAGTCTTCATTATAAAAGACTTGGAGACTTTTCGATGGTCTCGATCTATGAACTTCTGAAACATTTGGACACCAAATGAGTCACGGATAATTACCGTATATACTGACGCTTTTCTTAAATTCCTCCAGCATGTTGGGCTTCAATAGGTGAAAATGGTTTTATCATACCATCCTAGTTTTGTCATGTAATGTCACGTGTGTTCAATTGTTTTCAAAACATGTTCATTCACCAGTAAATGGCACGCTTGTAGTTCTTGCTGCAAACTCCTTACGTGAATTTTCCCAGACTCCTGGGTTACTATTGTGAATGCTTTACCAAACAGTTCGACGTGGGTCGGTGACAGATTGCTCGTTTATTCCTTATTCTATCTTACCCCCTGCCGCTTGAATCCACATAACAGATTAAAAAGAGAACTTAGTGTTCAGCACTAAAAGCACATACCCTTCACATATTCAAACATATTGGACCACTTTTTAAATCACTGCGTCCCGATATATTTTTGTGACTGTAAGCTCGAAGTCAGCTCTGGCAATTGCTTACGTACGTATTTCACGAAGTCAACCATATCTGCCGAATGTATCAGCAAAATCCTTCAGTCGGGTAGCAGATGGAGAATGCAAACTAACCTATCTGTAGCCGAACAAGTTAAATGCTTTTTTAGGATCTCCATCACTTCAAATGCTGGTGAAAAAGGGCCACAAATAAAGAGGCTCCTCAGATTAAGCCAAGGTGGAATGCTGGGTGCAACCTGCAAGCCTAGTCAGCAGTGCTAGTTCGACATGTAGGCGAGTGAAATTACATACTTTTAAGTATACAGGTTTAAATACCGCCTCGTAGTGCACTATCATATTTTCAGAACCGCAGATTTATTTGCGAATGATTTAAGACGTGTGAAAGTAGACTCGCATATCCGTATGTAGTTCAAATCCAAACAAAAGCAAAAAATCCAACGAACGTACCACAACTACAAAAAGGGTTAATACGATAAAATCGACCAGATGTTCTTCTGGTATCTGCTGTCTTATCCAAAACGGTTTAAATTCCTTTTACGGTCGTGACAATCGTCAAAAATTTCGTAACATTTGATTTTTTTACGTCTGCTAAAGATTTCGTCTGAGTTTAAGTCTGTCTAGATACGGCGAGGAATTTCAGCTCGGTTTTACCCACAAGTGACAACCGGTTCTCCAGTGAACTGGTGGTGGTAATCCATTTGTGAAGATATGATGCTTTATCGGGTGCATCAACTTTAAATACTAACTAGGCCTTCGCACAAGTGATCGCGTCATGTAAGCTACGGGGTCAGTCTTAAAGCTCAGAGATTAGTTGGAAAATTGGCTTTAGAAGTTAGCCTAGTCTTGCGGTTCTCAGGAGGCCATAGTCAATACGGGTACAGATGAAGATGTCCTCATCAACAGGTAGCAACCGTGAACAATTCAAGTTGATGACAGATTTATCCACTGCTGAATGATGGGACTGAGGGATTCGGCCACCCATTGTAGACAACAGCTCAAAGTATTGTTGTACTGAGCCAGTGATTATAACATACTGCCTTCTTGCCCTGTTTGTATGGTAGAGTGTTATCCACGCAAGCGATCGGAAAAAGAGCCCAATGCAAGTGGTGTCAGTACATACTTATGTGATGCACAACGGCATAATTAACATGTCTGTGAAATTGGTATTGTCCGTCTGCAAAAGGTGTTGCCGACAGAAATACATAGAGAACAGTCCGTTTAAAATCAAACTTTTAATTTTCGCGGACTAATAACGGATGCAGAATTCAAGAAGAAAAACAGTACCGTGATTTGACCGGCGAAGTATTCAGTAGAAAAATCTGAACGATTCAGGTGATCCGCGTAAAACTTTTGGGAAGAGTGTTGAATTTCTGACCATTTTAAGTCAACTTCATTTAAGCTGACGTGTGGAGTAAAAGACCAGAGCAATTAGAAATATCGACTTACAAAATAGTGTCAGGGTCTTTCGGTAGATGCTACCGAAGTAGGTGCACATTTATTAGGAATCTTCTGATATTGCAGCGATCACACGGTATTGTAAGATTTTCTTCCGTGATTGCATGGTGACCTATGATGGATGGAACCGTGAGCAGTAAGGATTCACTGACTATGAAAATGAATGACACTACTGTAAATACAACGGAAAATATTTCATTTAATGCAAGTTTCTCGTGAAACAAGTCATATATTTCATGAATTTCAACTGCGGCAAAAACCCCACCACTCTGATTATGCAGCATTTACAGGAAAAACTCTCTTGTACTGAGATTTTGCTTTTGATTAATATTTTCTTGCGCAAGTAGCAACTTTAGGCTTTGGTAGCGTAGCGTTTGAGTTTGCCTCCTTATTCTGGATAGATGTTGTCAAATGGAGGTCTACCATTTTTAATGAATTAAACTATCCTGGTCCTTTAGTATACATTTAAACCTCAAACATAAGTTGACTTTTATCAGTTCTTAACATATCCAGTCCACCACTGGTGACTGTCCATTTTCGGGGAAGTGGAACAAAGCATTAGCTGGAAGGCTTTGGACTTCAAGACATAAAACAAGAATGACAACAAAAGAAACGAAGACGAACTCCCGGTAATTCAGTAACCTTGGCGACTTTCTGAAGCAACTTTAATGTAGTGCATTCTGAAGTAAAATTACTTGATGAATAAATACTTCAAAATGGCCGCGAAGTCGGCACAAAATACATTTTAAAGCCCAACATTTATTTGTGTCCAATCGAAAAAGTTGCTTTTAAAATGCTTGCGGGCTAATGAAAATTTGTGAAACTCTTTCGTCCCTAAATGTAGCTCAGTTTTTAACTACCATTCTTTCGGTGCTAAGAGCTTGCTTGGGATTCTGCAAATTCAAGATGGGTTCAATAGCCATTGAGTGTGCTATTCTCTCTGCCTGTAGAGTTATCCCACGCAAAGGAAATCTGAATATTGTTGAGAAGATAACCCCCTGCGAAGTTATTTGTTAGTTAACACGAACCAAGTGGTTACAAGCTATTAGACACGAAAGCACAAATCTGATCTGCACAGAGTTTTTGAGAACTGAACATTCCCAAATATCCTCTTGAACTTTCCTGGAGTGCTTTGAACAGTAAACAATTATAAACCAACACTGCAAAGCGGTTCCATAAGTTCCGTAGTGACCTTCACCTTCCGAGGGCGGAGCCTGGACACCAGACATAATCATCATCATTATCAGCTGTAAGAACCGCTCTAAGGACTTGTAAAGTGGTTGTGGCTGCAGCAGTTTTGTCCACCGATGATTTGGGGAGGTGGGTTAGGCGGGAGCTGATAAATTGGTGCGCAAATACAGGTCTGTCAGTGAACTTTTAAGTGGGGAAATTAGTAGGGGAGCTATGCATTGATGGCAATAGCTTGGATGCACGCCATTAAGGTCGCGACTGGACCATGTCTTCCAGTGTCTCTAACCATTAATGTGGCCCGCCTCGGGGTCTCCATCCAGGGAGACGGCAATGATTAGCGCAGCTGAGTTTGCTGTTAATGCCTTTCATTTTTCGCTGCCAAATCATTGTTTGACCTCTCCTGGCTCGTTTCCACCCTTCTTGTGGTTCTGCAAAAAGAACCCTTCGAAAAAGTCGGCCGACTGGCATACGGAGCATGTGGTCAAGCCAATGCAATCTATACAATGTGATCAGTTCATCTGTCGTGGGTGAGTTATTTCTTTCGGATACCATTCGACGTATTTCAGCATTGCTTCTCCGGTGTTCCCACCAGACTCGGGCAATGCTCCGAAGACATCGATGTTCAAACACTGGAAGTCTTTTGACGTCCTCGGCGCTCAGCGGCCAGGTTTCTGACCCGTATAACAATGTGGATCGCACCGGACAATAGGCAACTTGCATGTTTCATGAGTAGTTTACACCGTCACATCAGTACATGCAGAATCGTCCTTCTCAGGAGGAATCTCCAAATCGTCAACAGGGCGCGACACGGTGGAACATTGAGGCTGGTGAAGAAATATAATGACCCTACTTTATACCATTTACAATGTGAAAATCAGCTTTATTGTCTACGGATGTTACCTTCGCAAATGTTGGGATAACTCATTTGGAAAGCCATGACAACCAAAATTACATAAGAGACCTTTGTTTGGGTGTAATATCTGCGTGGTCCAGTTGTGTGTATTTTTACTCTTTCAGACCACGGAGTTCTGAAACATCCTAAATGTCGTTAAAGACTGGTTTGTTGTGATAGCGGAAGAAGCCACAAACCTCGAAATAATTTTCACATGCGTAGCAAGTAGTGTTTTGTTTTGCAAAGTGCATTATGCCGGTGTGTGTGTGCGTTTACTAATACAAAGCATAACGGTTTGTCCACCATTTTAAGCAAGAAGTAAGTTCCGGATAGAAAGACCGTCATCACGAGAAAGCAACCCCAAGAAACTATTTATATTTAGGTAATTCATAGAATAAAAGTTAACTCCATCAGAAGAGACCAACTTGCAGAAAAAGCTGCTTTTGGTTGAGCTTCTACACTATTTTTCAAGAGGATATAGGCGTACAGGTATGCCGTTTTAAATAGACAATCATCCAGAAGATGAAGCACGATCGATCCATCCAAGTGCTCGTGCCACAGCAAGAAACTTTTCTGAGGTCATTTCTTTTCTGTTGAGTGCTACCCAGTGTTCTTTTGTAAGAAACTTAAACAGTAAATAAGACACTTAAATCTCAACGGACGAGCGCAAGCGATCACACTCAGGACTATCTTCGCAAAACGGATAATTTTAGTGGTTGTATGGTTTTGATCGGGTTAATGCTGATTTGCCCGCTGGGCTTGGTGGTTGGTTTGCAAGTGCTTCGTCACCAGTGGAGACGTCATAAGCGCGCGCGCTGACGTAGTCCGGTTTTCTCACTTTGATTTTTCTTTTTGCTCTGGTGGTACAATGACTGTTTCATCCTCCTGGGAATTTCACTGTACCTCCTGCTCTTGACTTCCATTACTGATAAAGTGTCGTTGTTTTTCGTGGACGGTAGTCCGTCAACTCTGTTTTGAACCTCCTCAGACCTCCCTTTAACTTCAAAGAGTGGTCTTGGCCAGTGGTCAATCAGTCTTTATGGGCTGCATCTCTTAAGTTGAATTCGAAACCTTAGGTTGGAGGATACACTTGAGTTTTACTGATGGGGTGGCTATGGAAGTTCTTCATCCAGCCGTCATTGTTAATGGGTTCTCTGTTTCTTGTGAATCTAATTCCAGTTTCCGACGCTAGCTCATGTTTGGCGAGGGTGTTGGTTATTTTCTCTCTAACTGATGACTCATTTTTGACCAATCGCTGCGGGCCACTAGTAGTAAGAAAATTTTCCTGCTTTTCTTGGGACTTTTCTATATTCTCTTGAGTGACTGAGAGAATCGCTGACCATTAATTTTACAATATTTCTACCATACTGTCTAGCCAACGTCCAATGCCTGTCCAATTGCGCTTTCACCCGCAGGTTTTAAAGAAGGTAGTCTAATCGTTTTCGCAAGTAGGTTTGTAGACAGGTGGATTCCTCCAAGCGACAAGCTTGCTTGGACGTTACACGCCGTAATTAGCCTACTGTTGAGGGGAATGTTAGTAGCCCTCGTTGCGTAGATGCTCATTGGCCTGTCCCCGAACTGAGCAAGTTGGATATCCTTAGGAAACTGAAAACTTGTTTTATCGTACAACTTGTTCATAACTATGAGAGCCTATTTGTGTGTTTCTGAGGCTTTCAAACATTGAAGTGACGCTTTTAGAGCTGAGGTTATGATTTTGACAAAAACGTTTGAACTTGACCATATTTATTATCCCTTTTTACTGTACAAAACAGTTTTTCCGACTGTTCAGCATTTCAATATCAGTGAGTTATTTAAGCTGATTATTTCTAGATCCACCCTAATTACAATAAACTTCCACAGAAATATGTTCCATTGTTTTCTGCTCCAAGTAGTATAATTTATTTTCTCATTCGGCCTGATATCCCGCTGGCTCGTCAACAAGCAGTGCGTGGGATATAACAAAGATTCTACACGTTACGGACAGCGCCAAAAAGTTAGCCTGGAACCCTACAGAGAGCACGCAACTGTACGGATCTCGAGTTTCCAACAGAACAGCTGTTCCCATATTCACCGGTGTACTTTAGTGCGATGCCCTCCGTTAAAATGGTCTGTCAGATTCAACGCAACACGTTTTAGGATGTAAATCTGAGAGGGTGTTAAACTCCCGCAGACATTCGTACACGCACATGTACAATAAGGTACTAACATTGACTTTTTGTGTTCGCATAGTTTTGGTTGTCAAAGTGAGGTTTCCTTAAAAAGCGCAAAACTCAGACACTTTTCAACACTTTATCGCATGCATCAATAAAATCGTCGCGCAAAAACTCAGCTTGGTGTAAATGACCCAAATAGAAAATTCTGCTTAGTGTTCATCGACAGCGGTAATAGAAAACTGCGGTAAAAATACTATCATGCATTAGACTAAGAGAGTTGGGAATTATAGGTAAGATGCTTCTTGTTTAACTATTTTTTTCATGAATCAAAAGGCTCTTTTGTCACTTTACTTCAGTAATACCACGAGTTTCAGGAAGAGGGACCCAAAACATTACCATCCGTTTCAATAATATTTTGGAGCATGTAGTCCTGGTAGGTCGTCTAGTCCTTATGAGGATTAGCGAAGGACTGCATGGTAGTCTAACTCCAAGGTCTCCCCTCATTTGACTCGCTCTGACTTTCATTTTGGTTTCACTGATTCATTATCACAGCTGGAAGAATGTAGTCAAACAAAGCAATGTACGGATTTTATCTTGTTCGGAAAAGCGACCATAAGATTGAGCAAAAGTGAGTAGTCATTTACTACCACTACTTAAAAAAGTAAATCCAAGCGATAGATAAGGTGGGGAGAATAATGGAGAAAATAAGGGACACTTTCCGTTCGAATACGTGGCACCAACTGTCCCACTCAGATAAGATGACTCCAAACATGTGGACGAATGCTTGGTATAGAAACACACACACAGATAGACCAGCAACTGAAGAAAGGACAAACAATGCTGGATGCTCTTCAAGGCGCGGTAAGCGCTAGCACAGTCAAGACTCGCACATCAGGCACAAACTGTCCGTCATACTGAGTCTGGTGTGAGATTCAATGGCAAGAATGTGCACTCAACACCATGTACCAAGCATAAAGTGTCGCAAGTACGCAGGGAGCCCACAATGGCAAGCAAACACAAGTCACTGACTGTGACCTTAGGAAGTCCCGGCCGAATAACAGCCTTGGTGGATTGAGGAAAGCAGATCCCTCTATAAGACATGAGCATCGGTTGGTGGACCAAAAATTCGACATCACAGTCGATCGCACGTAGGGCTGAGAATATGGCGAGGGAACATTCATCAGCACCATACTTCTTCTTCTTCTCATTCCACACAGTCACTGCGCACCCATTCGAGGCTATGCTTACCTCTATCACAGTTGCTCGGTTCTCCCGAACAGCAATTGGGTCAGACTTGATAAAAGACGTTGACGTAGGTGCTCCCAACTCCTCGAAGAAGATGTATCCCAGGCGATGGAGACTTTTTGCGAGTTCCCTTGCAACCCGATTATGACGAGCACATCTGACATCATGCTTGATCCAGCAGGACTGCATAATATACACCAAACTCTCCGATTGGTCAAAGTTTCTACGACAGAAGATCGTCTGGCCACCATGATCACGCCGAGCGCTTCTAACTCTCGTCCTAAACAGATTGCACCGGAGCTGGATACCGCGGATAAATATCCGAGGAAACACTTGTTCTGGAAATACAAGCAATCGATTTGAAAGAGGCGAAGCGACCAACTCTCTTAAACCGCGACCGTCAACGCTGTTGTGCAGACTATCACCCCAAGCAGCCACCAGCTCTTCCTTGGTGTTTACGCATGCACCATGGACTCAGATCTGAAGGCTGAGATCCAGAGCAATCTTGCCAAATGCGGAATCGTTGACTACATTGCGTAGTACTCGGCACTGGGTAGAAAAGAGCTTTTCCATACGCACTCTCCGCTGCATCGGGATGGTTGAACTCAGACTTGGGATACCAAGTCCCCCATGTTGTTTACTGGCGTGGATGTAGCTGATTGGGGTGTCCTTTGGTAGACGTAGCCAGCCACGAATGGACTGCCTGATGTAGTTGTCCAACCATTTGAGCGTGCTTTGGTGGATTTGGCCGAGCACGAGCGAATATGTCAGCCTCGGTATCAGGTAGTTCCTCGTGATCTCCATTCTTTGATGCGGCTTCAACGGGGCACGCGTCACCTCATCAAGCAGTTTGAGCAGATGCTGTCGGTGGTTGAAGACCCCTTTCCCCTTGAATGTAAAGGGAATGCCCAAATATGTTACGGTGTCTGTCGGACCCAGAGGAGTGATGAGTTCCACGGCGAAGCAAAATGGTTCGACTGAGACTGCTGTCGCCCGATGTTTCCTGTCCCCACAAATCACCATCGCTTTCGTCTTTCGGGCGTTGATCTTCATACCAGCTCTTCCCAACTCGATCACAACCGTTTCAAGGTTCTCTTCAAGGCGAGCCTGGCTTAATACACACACGACCCAGCCGTCGGTGAAGTCAAAACCATCTACTAGGGTGTCATGGAACTGGTATCCTAGACGTGGCACCGATAATCCAAGAACCTCATCCATTGCCATGATTAACAATAATGGGGAGAGTGACTCTCACCGCCTCACACCTCTGTGGCAGTGAACCTCGGAATTGAGGAAAACTGCTACAGCATTCCCATAGGATTGTGCAATGTATCGAACAAAGGATGACGTGCTCCAAAGGCATCGGCAGATTTGGCAGCTGTGTCATTCGAAACCTAATCAAACGCTCTGGCTGGCTATTCACGTGTTTTACAGCAGAGGGCACCTGTTTCTAATACTGCTTGGCGTCCAGTGGTAGACCATAGTTGAAATTGTATAGATCCCTTGACGACCCATCGAGCACAGCAGACACTGCATTTTTTCGACTTTGGTGGTATAGGATCTAGATGGCGGCGTAGTTGACTCAGCGGATCTGCTTTTGGTTGGTCGGGACACGATGGGTTCGCTGACGACGGCGTCGTCAGCACGAGTGTGGAAATGTCTTAGAGGCGTGGAGGTCCAGAAGTGACGGGACTTGATACGGTATCACGACTGTGAACTGCAACCCTCGGGCAAATGCCAGAATTTCAACACTGGTAAGCGAATTCTCAGCATTGGATTCCAAGGGTGTCATGGCACAATCCACGTTTTGTTTAAACCATGCGCTATAGTCACCAGCTTCGGACGACCGGGCCACTGGTTGACCGGTGGTTTGGTCTGGGCCACTAGATGATGATCCGTCCAATTGTGCTTGCCACTTAAGCACCGGTAACCTGGTTTTGATGCTGATAGTCGGTCGACCAGGAAAATACTGCCCCAATCTCATGAATAGCGCGGTTTGCGTGGAACAAAACGGGTATAAATTGTTATCCAGGCGCAAGAGTATTTGCAACTCTTGTTGGGACCAGTGAACACCGGAATTCTTCACCCGGTCGGGCACTCAGATTACTGCTACTTCTACTCCAAAAAATGGCGGATCAGATCGGAACTTCCTTTCTGTGTTTGCAAATTCGTAGCTAGCATCATACAACTTGTCCCTTGCCTACATTCTCATTTTCAAAAAGATTTTTGAGGTACTATGCTATAAGCATTCCAACTCTCTTCACCCTATTGAACGAGGATGATTACTATGTGCCCCGTGAGACCAAAAACGAACTGCTACTGTTTCACGCTGTTCGTTATTGGGGTTTCAACATATTTTGGGCACGAAATGAACAAGGCATTAGTGCCACAAAATCCCACGGATAAAAAATAAATTTTCCTGACACATCTACCATACTGATAAACCAAATCTTTGGCTCACTTGCCTTACTTGGGTTGCGGCGATTCTTGGAGGGACTATACAATGTAAGAGTTTCCATCGGCCAAACAAAAATGCCCTTCCATTATAATGATCCCTCCAGGGTAGTCAAATAGACCATTGAACTCTAGGCTTCAGCACAGCTCAGTAAAGTCTAATTTATCAGACGTCGACCAAAACCAGAAACAGGCCTAATTAACCTCTAGCCATATATCATCCATTGTGAAACCCTGTTCACGTTATTCTTGTTTGAACAGTTCTCTTGCCGTCTTGACATAATTATTCTAATGAATCCACAACAAAGGATGAAAGCACTGTATTCATTCTTCGCTCTTACTGGAGCTCACCAGCAGCACATCCTTGGCTGTACCGGGGTTTGAACTCCGGACATTTGACATGCGATGTGAACCTGTTACCACTAACCCAACAGAGCACGCTGAACGCACCTGAGTTATCACGTCCGAACAAGCGAAAGTCTTTACACCTGAGCGACGTTATGGTTTTGGCCGAAGCCTCGAACGATGATGCATTTGCTGTCATGGTTATGTCTAGATGATTGGCCTAACCACCGGTTAGCTCGCGCCTTGTCATACATCATGATTTGTGTCGCACACCAGCCATGGAATCACCCACCTGTACGTAAAGTTCAGTTGTTAAGTCCATTGGACAGTGCATGTAACTCATAGAGCTGAGCTTAACTTATGAGCATCCGAACATCCCATAGCTAAACATAAATCAATCTCCATGTCAAACAGTTTTATTTTTTAAGCTTCTGGTCCTTGTTGGTGTGTAATACGGTCGAAACTGTCATACTTTTACGGCCTTTCGTTTTTTGGGCCTGTACATCTCACTAATCAACAGAATGCTGAAGTTGGTGGAACTGGTACAAAGTGGCCATTTCAAGTGTTAGGTTCCTTTTCATCTGGAGAAAATCGGGGGGCTGGAGGCACTGCACAACACATACCATCAATCCACTAGCTTATACGAAATATTGTTTGCTTATTTCGACAGAATAACCCAAAAGTGAATGTTGCTTATGATCGTGAAAACTGCAGTCAAAATCTGGGAATCGGTTATCCGAATTACATCTCAGACGCATTCGTCGACTACATTGTCCAATTATGCAAATTAATGTGGCCGAAGTTTGAAGAACTCTGAATTAAAAATTATTATAAACTTGCTAAGTAACTGACTTGGACGATACGTGTTAGGATTTACATGTTTCAAATTTAAAACAATGCGCACAAATTTAATATATAATGATTAATTCTACATACAATACTTGCAAAAGTTCATGCAAGCCTCCGCCAGAATCAAAAGTGAACCAAGCGTACCCTAAATACACAAGCCGCCCTTTTAGTGAACAGGATTTGGAGAAAGTTTGACTGCAAGTTTGTTCCACCTGGTTAGTGAGTAGGGCCTACACCATGTGCGCCACCAAATGCAATCTTCCACCTGGCGACACAGTCTCTAGTACGACCAATGCTTACGTTTCCAAAATGTCTCCATATAATTTGCTTCCAAATATCGCTCCGACCTCTCTCAAATTGGACAGGCGACCGACTTTACGCCAGGGTACGAGATTCTGGTTCTGTGAGCAATATGGTTCGGCAAACATTCATATCCCAGCCTTGTAGAAGTGGCTAAACAGGGATCAAACGTAGGGCGCGAATACGCATAAACACGTCGAGACACACAACTAAGCACGCAGCTTACTTTAGTTCGTGTGGATCAGCTTCTAAGCCTCAAACCGGACAAGACTTCGCATGTACCTGCCTCACATGGTGTTTTGTGCCTGCCTAATGGTCGTTTCTGCCGCCTGAGCAGCATTGACACAAAACCACCCGTCGGTTTTAATGGTAATGCGCATGGTTGGTCTTAGTCATCTATCGTGCCATAATGGTAGATGACACAGTTAAGTTAAGAATTTGGGTGCATTGACGCATGCAGCTAATGAGTGGTACTCAGCTGATATATGGTCAGAATTCATTGGTCATTTCAACTGTGAAGATTGCACGAGAATGGGTTTTATGGCGTGAACAGAACATTACATGGTCACATACGACTTGAACAAAGAAGGCGCATTAATTAGTGTTTCATATACTGGGGCTTCAAACGTTTTATGCATCAAATGACTGGACGGAAAAAGTGATAAAAACTGGGCAAAAAGCGTACGTCAACGAAAATAATTGAGGAAATATTTTTTTGGTTATGCGAATGGGATGAACCGGAGTGCATCTCCATTGCTAATGAAACTGGTATTTACTACAGTGTGCTGCGGTCCAGATTTCTCCGGGCAAACTTAGATTAGCTAGCTAGCATTGATATCATCCTAGCAACCTTACCAGAGTGCTTGTGAGATGTAGTTATGACCGGCGGAAAGTTGAAGCACCACATGGTTGGAATAATTGACGTAGCAGGGCACAAAGGAATTGAAGGCAACCTCAAAAGAAAAGCGCAGATGACGTCAAAAATGTCTGCTGGCTGAGTCTGCTAAGATAAACAAATTTAGGGCTCGAAGCAGAGTGCGTTTTCTATCGTTGGATGCCTGCATAGCACAACCTCCGTTATAAGTGGCTGATGTCAAGTTGGCCTACGTCCTCACGATACCACTACGTCGGTGTCACACAACCTCTGAGGCTTCACTACACTTACAGTGGTCTGAATCACCTATTACATCCAAAAAACCACGTGGCTAGTGAACACAAATCTCTTGTTGGGTCAGCGGTGCTGCCAATTCAGGGTTATATCCCAAAAATGCGTGTGCTGTCTTGATACCTTTCCCATCGTCAACATACATGCATTCGGTGCAGTTGTTCTGTATAAAAAACCATTCCTATCTCTAACCTTTTAAAGCTAGGCTCATTCCGCTGGGTTCTTTGTGAGGCAAAGCTTCTATTGTTCCACTGATGCGTTCGGAACTTCAAAAAAATGTTGAGGTTGTTGTTGAAACCTTTGGCCACGACTTGGAGACAGTTTATATCACTCGCTGATGACCCAAACATGGAGGAATAGATTTCATGAGACGGGCTGCAGACATCTACCCTTTTTAAATATCTGAACTCAAGGTGTCAACAGTGACTTGAATTCTGGAACGCGTGATGAACTCAGAAGCTTTAAGCAAGAGTTCTGTCACCTTCTTTTACAGTTTCAGATAATAAGAAATCATGCCAGGGAGGTAGGACAATCCGGTTTTGGTAACAATCTCTAAAAATCATTCAAATTAATGCATCATCAAAAAGCCGACTAGCGAAAAATGGCGTGGAATCAAACCGATATTAGTCCATTTTTCACGAAGCAGTTAAAAATGTTGGTTCTTTCAGTATATAGCAATCTGTAACCAACACAGACTTTAGCCCAGCAATCAGCGCTAACAAAAATCCGCACCATGCAGCATGTTTACTGGTCGTCACGCAACATGTGTTTTCTGACATACTATTTTTAAGAGGTTAAAACGAGGAATTATAGTAGGCAGCTGAAGATAGCAGTACTTTTTGTTAGAAACACAAATGTATTATTATGTGTGAAACTCGCAAGTGGTGAAATTCTCACTGATTTTTCTAAAATATAGTTTCTTCCAAGTACAGCTGCCGAATATGGTTGACTGTTCCAGAGTTGTGCTGAAGTGAGAGCATTTTCCCTGGCAAATTTTGGCCGTCTTCCAATTTAAAAACCAGCTAGTCTGCTCGTGTTTACCTCACTATACCAAGGGAAAGGTATTTTTTCTTAGTAGAGTACTACTAGTAAGGTCACTGAAAACTCATCGACAGTCCATCACCGATTTCACTCTTGTTGGGACTCATCAGGTAGACGCAGTCTCCGAGTTTTCAGCAACTTTATGAGCAGTATTCCTTTAGGCGAATTTACTGCGATATTTCGGATACCGTACCAACTGAAACACTAGGCGGACTTTGTGGGGCACATCTAGTTGAAGAATATTATGGACGAGAGTTTCAGCTGGGATTCAGCTGAATCCCCTACTAAAACCAAGTCGGCATGCAAATGAGCGCACTTTGCGAAAAAGGTAATGATGTCTTTTGCTGAATAAGCGTCATCCTAATTTTTCAAGTATTCAAGCTTTTTGGACTTGAATTCTGTAGTTAAATGTAAGCAAAAACATGTTTTTATTCATGATAATCATAACTATATTATAGGACGGCATTTTCGAATTCCTTACAGAGGGAAAACCTGACATTTCATGCTGGTCATTTATTCTGGCCATTTATTAAACTGTATATCCAATTCACAGAATTCCCAACAGACACTTGCATAAAAATTCAGTTGTTGTCGACACAGTTATATGAAATATATGACTCGTTTCCTTTTACCGGTTGAATGAGTCGGAACGAAGGATTTCGAACTGGAATGTGTTCGGAGTCAGTCCGATATGTATATCACTTCTTGCCCTCTGGCTAATCCTGAACCGTGGCCGGTAGCACGGCAGAACTGTATCCCCTAGGGACAAGGTGGGGGAGGGGATAGAAAGAAACAGAACACTCTCGGTCGTTTTACTGCTGATACCTAATCAGTTGAATGCTTGCTGTTTTGCTGCTCAACTACTTGTCGGTCTTGTGGAATTGACAGGGTTCATGGCTAAGTTTCGAGGATCTCTCGAATCGTGATCTATTAAAGTCCCCTACCCCATCCCCACACTCCCCGAACTCCAGTGCTCACACTCATACATACGTACTTACAGTCACACAGTAACAGCCGTGTCACACAACCGTTTTAGCCAACTTCTCCAACCTAATCGAAACACAATCAGAGATTTGCTCTGTCCGGTTGCCCACTAAGCGAGAAGCTAATTTATCATATCAAATTCCATCGGATTAATTACATCATATCCCTGAAAGCATTTGCTTGCATATCATTAGCTAGTGAGTAGGTGGGTGAAGGGGGTGGTCGTGTGTACAAGACTAACTGCAATAACAGAAATAGGATTGGAGCACTTTGATCAAAAAGGCATAAATGCCGACAAGTGAATGTGTGGCATCGAAAACAAAAAATACATTGTATTATATATGTACGTACCAAGAAGTTGTCTGTGTAATATTTTACAACATACGTATCATTACTCAGTATGTAATACAAGGACTTTTTCACAAATACTAGATGTGTGCGTTCGCGCGTAAGTTTGCTTAAAATACCGCAAAAGTCTCAAGCTGGTAGCAGACAGCTAAAACTGTTCAGTTTTAAGCCATCTGGGGACTGTACTTGAGCTTAATTCGATGCGTCGACTAGCTACCACAACTGTTGTAGCTACTTCCAGTGAGAAGGTTAGCGGTTCTTTGTATGAAAACTCTTATTGACGCAACTGTCAATGGCACCAACGTACATCGTATACATCTTGTGTTGGTAAGAACTACTTAGATGCTGTTTGCCCAAAAGTGCTCTCATGGGTTACCAGAACTCCCTTTGTTATTCGCAGTGAGTACCCAGATCAATCTATCCTTACTATTCACCATAGTTATTTCAACGAAATAGGAGTTAGGCTGGTGAAATGTAAATGGTTAAAAGCTTTTCCCGGAGATTTGCACTGTCTGATGTATCAACTGGTCCGTAAGCCACAAAAGACAGAATAGCAACCGGATCTTTGTTTGTGCCTTCAGCAAATTTCGATAAGGTCGCTTTCCAATCTGGATAACCAAGGCTCATTCGCGTGCTCTCGTGAAGTAGCAGTCAAGCACAATTGTTCAGTGTGCCGCACGTTTACGATGCAAAACTCGTTACAGACGAAGAAATGTAATACCGCCTAGTTCGACTAAAATCGAAATACTACATCTTTCTTGGTGTTATCTAACAAGACTATTCACACCAGGACAGGGAAATAAAGAGTAATGACCCAAGAGTGGGCGAATAGAATTTTATTAAATTTCGAGCTTAAGTGATGTAAATCACATCTCGATTTGCTTTGGTGAAAGCGCCATCAACGAACTCCAGTTTAGGTGTGCCAGCCGTGAATTGCGGTATACTTCCTTCAAGCTTCCTTCCTTCCTACCCATCCTAGCGAATTTTCATTCAGTGTAAAGGAGACCATTTCCTCACACAGGAAACTACTGACAAGGCTGCTGAAAACCTTTCAGCAGCCCACGATCGGTTTCGTCCTTCTTGGGATTTATCAGGTAGACTTACTCCCTGAGTTTCTGTCAACCTTATGTTCTACGTGAATCCAGATCATACGAAACTTGCAAATTACACCCCATCACAAAAATTTGGTTTTGCCGGGAGACCCTAACGAACCTCAGCACGTTCAGTTAGGCACACTGGGAAGTACACTGTCAAATGCACCGTTGCTTACCATTTTGCAGTTTAAGAGGTTTGTTCATTCGTCTTTGAAGCACTGCTAAATCGCTTAATATGATCACTAGTGTGCCTGTGGGAAATTCTGTCTCAAGAAGAAGCTGCTCAAATTTTCCCAAAGGCGTGTGTTATCGTCTTGGTGAACTCGGAAGCAGTGCACATTTCTGTAGTTTGACGCAACAGTCTGGGGTGATACTGCTGTATGTCATTTGATGCAAAGTACAGGTACGCAAATTAGTCTACGGAATTAAAATAAATTTTTGCATGTTAGACGAGGTTGAAGTGTGACAACTATGCAGTGTTACTTGTGCGAAAATTCTTCAGGTCAACACAGTTTCCGGTTTCCACTTCCATCTCGAAGAGGCAAGCTGTTATCTTTGTGAGATGGTTTGTGTCCCTCAGTAACCTATTGAGTTGTGATGAAGGATGCCAGGTTGTTCAATTAATGGAGTTTAAAAAAATGCAGCCTCCCATGTTGGAGTTTGGAAAATGTGTGGCAGTTTGTTCCTTAAAATTTGAGTTCCTTGCGCAGCCTCAGGCTTCAACCATGCTGTCAGTCTTAAGACAAAGGCCTTGGTTGAGAACCCCAACCGTCCTCCTCTCTAGATTTGGGCGAAATGGTAGCATCTCAGCCCACATACACCCGTGAACTTCACAGTAAAACGTGCCTTTGTGTTAAATCGGTGGGAGAATCGAGGGCCGATATTACTGGTGCATTGCTGTCAATGGTGATGATGTATGACTCTCAGCCACAATTCTTTCATTACACGTGGGCTTCGGTGTACCGCACTGCATTACACCATCACTCCTCCGAAATATATGGGTCAACATAATCCGATTTCGACCTTCACACAGGCCACTGGTTCGGTGAGCATGTCATTGCCAAGACGCTTGCACTGTTAACCGTCTCCTTTGAGTCTAACTACCATGCCAGCTCTGTTATGGCTGTGGATAACGGCTAGGCTTCTTTGGTGGATTTATTGCTAAAAATGCGCCCTATATATAGATGAACCTTTTCTTGATTACACTCTGAGGAAGACCAAGTTGGGAAACGCAGCATCAGTTCACATACATGAAGCAGTATATTTGTGTCACCTGTCTGTCACACAGCTAAGTATAACAGTCATTGGAAACCCTGGAATCGCAGCTGAAGCTTGACGCTACTGTTATCAGCCAACCCCAGACCTGTCGCAAATGACAATTCTTCTTATGTGGACACTTCAGTCAGGCACCTATATAATTATGGCAGTTAAGCACTAATATGTATTCCTGATATGTTGCTGTCGATGATGTTGACGGTTTCCAGTTCACAGTGACTGGATCCTAGGCGAACGGATGCATTAGGCAAATGACCTGTGGAATGACAAGTTCGAATGTCCATTTTATTGTAGGATAGTCCCATTCAGTGTCAGCGGATGGATGATGCAGGTTGTGATGGTGTAAAGGTAGGAGCAAAAAGGCAAGTAAAAGATGAGTTACGCTGTCTTCTAAAGAAGGAAGGATTCAATGAAGGAGTTCCATGATCTCCCAGATGTATTCCGCCACTGGTGGTGGGTTTTGGACTGTTTGTATGATATAATACTACCCACCTACTGTGGGGTTCAAAATGACATTACATTATGTCAATTATGCTAAAGGAAGAACACTTTGATTAGAATATGTTGCACCACAGTGTTCTTCCTGAGATTTATGATATCTTCATTACCTTAGACAAACTCGGAAGCAAAGCATTCTTGACTCAATTTTTTGCACGCTGCTGATGCTATCCGGTATCAGGATTCGGAATAGGTCTAGGTATTCGTGTGTGAAGAACGGTTTCACAAGATAAACACCGTGAATTATTGTACTGATATCGCGACATCCTGGGACAATGGGCCACTTATAGTGTTTTAAATATCCAGAAGATTTTGTGAGATTGAATATTCGGCAGGAAACACACATTTTCAACTTTCCAACCGAGGTTCGGTTCCAAAGCCGAGCCTATCCTATTTGCTGTACAAAAACAGACTGAATGTAAAGCAACTCCCGCTACAACGGAACTTTGGTTCACAATGAGTGAGTAAGTGTGAGTAAGTCTTTATTTGCCGTCTAGGTAATATTTCGATGCGGACTCTTTTTACCACAATCCCCCTTTAAAGGGAACAAACTCCCATGTAAAAGAACTTCTGGTTTCGCAGACGGCTAAGTTACAGTGTAAGGGAAAATAGTACAAATGAAATATCTATCCCGTTGACCCCACGTCCACCTTCGAAAGGAAGGTTTAAAGGCAACTGTTAATACGCTATATAAGATGAAGCTGTGTTGTTCGTTAACGGAATGGACGTGAACTATTCGACACTGCAGCCCAGGACACATTTAATGCCCAAATTGTTAGACACGTGACAGTTGCATTATGGACTTAGGTAAAAAAGAGCTGAACCATGGGACGAAACCGTGTAAGTTAACTCAACGTTCATCTGGCTTTCAGTATTTATCATTATTTCCCCTGTTAGATTTGAATGCACGCTCGTGGTAATCTATCTTATTTTATGACCTATATGGTGTTCAGATGAATGATGCGAAATTAATAATTCATAGCCACCCATGTTACAGGTGCTGATGAATATGATAAATGTTCACATTATGCGTGAATGTCTGAGTTGCGGATTTGCGAGGATACGCGTTTTTTCAAGCCTATTAGAAAGAAAAAGGAAATTTCATCGCACACTCACGGAAAAAGTTTAGCCCTGAAAAAGTGGTGAAAATTCACCACCCCAGCGACAACGATTCGGACTCCAAAACATCTTTAAAAATGAAGGTGTCAGGTGAGAAGTGCCAGATGTCGTGGTCGTCTCAAGCATAGAGGAAAACCTACCAACCTAGTGTTGGTTTTGGTAGCCTTTGTTCAAAAAATTATGTCACGATTTCACGAACTTCCTATTTGTTTTCACAAAATTGTCGACAGAAATGTGACGAATCCAACAACATTAAGTTTTTAAAAAATGTACACCACGTTTACGTAGAATTATTAGGCGCTGAATAGTGTTCAGTAACTGTCTCTGACCATGAAAATAACTCACAGTGAACAGTTTGGACCGTGTTTATGCATGGATATGTGACTGCCATCTCAGGCTCTGTGGATTTTCTGCATGTAATTACCACATTGCTAAGGAAAGCGTAGGGTTATTGTTACATAGGTAGCAAATTCGCAACTACTACGATTGTTTTATGCCATGACAACACACCAGAGCTCTAGTGGGATAAAAGTGAAGGCCTCCGCCATCCAGCTGAACAAAGCTTAACTTAGCTAATCTTTTCAAGCTTTATCCGAATTTTTGCCTCGTATTTTGATCTTGACGATGGTTAATTAACTATCTGCCAACATAGTGCAGACATACATGGCCAACACCTTGGTACCGTTGCACTTTTCTCCTTTTCGTCTCTTTATTGTCAGTCATTATAAAGATAGTTACTCAGCTGGCTGAAAATATATCAGTGAGGCGTCAAATATCGCCCCAAACCTTTGAGCCCTGAAAACTTTTAGCCAAGACTGATAATAGGTCTTCTGAGTTATTCAACTGTCTTTGCAATATTTTAAAAGAGTTGCAAACCTCCTGTTTACAAAACTCCGAACCACACGTTTTTACTAGTTTGCTACCAAAATATTTTTCTCATCGGAAATGATCACACTGAGCTTCGTTAGTTCCGTTTTTTTAATTGGACCCTTGTGTCTACAGACCGTTAGGACTGAATGAAAAATGTTTTAAACATGTTGCCTACCTTTCAAGCGATAATTCACAGGGATTTGTTTGGCCACAAATCTGGTTTTATATGTATCAGTACTGGACATGTAAAATGCAATCACAATTGACCGCATAGTTCAAATATTCGGATGCTGATAAAATGTCACCTTTTCAATGATATTATTAAGTATTAATTAATTAATTATTAATATACTGCACACCACAAAGCACAATTCCCATCAGGACGTCAATTTCTTACCCTCTGAAGGTCGTTTTCCGAGGATTAGTATTATATCTCACAGCCAATTACAAAATGAGTTTATTCAATTTTTCCTTGGACTAATGGCTTCAATATTAGCAGTGATTTCCAGAAAACGTCAGTACACCGGCAAACCACAGAAGTCGGATATTGCACAGAGATGGAACAAAATGATGGAACATATAAAAAAGTTGTTTTAGAGTAGAGCTATCGGTTTCAGTAAGTTAGCACAAATATGCTGCAAAGGTTGAAGCCTCGTGCCTTGAAATATCATGCCAAAATACATACAAACGTGGGACCCCAACATTACGCCGAAATACGGCCGTTTTCGTAAGCACAAGGCGTTTTTATGTTCAGTTGAAAGCTAACACTAAACCAGATTCTGGGACTTGGACTTTGCGTCCTTCTCGGATAGAAGTGTGGCCATATACAGTGCAAAACGTATCCGTGATAAAGCCACTTGATTTACCATTGCCATACTGGTGTAAGCTTAATTGTTCTGGATGCAGTAATTTGCTTTGTGTAAAAGTCGAACTTTTGATTCTGCGTTTTCCTGGACGTATCATATGCGTGCAAGCCAAATACAAATCATGTGACCTAAATGAAAATGTAGCAGAAGTATTACTAATGACAAAACGTACTACACACTACGTGAATGGTTGGTAAAAAACCATCCTCGTATTTTGACAGAGTCAGCGAGCTGGTTTGTGATTGGTTCCAAGGACTGAAGGTAAGGTAACGGCTAAGTGAGCGCGTATTTGCAAGCTATCGCTAATGCGCATTTAAAGACCTATACGGTTACCTTTTCACATTTCAAGCTTCGTGGATGCCGAGTTGCAGCCCATTGTAGGTGGACACTCCACGGTGTGCATTATGTAGTTCATCGTCGACTGCCCTCTGTCATTCGAAGGATGTGAATCCCATAAATCTTTGTCGATAAACGTCTACCTGCACTTAAATTGGAAGAAGGATCTTCTTAAACCAGGAATGAATAATGATATATCCGTAACAAATCGGATTGTCAGAGTTTGTATGAAGCGACGACGAGCAGAACTGCTAGTCTATTCATAATCTATAAGGTTTATGTTCTATGGTGATTATCACGACTCTGAAAGTATGCGACTATTTAGTTTTGATGACGCGTAACTATGCTTTCAAGGATACAGGAATTGTTCCAACTAGTAGTACATTGCCTCAACACCTACCAGTAACAGTATATAGGTGACTTCATAAAATCTTCAGTGATGACGTCACGTTTAATAAATTCGATTCACTTTTCAAGGGTTTCTCATTTATCTGGAAGATCGATTTCATTACTTTACTGGGAATGATTGACGCAGCAAGCCAAAGAAAATCAGTAGAATACTGTGTGCGGTGCAAGCTGTAAGATATTTACTACGCAAATCTATCTATATAACGCACGCAGTTGTTTTTAGGAAGTCTTATTCCGACTTCGTTTGATTTCATACCGACATCATTGTTTTCAAACTCTTCTAAGCTATTCCTAGTTACTCTACTCTCTCTACTCTAGTTACTCTAGTTATTCCGCACAAAAACGTTGGATTCGAGCTTCTCTGTAATTAGCACTCATTAGCCACGCCGAATTTTCAGCTGCAATTATTTGACATGATAGGTAAGGTCGTTATTGACGGAGTATGAGTGTATTTGCGTCGCCAGATAAGCTTAGCCAGGTAAGGTCTTTGAGCGCAGTAAGATGTCCAGTACATATGTCGAGATGTTTTATGACCGCTGTTAAGAACTCGGCAGGGTCGGGAACGGCAGTGATGAAACCTCCTAGGAGAACAAAAGTAGGGTCCAGTGATTACCACTTTGTTATGGACTAATCTCAGGATATGAGGTACGCTGGTATATATATATATATATTATATATATATATATAAAGCAAGCGTAATTAACCGAAAACGGCTTCAAACGCAAGTGTGCATTCATCTTATAGTAACCGATTCGTATTAAATTCAAATCTTTGTCTAGTGGACTTGTACACAGCTAAATCTCTGAAAAATTAGGAAGTGCGTGATAATTTTCATTTCTTTATTGATGGTGATGTCAAAATTTTACCATAATCAAACCCGGCTGTTGGCAGAGAACCTCTTTGGTACACGGTCTAAACTTATTCAAGAGTTTGACGGTAAATTTCCACGATAAGAGCTACATTGTTTAGTAAAACAACTCAGCTATTACAGGGCAACATATAAGCAAACTCTATTTGTGGTTGTGTACTTACTGCAAATTACCGTTGGAAGATTATTCTGTTTGCTGCAGATAGTTCATGTAAAATGGAATGCCTTTGACCAACGAGAAGAACTCAGTGGAGCGAATATATCAAACAGAAACGTAAAACCTCACGAAAATTTACACGATACTATTTACCAGTATGCTTGCTCAAAAGAATATTCTCATTTTTCATCCTAGTTGGACTCTGTCCTTTACGCCTATCGGTTTTCCTGTGTGATTTCCCTCATTTACATAGGGACCATTCTTTACTCTCAAACGAACCTCCTTCCTATACTTCACACTCTATAAACTACAGCTTTTTTAATCCTATTATTTCATCATGTGGATTTGGGTGGCACCAAACGGAGTAATTACGTCTACAAACCTGAAAACGAGTCTTGTTCAGAGACTAGCACAGCTTCTCAAATCAAAGATCAGCTCTAACTCAAAGTGATTTGAACATTCAGGGTTTTGGCTGAATTCAGTCCGCTGAAGAGGACAACTTCAGTGTTCGAGAAAAAAACCACGCTTCCTCACTTTCTTTTCACTCTTAAGATGAACTAGTCTGGCTATTTGATTTCTTTTTCCCTGTAGTGGTTCTGCTTCACCTTTTCCCACATGATGGGAAACTGGATCGTCTATCTGAAATGGGACTAAAATAATATAACAAGAATGAATTTGCATGCAATCAACCGAAATTCGAAACCAACAGGTGCACAGACGGCAACACCCGATTTCTTCGTGCATGGATTCATTATAACCAAAACACTGACTGCCTTTGCGCATGTCTTTTTTCTAGGGGCATGGAAAATTTCTGCAAAAGGTAGCGGACAGCCCGTCAGTTAGTTAAATCTGACTCAAATCACTTGAAGTAGGTCACTCACACGTACAGGTTCACGCCCCGTTTACATGTAAACAACGTTTGCTTACGCATACAGGTATGGAGGTGAGATAAAGATCTCTCAACTGAAACCTATGAAAAACAGATGAGACTAAAGATAAATGGTTATTCATCAGGATGCATTAGCGATCATTTTAACTTCGAATGTTTATCATGGTGAACAAGCAGTTATTCTGCAGATTAAGTAAATATAACTTTCAGAGCATACTCGAAATAGTGCCGAGATTTTCATTGCTAACCGAACACAGTGTTACTATAAGTAGTTTACCGATCGGGAGAAGAACGAAGACACAAAATTTTGTCTAGTTTGAGTTGTTGCGTGGAACGTATAACTTAGTCCACGTCAAGCTTATTGAAACTGTCCTTTGTGTGATGTTCCATAATCATGAAGATTTCGTAAACGGATCAGTCAGTCGACACCGCCCGATCGCCCCAGGCTCCCGAAATCAGGACTGAAACTGCATGTATACTCGGCTGTTTAGACGTCACATTTTTAGCTCGTTCAGCGTTCGCAGGCCGAGCATTGGTGAGGCACCCGCCTTAGGTCCCGCCTTAGCAGTTCAAGTCCTGTTGGGTTGTAGTTAGGATTGAACATGAATACGGCAGCGAAGCATCAGCGTTAAACACTGATATCATGCTGTCGATGATGATGATGATGAACAAGAACGGTCTCTCAGCTCCAGAATGAGGGCTGTTCAAACGAGAGTGATTCAGAACCATTCCTATGATGACAAATCAGGTAAATCAGCACGTACAAACTGATCATACTAATTCATGAAGGACAGTTAAGGATAGCTGGAAAATACAAATCGAATAAAAGGAATAAGAGGGATCTTGGGATCATACAACCGAGATTAATTCTTAGAAAAGCAAAACATCTTGAATTCGGTTGGAAAACAAGAATCAGTTACTACAACTTCTGATGAGTTGTCTGTACAAACTTTAGAATGATTTCAGAGTCACGCTTGACAACTGGTACACTCATGACTTAATTAGATTTACTCTTGACTGCCAACTGATCGCATGATGTGCATGTAAATCTCAGGTCTAGCACGTAATGTAATACTTTTCATTCTTTGTGTCACTCTTTTGCACTTCTCACTTCTTTTTTCTACGAGAGGACTTTTAATGATAATCTTCATTCATTTGATCCAAAGACCCTCATTAGTCATCTCTCTATATATTTTACCAAATGTGTGGATTGCATGCCGACGGATGCCTCTTTGTTTCTGTGTCAATGCAGCAACCATCTCAGTTTTGGAGTCACTGATTCTTCTGTCAAAAATTCGTCTACTCTGCTACATGCAGTACTGTACTGTATAAACTCTCACTCGGGTAGAGTTCAAGAATAATAGACGTGACACTCATGCGTACATTTAGACATTATCCTAGTTCCTACTGCCAGGCGTTACCAAAAGTAAATAGAAGACAAGAGGGTATGGGCACGATAAGACAGTTTGTTTACACATACTTTATCAAGAATCAGCTTCTGTCTCTTTTTGCTAAAGTACTGATAAGGTAAACTGGTAACCCTGATTTATACCCATCTGAAGCCTTGTGGAGTATATTTAGTCAAGCGTGTTACGGTGGAAGAACCTTTATTACATCGAAATTGAGTTGGTGGCTGTCTGAGTTAGGACGGTAAAGGAGTTAGTCAAAATGCCATCCCAAACTGACTAAAAGTATCGTGAAGTGAATGTTGGTGGTTTTGGGGCAAAGTGTTCAAAAAGTCTTGTAAAAACTTTCTACCGGTGATACAGTACCTTGTGAAGGTCTTTTGTTTTGTGATGACATTCCTTCGTTTTCATCGAGAATTAGTCAAAATGAGCCTTGCAAATTGCTAGGTCTGTCACCTACTTACATAAAACCACTGGGTTTCGGATATCTTGAGGACACTGTCAGGATGCCCTAAAATGGATATCACATAAATATTATGTAGGGCACTCTGCAAAAAATTGAGGCGTTGAACGACAAACCCAATTTTTTTCTTGATGCAAACTTGACCCATCCCTTCTGCATCTCAAGACGTTCCTGTATTTTCTAAAAATCGTCCATAAACTGCGACATTGTCCAGGTAAAGATTCTAGATTGAAATGGTGGAATTTCCACCAAAGCCCACTGTTCATTTAGGATACCCCAGAAGGGTTTCCCGTTTGCTACGTAAAAAGGTAAACTGCTTACATAGTCCCTCAGAAGCGAAACGTTCTACTCTTTATCACATGGCGAATTCTATTGTGGCAGGTTTGGGTTTCTGTCGGTCCGGCCTAAGAATATCGTTATTACATACGACTCACCCTCGTTATGGCTGATGTGGTAACCCTGATGCTGATATAACAAATTCGATTTAATATCAAGCTCTAATCCCAGCCTGTTAATGAATTTTCATCGCTAGAAAAGAGGGGTATATAACGCTGTGAAATAAAGCCGCACAATTAGTTTCAGTGGCGGAAATTATTCTGCAAGCTGGCCATTCTAACATAGCTTAGGTGATATTTGTTCGATAAATGTAGTAAGCTTTTTTTGAGCAAACCGGCGCGGATATTAGGAATCCCAGCTTTCAACTAAGCGTACCTTGTCTTCAGTCGCAAATTAAATTGTTCCACACGTTACTCGGCCGTGGAATCTTCAAGCGTTTGAACGCATCTCTCCTCATGCTCTGCATCATTCACTCAACCCGAGTGTTCTGACCTCCGTAAAAACTCCAGTGAAATATGTATAGAAATAATACACTACTCATAAGGTTGCTGAAAATTCTTCGACAGCCCACGACCGGTTTCGCTCTTCTTGCGGCTCAGCAGGTAGAAGCAGTCCCCGAGTTTACGTCCACCTAATGTTCTACTTGAACTCAAATTGCACGAAATTAGCAAAATACACCCATTTGCATACCAGTTTGGTTTTGCGGAGGCTCACCTGGAGACTAGCTGAATCTCTCGTCGAAGAATTTTCAGCCACCTTATGAGCAGTGTATTACGTCTATACAATGTATCGCGATATCTCGAATATCGTACCAAATGAAACATGAGGCGGCCTAGTGCAGCACATTCAGTTGCTTAAAAACTTCATGAACGAGAGATTCAGCTGGTTTCCAGGTGAGTCTTCCGCAAAGCCAACTTGGTTTGCAAATGAATGTAGTTCAATGAACTATATCTGCATCAATAGGATCTAAACCGTAGGTCTTGTTCAAGCAGGCTGGGCTGTGATGAAGCCCACAAAAGTTATCCTCAAATTGATTTCAAAATACTCGACAGAAGCAAAAGAGACAATGTTTCACAGACAATTATGACTGTATACAATTTTCGGAATAGAACGGACACAATTAAGCTCGGCTCTCTCTCCTGATGACTCAGGTAACTATGAGATGAATCACATTCTCCATTGGCACTTGAGTGAGTTGCATCGACCACCGTCAATCGGTCACAAGTAGTACAAATCATTTCGTGGTTTTGCTGGACACTGAAGGTGATAACTGCTTGCCACGCTATTCTAATCACGTCGCATGCCCATATTTACTGCGATCAGTGATGGCCGCAACATTGTTCATGCGCCTTCCCAGCACCGTTATAGTTATCGATTTGTCGGTTTATTGGACAGTGGATCAAATCAGGAAATGTTAAATAGGGCCACTATAGACTGTATGCAGTATAAGCGGATAGCAAGAGAAAAGCAGTAAAACGGGACCTGCTATAATTTTTTCTCGATGCATTAGGTGCTGGTAGTCTAGGGTGTCAGTATGACAGATGTCGGTACAACGGAATTTTACTGTGGGGTCGAAAAACGGATTTTTTTAATAAAATGTTACCTGTGATCAAGATATTCTATCAAATTACATCAATCGACAATCATCCATACTGCCAGTGTGCGTCTGAATTTTCGCCAGTGTGATTTCTCATATGAATTCTCACAAGACGAATAAAACAAACTATTCACTTAAATAACAAAATGGAAAACGACGAAACAAAGCAGGCATTAAATTTCAAACATAAAAGCAATCGAGAATTACTTGAATCCCATAAGTGCTCGTTTCCCACATGTTCTGTAACCCACATTTTCAATTGCACATTCCGCACCAAACGAGACAAACCTTGTTGTTTTATATGTGACACCGTCTTTTCCGGAAAAGACATCTAAGACCGCAGACCAATTTAGATTCAAGTATAATCGATTAGGCAATTAACATAACACACACCTTAGTGGAACAAAAACTAATTCCACTCGTCTCAGAGGGTTCTCTCCCAACACAACCGATGTTTGTTTTACCCTATCGTTTTAGCCGGCAATTTGAAGTGACACTGAATCGCCATGGTAATTTCTTTCTCTAATTCTCGAGTGCTGGCGGTTGAAAAGCGAGGTAGTTATTGGCAAACATCAAGCCTTTGTGTTTCCAAGTCCTGATGAAATCGATTTTCATGTTTCGTCGGCACATCAAAAGACACCTCTGGCGAGCAAACCATCCTAAGGCAAATTGTTCGACCGATTATAAAAACATTTTATCATATGTGTGTATGGGTTGGAAAAAATGTACGACTGCGACAATTTCCTTCATTAATGAATCCATAGTTAATCACCTGCAATAAGATGAAGCTGAAAAGCATTATTGATAAATCAGCACAGCGTAGACGCTGAATGATATTTTAGGAACATCTCCATTAGTGTTGATTGCAAAACTGGGCATGCAACCTCGGCTACTAAAGTAAAGTACAAAGGTTCTGGAAATTTTGAAGCATGAAACGGTCATAGGAAATTAGGCTGATAACCAGTTGAAAGCCAACTAGGTAATAGAATACCAGGTAGTTAAAGTGCGCATGAATACTCAATGCATTTGGAACCACCGTTTGTTTTGTTGGCGAGACAAACATAATTTCATGCGGTACCGTAGTGTTGGAGTAGTTACCGTAGAGTCTGAGTGGGTACCATAGAGTGAGCAGACTCCGCAAGACTCCGCAGACTCCAAAAAAGGGGGTAATTAGCCCACTCCATTTGAGCAGCCACGAGAGTTCCCCGTAATCCGTAATACGGTTTAAGATAAGCCATTTCCAAGGGACAGTAAACCTGTGATACCTCCAAGGAGTTTTCAGTTAAGTAAATTTTTCCTTTAAGTAGTTCAAGGGGTCAGACGTGTGTGTCGTTAGGTCGTAGATGCGCAGCACCTGCAAAAAATGCGCTTATCCATAGGGCCAGTGCAGCTCATATCTTTGACTACGTACTGGAACATCGAGCAGTAAACAAGAATTGTCGATTTTGCCCAGATGTTTGTGCGACCTCCACCAAATTCTGGCTAATCTGATTTTTGTGATGAGCTGATGCTAGATTGGTAAGATGAAAAGCAAAATACACCTATCTGATATTGCGTACAATAACAATTTGAACATACCCATGGTAATACTAATTGATGGTCCGTCTAGATTCAGTGGAAATATTTATGGAAGAAAAGTTCGAAGCCATGTTCATTACAGACAAAATGTTTCACTGTCCAAAGAGGTGATCTCCATTTCAGTTACAAGGGGGGATTTTGCCAGTTCATCTATTTAAGCACAGAGTCATCTTGTGAGTTTCCTCATTATACCGTCCTTTTTTTATGTTGTATAGCCTATTTTGGCGTTGGCACGGAATCGGTGACCACTAGTCTCTAATTTAGCCAAGTAAGTTGCCTTCTGATAACGAAAAATAAGTAATTTGCATGAAGAAATGTCAGATTAAATTGCTTTCTGAACAAGACTCAAGTGGTGCCAATTTTCTCATTTATCAGTTGACGTCTCCAAACCAGTTCAGTTTATTTCATTTTCAAACCTCGGAACAGCGTTTATATATATATATATATATATATATATATATATACGCGATTCGGAGACTGACAGCACGTGATAGCGGATAATGTAAAACGAACAGTTGATCGTGAGCAGAACAAACACGAAGAAAGGAATGACGAACTAGTGACTAAGAATAGCAGAATGAGTGAAGCTGCTCCACTGGTTGCGCACATTGTCACTTGGTTAAACACATCCACTCACCAATGGAATAAGTTACCCCCACACTCCAGGATATTTGCGCCATCGCAGTTAATATCTGTTGATATGATTTCCGTACTTTATCTCCGGGTCGAGCATTGCCCACATTGTGGTGCTTTCCAATGAACAGTGAACAGGGACGGATAAGCAGTCGCCCATCTCAAATTTCGAGATAAATGAGTTGTAAAAACACCGTTTGCGGTGCTTCAGCATTATCATCCCGATATAACCACTACAAGTGATCAAAACTCTACTTTCCTTCATGCATGTTTCACAACCGTAAATTAACAATGAAAACACAAGTACATTGAATACTTCGTTTTTCTCCAACAGTTTGAGGTGGATGCTGACGGTCCCATCGTCAGAAATGTTACGTACACAATGAGACACCTCCTTAGATAACGAAATTTTTCCAATACACTTGGCAGTTTGGAAGCCGTGGCAAGTTTTGGTGGTCAACGTACCCCGTTGTGCGGTGGAACTTTACACTTTGACGGTGAAAAATGCACACAAAACTGCTTCAAACCACTGTTTAGACAAACGTATATATTTTGTGTCTGAATGCAGTATGGATGAAGTAGTGTGATATCATCTGTATAAATAAGGTCATTATGATGCTACCCCAAAGCCATTGGTTAATAAGCAACTTACGAAGCAGAATATGAAATGAGATAAGGAACAGCCCTGATGAACTCAACTTTTGACACTGAACTTGGAGAAATGTTATACGTGGACCTCTGTAACCTCAGGGGGGTGATGAGTGATACACATAAGAGGAGGTATGACAAGCATTTTTGACTAAGTATCTCACCTAGGCGCAGAATTGTTAACTGAGCGCTGCTTTCAGGTTGACTTAGCACATGTGCGTTTACGACTCAAGGTAAGCAGTAGTCAATTTATTCATGTTACCGACAGAATCTTGCGTGATTTCCATCTCTTCGCTTATCATGAGTGGGAATGAGCTTGGGAAAGATGGTATCCGATACCAGCTTGGGAGTACTAATGTCCAAACAGAAAACTCTACGGAACCACATTCGGATCTGGTGCTTTTTGAAGACAGGGAGGACAAAAATACTTAACTCCCTTCCACATTTTCGCCTTCAATCATCAGCAAGTTCATGTTAAAATGTAAATTAGACTTTCTTCCTCATTTTTTATTAGGGTGTAGAAGTGACAGAAATGACAACGTGCGCTGTTTTCCTTTGGCTGTTGAAGCACGTTTCCGTTTTTTATCTTCCGTCGAAAGCAAATGGACAACATCCTAATGTAAAGCATTTACACAGTAATCGCTATATTGAGACCAGTTTACGTGGTCTACGAAACACTCCACAATCAAAGCAAGTAGGATGTCTGGTGAATTGAATGCACTGTCTGTGATCTCGCCGCCTGGTAGTTTTCTTGCGCCAGTGTTGAAAGTGAGTTCTCAGTGGACTCGCCCAATCTTCTTCTCAGGTCTGGTTCAACCAACACTCCTCTTGGCCAGTCCAAAACTTGTCGAACCTTATTGTCCAGCTGATACCATAATCGCTTTGGCCTCGGATATAACTATCTGCTGTCCGAGTTTGGACAGGGCTTTGTTGTGGGATGCATGCAGTTAAATCACTGTGAAGGTAAACACAAGATCTGTAAAATTTTGGACTTCTCTTGGCCGAACGCTTTGCTTCAAACTTGAAGGTTGCCTAGACACTCACTCGTGACAGACAATCTTTAAAGCTACCTTATGCAAGCAGTTAATATCAAAATGATGAATGGCTTTCTTCTTGATTAGATTCCGACGTTTCCCCGGAGCATCTGACATTATCACGTGATCGTCGGATAGCAGACAGCCTGCAGAGTTTACGGTTTAGTATTCTGGCCCATTTGGCTTTGGCTGACTGACCTGGCCAGGCAGCGCACACAGCTTGAGCCTGGTGTTTCCTCAAACAAAAATGCCGTTGAAGCTGTAACGATGATATATAACGATGAAACGATGATATATATATATATATATATATATATATATATATAAATTCGCTGGAACAACTGATGACCACCACATTTCCCTGAGGAAATGATTTGCCTCATACCTACTAGACCGGACGGAATATGCTAATGAAGGCAACAGATTCATTCGCGGTTGTTAAAAACAACATAATGCGAATTATGGAAGATTTATCCGTTTGATCTGCAAACTTTCAGCGCGAATCACCATAGGTTGATTAGGTTTGTAGGATGCCAAAAGGCTTATCAACCAATTTCTCGTTAAGTGACTGCCAGGACAGCAGGAATGTGACAATGGCAAATGTAAAAAAGGCGGAGTACTCAAACACCAATAACGCTGCGAATATTACTGCCCACTAACTCACCTATTCGGGTTCGTGATTTACTACAGAAAATCAAGCTTACCTCCTAACGCTGTATTTATGAATTTTACTGAAGCACACTGACTAGGTAACTTAAACTGTTACTGTTGCTCACACTTCTCTCGAAAACAAGAGCTACTATGTGAGATAATTTTCGTGAATGTTCTCTGGTTGGAGCGCTTGCTGCGGTTTGTCCAATGCACGCAGTTCCAGTGCAAGCGATGAAAAGTGAGCTCATAAGAACAAGAAACTAAATGGTATGTAATTCATGGGCAAGCCCTGGTCGCAGAAACATCCCCGCTCCATTTAAACCGCCCATATTTGAGCGGGTCGTTACATAAATTTTTCTTAGAGACAAATTTAGAATAGAAATTCTCGGGCGGTTTTGTGGTGCCATGAATACAAACCACCGATGAACCGAATGGTTTGTCAGAGAAACATAACACATTCAGGCCTAGAAATGAATTAATCTGTTTTGTAGAGATGAATACAGTTGGTATATTTTTCAGATGGCACAATGGTTAATACTCAGGACTTCACAGTGCTTTAGCATCTGCTGTTACTTCTGTTATGGAGTGTTCAAGACCATCCACTCCCAGAATTCGTGCAAAATGAAAGTCCGTAGTTGGAAATTTCCCAAAACCTCAGTAACCTGGGTGTGTTTAGTGATTGTTGATCCGTTCTCTCAGCTGAGCTCTTGTTTTGCAGACATTTTGCCAGTAAGATAGGACGCATAGAGGAGCCTACGTGACTGAAAAATACTTCAGAATCAGCTTACTCACTACAAAATTATCAGTAGTCTTTACTGTCTGGTGAATCACAGTCATGGATAGGTTCAGCATCAGCAACTTTTATTCGTCAAGCCTATAGTGACGGTTTTTGTCTGGAGGCTACAAAAGCACAAATTATCATTCAAGAGAAGTTTTTTAGACTGATTCCAAATTCAACAAGAACTATTTCGTATGTTTTCTGCCATACGTTAATTTTAGATTCAAGATACTTTTTTCATGCACAAATGTATCCAGTATAGGATTTGTAATTTCTTACGATGAACAGTGATACGAGCTCCGGTGCTTGGTTAGATTTTTTGAAACGGTAAGTCCCGGAAAACTGCGTTCAGGATGGAGGAATTTACGAAAACGTTCTACTTAATTGGAGCATGTTATCGAAAGACAAGCAGCGCTGTTGTATTGAAAAGTGATTTATCATTGCTTCTTGTCCATACATAAGCCGACTATTCAAGCAGAGGTTTTCTGTATACTGAGGTCCGTACATTACAACAGTTAAGGGCTTTTGACTCAAGTTGATTACTATAAGTGGATTTATAGTATTCAGAAAGTATACATGAGTGCAATTAATTAAAACTGTACCGTTCACTGATCTTTTGACATACCACTATTCCCCCAGACTCTTTTCCTGGGCTTGTGTTTTGCAAGATTATCTGTTTTAAAACAAAGGGATACTTTTTCCCATTCAGCCATCCAATGACATAGAATTTTGGACATAATGAGGGACTTTGGGTTTTTACCTAGCCCATAATTTGGTGTATTATGCGAACCGTTGGTGAATCATTTCTTCAAAACAGGGGGTGGTTCAGCTTCTTTGAGGAGACTGTTTTCTTTGAGATCTAGAAAAAAGGGCGAACTTGAGAAACTACCCATTTGCGGATACTCCGCCCAGTTTTTGGTCCATTGTTGTAAACCAAACTTGAAACGGCCCCTCTGGGACTAAACGTGGATTTCGAGCTTTTGTTGGTTCTGTTCGAACGTTGAAGGCCAAAAGTATCTTAAATCCTGTACACCCGTTAAATGGCTTTGTTGACGAGATCATTTCGATTTTGTTTATTCTACACGAGCACATTTGGATACGACTGTGGCAATGGCTTATCTGATATTTTACTTGGGATACATATGTGCATGTTTATATATATATATATAACAGAGAGACAGGGACAGTGGTCAAAGCTTGTGTTTATAGACATAGTGAACCGAAACAGCAAAAAACAAATCACATAGGCTTTTTTGCAACTGCTGTTTGACCATTCACCGTTTCATTTTTTAGCGAAACACATTGTGACTAATTACGGCCAAACACTGAGCTGGTTTAAGAGGAACCCACCATGGGAAGCAAACAGGTATTTGTGTCCGTGGTTTGATCGATGGATAAGTCTAAGTGCGAGTTAATCACTTTGCTGATCAACCGCTAGTGACCGAATGATTAAGTTTCCACACTGCTAGCCAGGAGGTCGCGGGTTCGAAACTCTCTAGAGTTTCATGAGGTTCACGCTGCTGATGAGTCCTAATAAGGAATAAACAACTGTACAGTGCTTCCCAGCCTTTCAGCATCGATTGGCTCGCTTTCAGGGGGAAAAACTTTATTAGAAATCTCCCAAACTCTTTACACTACTCACATACCCTTTTTAGGACCAAATCTCTCATTCACTCGTTAACCCTGGCTGCTCATTCAAGACAATTTTTCAACATCATCACTCTACCTTCTACAACCCTTTATTCTATGGACTGCTTGAGTGCCTAGGCTATACAGGAGAAACTCTGTGGGATTATGGGAGGTTAAAACATCGGAGCGATAGGCAGAATATGCGGCATAATAGCGGGAGCGGTCCCAGAGAGCTGTCCAGAATAATAAGACAGCAGGACAGTAGGGAGTGACAGTCGTATGAAAGTTCGGAAAAAAGCGTCAGATCTTCTTGTTAACACTGATAACTTATTCCATTTGATGTGTCAGGACGAATTCTCACTATAAAGTCTGGCTCCGGAATTCGTGACTTTTACCTTCTG
The DNA here is from genome assembly GCA_004794785.1 of Opisthorchis felineus. Lineage (NCBI taxonomy): Eukaryota > Metazoa > Platyhelminthes > Trematoda > Opisthorchiida > Opisthorchiidae > Opisthorchis > Opisthorchis felineus. Next base: position 497,353 of record SJOL01007097.1, read on the forward strand.
AGAGCATAAACAAGTTGTACAACATCACTTCGGTTGATGCCTCTTTGTCAGGCTCTTTAGGTGGGACATATTTGGTCATGACAGGTAGTTAGCTCCAAAGAACAGTCCGCGAACACCCGAACTTCCGAATTTATAACGGTTCACTGAACCTTAAGCAATATCAGATGACGTAACGGTTCGCCCCATCACACTTAACTATCCTAGAAAGTGGAAAAGTTAGCTGATATTGCTCTGGTTAAAAACCGTTGCCTTTAGGGTCTACCAGGAATGATATATATGTGTCAATAAGTCACTTGTATTAGGTCGTATGATCAGTTTTTTTATAAATGAACAGCACCAAAAGACACAAATATCGCAGAATCTATATAAGTCGCAGTAAAAACCGAAATTACTACTTTTCGGGGATTAATACGACTCAAACGCTCAAAGCATATCTAGTTCTAACAATCTTTAGAGCACTATAACCTGAAGTGTGTGCGAGCATTTCAAACTAGCAAGAAGGTGCTCCAGGTGGGAGGTGCACGCCTCAATTTAGTCTGACAGGAAACAATCATCATTCGCTGATATTTGTCACTGAGAAAGTCCATCAGTTTTTCTGTAGATAAGGACTCTGGTTGTGGTTCACGAGTAAAATTTAATTAAATACACAATCACTGCTGTCCACTGCCACTGATGTACACATGGATCATCTTACCCATTTCCTTTTGATCATGCATGCAAAAACTGCGTATGGCCGTAGCCTGCTAGACGTTAGCCAGATCTGACCGAACTAAGCTCATTTATAATGTAGTTCATCTGCGTCACATAGTTACCCTACATGGTTCCAAAATGTGGGGGCGAGTGAGATTGAAGTTACACTGAATTCTTGGTTCCGGAGAAAACATGCAACAGTATATACAGTGAGCTTTATCGTTCTCCGATGGTACCATATCTGTTTATTTTGTTAGTTTGCGTCTTGTCCATAAGCTTTCAAGGACCGTCTTTTAGGGCGTCTTACTCTAAAAAAACTCAAAGTTTGATTGTAGTATACGTGACTAGAGAAAACCATGCCTAAAAATTGGCCTGAAGTAGCACGGGAAAATTAAAATCAAGCGGACGTTTTTGCAAACATTTAGCGATAAGTGGACTGCTTCCCCTGGTGGGTTTAGCGGATGGAGGCTAGTTTGGGTAATGGATGACGTATATTGCGAGGATGGGCGACAGTTTGATGCGCACCGCAAACAACTATGCATTTCCTGGAGCCATCGAGCACCAGGAGGTAAAGGTAACGACATAATCAAGACAGTCTGTACAATACAAACCTCGTATATTACTCTTGTTGACAGCACACAAGATACGATACTGAAGTTAGCGATCTCTATAAAGTACAACATAGAACATTACCCATTATTTCATGGCATGCTACATTTTCAAGATTTTGTTTTCAGTTCTTCATTGCAGAGACTACAGAAGATATTCTATGAATTATAGATGAAGATTCGCTTCTATTATCCGGCACTTCGGTCACAGTTGTTGTAGTCTGAAACCGGGTCTGTGGATGCTCATCCAAGAGACATCAATTTTGGACTTCATTCTGGGCAAAACAAATGCTATGCTGGCACACCCATTAACAGCGTTGAAGCATTGGTGTGCATCACATTGGCTGTTACTAGCTCAGAATTACAACAAGTTGCATGTATTTGGTCAACCTACAGCAAAAATATTTGCATCAAACTTCGTTTTTCGTCGATGACTTCTAGTGATTATTTTAGGGGATGCATGAGATTGTGTTCTGTGGTTAGTAATCTGACTAGCATGCAGAAACAGTTAAACGGTTTTAACTATATGCCAGGCCTCATTTACTCGAAACAAACTGTTGCACTAGAAAATAAGTCATGACACCCACAACATACACAACTGAATGAACTGAAAATGTTGATATAGCTCTGCTGGTGATTCTTTAGTAGTATAAAAGTCAAACATGATCATTTCTCGGCGAACAGCTCCCTCCGAAGAAAGACTACTTCATCGGAGGATTCATGGCTGCTTCGCTCGTCGGCTAGGGCCTGATATATGAATCTGCCGAAGGAAGGCCAACTTCTGGAGGGGTTTCTTTTCTTTGGCAGAGTACCGCACCAAGGCATTACACTCCTATAGTTGTGGCTGGAAGTCTCGCGTACGTGCTTTGGAGATGAACTCCCAGACTAGATTTCATATTCCCTAGTAGTACTGCATTTGTGATCTTTTCTAGTCGATATTGATGGCATTCATTCCACCACTAATAAGGACAAAAGCAGCCGAGAGTATCCAGTTAATCGGATGCAGAACTATGCGGAGTTACGTAAAACTGCATAAAGGGTTTTCAGTAGGAATGGAAATTTTTAGCTGCCTGACTCGTATGTTGACCGCCAATACGAATAGTTCTCATTGCGCGCGTGGATACAACGGGCATTGTTCTGAGCTTTTTGCTTAAAAACATGTATAGTTTCGCTTTTCACATGGGAGGTACGTCAGTTCTGACCAAAGACAGGCGGTTGGACTTGTGTTTGCGTGCATGATCTCGTTTGCAGCAAGTGCCTGCATAGTTAGAGATTTACTTCCCAGCGATACGAAGAATCTGTCAAGATATCGGACCAGGAATTAGGTGACAAGTTTATCAAAGTAGCCGGATTGTTGAGATTAATGCGGCTGCGGACTCTAGAGCTGACTACAGGTATCTTAGGTCGAGAACTCCAGTTCATTAGGGGAATAAAATACCATAAGGATTTTAAACGTATAACCCATATCAACTGAGAAAACCTTTTTCGGTTAGTGTAGCTACCTGTGAAAATATTTCAACCATCTTTCAATCAAAACATGCGCTGAAAGTTGTGGCCTTTCATGAGATCAAGGTTTTTTAAATGATTCTCGGTGGTGTACGTTGTAGTTCCACGTTAGGGCAAACTCCTCGAGCCAGTGAATGGACCAACTTTGTGTATCAAAGTGCTATATTTGGTTCCAGTAGGCGGCCAGTATTGCCATTATCATTGGGAGTAGGTTACTATAGGTTTATCACCATCAAGAGCACTGTGTCGTCTTACACACACGTGGAACCCATAAAGCATGCTGCGTGTAACATCCACTACGAAAATCTCCGAACTTTCGTATTGTTCCCACTCATTATTGATGGAGCAGGAAAACGTTTTGGGTGGAGTTGTATTGCTTTGTCTTTTGATCATCACGGATAGCTTTCATCTGGAAAAGAAGAAATTGGGAAGTGTTGACGTCAAGCTCGGATAAATCTCTTGGTTATACAGGTCTTCAATCAAACGCGCAGGCATTTTGGCTAACTTTGTGCAAACAATGGCTTCCCATTCGCTAACCACTACATTAGTGAAAAAAGGGCGTTGACATGCAACCACAAACCTTTGTAGTTACCCCCTGGGTGCGTACCTAACCAAAACAAGTCACAACAGTAGAAAGCACAACTAATCGGTTCTGGAAAGGTATTAGTTTTGTCAGATTTCCAGAAAACACCCAAGGTGATGACGATTTGCCTATCCTGACACCTAGAAGAACAGTACACTGTGCTGTGCAACTGTGTGACCGAAAGATATTTTCTGTGCATGCAACATTACATCTCTTTCTAAAAGGAAGGTTCTAGCATCCACACTGTTTGCTCCGTTTTTTCTATTACTTAAGTGATTGGGGAATTAATCAGAGTCTCTACATGAGGCGCCAACACAGCTATAGCAGAAAGCTGTGCAACGAAAACAACATTGCTTTCTTTCTAGTCACTGGGGAGTGAAATGCTGCATCTTAATCTCTGGGAGAAAACATTCCTGATGCCTTTCTTCAACGGTCTGCCCGAGGTTGTCCTCAGATTGCAGCATTGTTTACTAATGCGTAGAACATTTCAAAAGAGAGAAGCAACGGACAGAACAGCTCTTCCAATCCGCCAAATCACATTATCGTCGACATCAATAGTTTGTTCCGCACAATCGGTGACGTTAATGACTTAGTTATCTTTTTAGCGGGCCCAGGTGCAGTGCCATTCCTTTGGTGCGCTCGGAAGACTTCGTCTTTTCGTCTTGTTTGGAATGTGAGCTGGATCCGTTCGTGAACTGTTACTGCTTTGTTCCACGTGTGATAGTCAGTGCCCATCATCCTTGTTTATTACTAAGCAAAGCTGAGGGGTAATCAGTGTCACAATTTTCGTTTTCTTTCGCCTAGTCCTGCACATTTGCGGGACAGCAATTCGAACGTGCTATGGTGACCGTGGTTCGACGCGTTTCTACATGATGCACAGTGGGACTTCGTCGCTTGCACTCTCAACCCCACATTATTCTATAATCTATCCGAAATCACGCGTCAGAGAAGTCGTTATATTGTACTGATACAAAAGTTTCAAAATGTATAATGGTACAATGAATAATTTACAATTTGCATCCACTGTATTTCAAAAGTTCCCTCATCAGGATATCCAAACGAGCAGGGAAGTGGCAAAAAAGGCCATCTCGGAAAACGCGAAAACGACATCTATATGTCACAGGTGGCTCGAGGTTAGACAAGGTTTGCTACTGTGGTTTGCTTTGTGTCGAATTTCACTGCCCTGTTAATTTTATGAGGATAGATTGCCATACAAATTGATGGTAAACAGCATACGGAGCTTAACCTATTTGGTCCCTTTGAACCGTTCTCCCAAATCGGCAACAAGACGTCATTGGTGACATGATGGCGTTTTATTTATTCTTAGCATCTGCCACGTCAAATGTACATTAACATTTATCCTAGCCTCGTACATTAACAGCTAGTGGAGTTACACTCAAGGGACCAAGTAGTCTATCCCTGGCAAGCAGAACATTTTTAGTTTACAGGAGAAGACCTTTGAGTGGATATGGGGGAATAGTGAATTATTTTGACAGGTAATAAATTACACAGCAAACTGAATATTTCGGGGGATAAAGAACAAAATTCCATTCAAACATCGTTAGTTAACTCCTCTATATGTCTAGTAGTCCGATAACCATCCACGGAATCAAGGCCACGTGAAGTATGGCTTCTCCAAAATGAGTGAAGCAGGTCAACCAGGCAGAGAACGATCATGTGATGGGCGGAATACTTCACCGTCGAAATCGACGTTTCTAAAATGCCAGTTTCTTTTGTCTTCATTCTGTGACCTCATCTCCTCGGTGGTTTCTTCTCATATTCATATTCCACATCTGTGGAGTAGCATTAACTTGATATCACTAGCCATACACAAGTTGATTTCTTTATGATGAAGACTTCGAGACAGCTGCACTGTGATGTTTCACATTTGGCCCTTCATGGACGTTGTGTTGACGATATCTTAATTATTACTTCTAATAACCAATGTCGTTTACTTTTTTGATGCGTTTGATAATAGTCTCCCAAACCTTTCTGTTTTAGACGGGGAATATTCAGATGGCAGCCCGGCATTTTTAGGGTTTTCTGATAGGGTGATAAAAAGCACAGTCTACTGCGAATGAAGGCTGATCGAACAATCCATAACCTTTTTCGGCCTGGTGTACATGGCCTCTAACTTAGGATTAGTGAATACTAAGCTGGTAATACATGTATGTCTAACACTTAACCAAAGAAACGAGATTTCTGAAGGACACTCTTAACGAGCGGACTTCTCTAGTGCGGATTACCCTCTACTTCTTGAAGTCAAAGGCTGCCTCCTGTTTCAGTTGATATGATATATTTCCACAAACGAGATTACTCAGAAGGTTGCTGAGAACTCTTCGACAGCCCATTCCGGTCTCACCCTTCTTGCAGCTCATCAGGTAGGTAAGTCCTCGAGTTTTCATTAACCTTATGCTTTACTTGAACCCAAATCTTATCAACTTTGCGAACTACACTCCTTTGCACACCAATTCGATGTTAACAGAAGATCCAATTTAATCCCAGCTGAATCTCTCGTTTATGGTACTCTTCAACTAAGATTCATTTCAATCTCCCGTTAAAACCAAACTGGTGCGTGGTTAGCTTTATTTCGAGGATTTCGTACAATCTATGTTCAAGCAGAACATTTTAGTAATGTCAGACAGAACGGGTCAAATAAGTTTCACACCGCTATCTGTTGTCGGAAGGAATCCGCCCGATGGGCAAAAGGAGCATGTCCATATCCTTAGGTTAACTCCCATTTCACCAAGTCTTACCCTTGACTCACTGCCTTCTCAATATTCCAAGGCATACTACGAGGGGTGTCGGGCGTCGATACCCAGTTCACCACAAGCAGGTTTCACTCAGTTTTTTCACTAGGCGTGCGCAAGGTTGACCGTTGTCTTTCCTCAGATGTGGGTTCAAATCGATCATAGTCCAATCCAACCAACACTCCAAGTTGAAGGACTCTTTCGACAGGATTTATTCTCTTTTTAGAAATGCACATGGAGCTACTGTTAGTAAGCTGATTGAGAAGCACAAACATTTGCAGGCCAAATAAACGTCAGCATCTATACGGAATGTAGTTGATATGAACAAGTGGTTTACGATTAGGCACAGATTTGTGCAGCACTGGCGCTAACATAGCAGCCGACAAGTTCACAGCAACTGTCAGATTACCATGGGTTTTAACCAGTTCCAGCTGAGTTGATCCTGATTAAAGTATAGTTGATAGGTTATAAATCTGTCTGTCCAATATGATCCGCGTGTTCTCCGTCTCACCGATCTTTCTGTAAAAAGTTCACTCCCAATTTCACAATTGTTTATCATTTACCATTCAATAGAAACCGCCACCAAAATATGGTGCTTGCATAGGAGGAATCAAATAGACTTTTACTTACTAAAAGCTATAGCTTTAATGTCCCCTACCCTCTGTGTTTGAGAACATGCTTTCCAGGCTTTCCCTCCCTCTACTTCCTCAGCCCGCTGCTTCGTGAATACGCTCCATCCGTTCTGGAAAGCATCCCCATTGGTTGAGCAATCAAGCATACAGTTTAATCGATGACATTAGGGGAGATTTAGAAAAAGGTGCCACAACCGTATGCAAATTACTGTTTTACGGGAGCTCGTTTTCGGTTGAAGAGAAATACGGCATTACCATTTAGCTAAAAACTAACGGAAGTTCAAAATCTGTGTCAAAACTCGTTTTGACGCAACTTCAAACAGTCTTGTTTGTGAACGCTCTGAATGGGCATTTGTTGATTTTTCGATGAGCGAAACAGACATTTCCGGATTTTCTTTTAAACTTTAAAACCGAATGCGGAAACCAGTGACATATATTCAAATAGTCTTATGAATAGAAACAAGCAACTGTCATAAATTTCCCAACTGTTTATTGGATCATAGCGTCCCAGAACTTGCAGATGTTTTGTTGTCGAGCAAACCACCAAAGTTATTTGGAGAATGTGTAACGTTTGATAGTATTGAGTTGGTTCACGTTGTACTATCCCTGGAACGCTGTGCTCCTAATACTTTGCCTGATACTACGTAAGACGTGCAAATAATTTTGAGATTCTCTTCAGTTAGTCACCACAAGTTTTTTGATAAAGAAGTGTCATGTGCAGAACATTTCCAGGCCGATTAGCAAAAATTGTCTACAGAGCTTTCAAAAAAATCGAGTGTGATTCGTGTTATATCTGCTCAGCATGAGTACTTGAAGGATGATTACTATTCTGCCGTTGACAAGCTGGATCTCATGCTAATATCCTGGTTTTTGTACGTCAGAAGATTATTGAACTATTTTAAGAACTACACATATATGGTGCTCGGGTTTTTTCCTGCAGGTATGACAACAGATACATATGTGGCAGGCACCATCATCTGATCCTCAATATGGGAGTTTGGACATCTGTTGCAGGTTGTTCCTCAAAAGCTACGTTATTCTTATCAACGCCACGTTACCTTCGGGCATTTGAGTCAGGTATTTTGGGTGAGGACCCATTTTGTCCTCCTGTTCACGTTTTGGTGCCACGGCACTCATATGCAGTCATAAAGTAGCTGTCTATCACACCGACTGTCGCGTTATGATGCTCGCTAAATTACCTCACCCACTGACCACTTCGCAGGAATTTTGCAGCGATCTAAGCAATAGCCGTTCAATATTAATGGTGCAAATAACTGCATCTCCGATGAAACAAAGAAATTTTTCCGTCTGTAATGAATCACCCGGCCGTCCGTCATAAGAAGTCCAGATGTGGTCGCTATTGCCGAAGATTTCACTGCGATAGTAAAGCACGTTCATTTCATCGGATTCAACATGTGATGTGTTCATTTTGGACAGTTGTGAACGTCCTTCGCAACTTCGTACTTGGCACCAGCTCCTCCCCATTCGTACTGGGCTTAGCCTCAACGGGCGCATTCACAATATCGGACGTTCCTGTATTGCTAAGCTACCACGGAAGCATAGTGATTATGCATCCATCAGCCGCCGTTCGCGGGGTTAAACGCCTCACAGTCAGTCACTCTGGAATACAAGCGATGATGCAGACCTTTCCTCTTCCAATCCGCTCATTTTCTCTGGTAAACCAGACAAACAAGTTCTTCATTAAATTGTTGAGAGGGTTTGTCAACCAGAAGTCAAACGAAGCGCACTGTGTGCTTCATTGAAAGCGGCCTGCTCAGAACACACACATGACCTCAGTTATATATGGCACCGGAAAACAGCATCTCTTTCAGATCGTAACGACAGAAACCATGGAACCTCAGAACGGTCTTAGTCACTACTTAATATAATAAGGTGAACTCATCATACATAAATAATTTAGGGGGCCGGTTCCCGAACGAATAGTCTTCAATACAGGGCAGGACGCGGACTGAGGTGCGACTGATAATCGGTTGTCGATTTTCGGGTCTCTGAAGCTAAGAATGCCATCAGCAAAATTCACATCAATAAACTTATTCCCTAGTTCATTTAAATGTCATGATAACCTCAATGCAGCTGAGTCCAACTGGATATTTGGTCCGCCCTGTGGAACTCCACTAACGGAAACAAAGTTGCCTAACGCCTCTTTAAATACTCCAGGAAGCGCCCTTGCAGTGTCCTCCGTAGGAATCATTAGTTTGACCAACATTTCATACACTTTCATATCTCGAGGCGAGTTTCGACCTACGAGTCCAATCCAGGCGAGAAGTAAACGAAATGGAGATATTCAACAGAGATTTCCTTATGCAGTGCGGTAATATTAGCGGCTTTTCTCTGGAGCTTTCGTCAACTCAGCCTCTGCCTGATCAAGACCTCATTTGGCTAAGTCGCAAATGCCCACTGCCATGGCAACAAACTTTAAGAGGAGCACGAAAAGTTTTGCAGCCACCTGGATCAGATACATGTCTCTGAAGTTGACACCAATTGCCAAAACACCTTTGGAGACAGGGTTGTTTCAAAATGAAAGTGCACCGATCAAACGAAAGGTACAGAAAGGTACAGCGATTAGGGCAGCTTCTACAAGACGTGCGTTCTCTAAATGCACTTGAAATCAACGGATACATCTGATGGCAGAGCTGTGAAATTTTCTCTAGAATCAGTGGATGAGACCAAAGTCACAAAGGAAGGCAATCCATGAGGCTTATGATACTGACTACACCTAGACTGGGTCATGGTTCAGGCAGACATTGTACTCACGGACTAGCATTTACCTACACGTCAATTGGAAGGTTTGACGTAAATTGAATGGGGGACAATCTCCGGGAGAGAACATCTTTTCGAAAAGATACATTTCTGTGGGTCCGGTGGTAGACTCCGTCCTCATAAAAGACCTTGTACGGCCAGTCACTTAACGTGGCATCTTTGGAGAACAACTGTATCTGTAAAGGGTCGGTCACCATTATTGTTCAGATCGGATTTCGGTTGTTACTGCTTTGTCAGAAAACCGTTCAATAAGACTATCTCGCTGCACTTTGTACGTATCCATTCTTCAACTCGCAGATAATCACACTATTTTTTCTAAAAACGATGGTATGTGCGAACATATATGTTTGGACCAAACCACTCCCTAAAGCCCTGCATCACGTTCGCAGCCTGTCACGAGACTGAAACACTCGTTCCGCTGGCCAGCGGATTTTGTGGATTGGATGGAGGGGGAATAATTTTGGAAAGATTGTTTGCTGTAAACAAATTCATCGAGTCACGCTAACACAAGTTGTTTTTCTGGCTTAACCGTCCTGTATACGCAGATGTCCCCACAGTGGACCAGCCCTCTGGAATTCAGGCGGTTTCCGCTTTCCAGACAAGCAAGATGCTGCAAGATATTGCTAACCAAACGTTTTGTTTTGTTTTTCTTTTCAGTTAACTGTAATACCCCAGACTATACAGGAAACGAACATAAAGAGAGCCCTATGGATGATTGTTTTTAGAGTCACGTAATGGGCAAATTACCACTTCAATTAAACTGAAAATAAACGTAAACAAAAACAAAACCACAGTAGGAAAAAGGCTCATCAGCTTATTTAGAATAAACCTTCTTTTCAGGATTCTCTAAAATGCCAGGAGACATCGGTTCGTTTGATTATACTTGATTTGACTAATATGCCATCATCGATAAAGAAACAGGTAAACAATGTGCCGTTCTGTGGATTCGGCATTACACAGAACTTTGTGCATTACAGACAGTCCCTGTCTCACTTGTTGACCGGAACTAGAGGAAGTCGATAAACGTTAGAATTCCGTAATTTCAGGCAGAGTTCGTCAGATGACACTGTGGCTTTACAAGTTTGGCCCTGGAAGGCTCACGGGAAATAATTCTTCACAGGGGAACCTGTTTGGGATTTGAGTGCATTTCGATGGTATTATTCAACATTCTGAAAGGAAAAATAGACTATGCCCAGGGACATGAAGCTCAAGCTGCGCCCTCGGATTTATCTTTTTACTCTCACTATAGGTTGCTTCTACGCAAAAAAGGGTCATCATATAGAGATAAACCAAACCGTGTTAAGGAGATAAGCCATGTGAAGTTGTATTCGCATCAATGTATTGTGCACAGCTACAAGCTTCGACAGAGCAGGTAGACACTGTCTCGCATGCAGGTGATCAGATTCGTTGGCAACTTCAACTCAGAAATTGTGCACAAATTCGATAAAACCATCTTGAAATTGTCGGTCCTCTCTATTTTGGTGACTCTCATTCTGGGGCGATGGTTGTTGCTAGTCGTGCACATCACAGAATACAAAAAGCGCCTCGGCTTGCAAGTGTCACTACTCTAATCAGTCAAACTGAACTATCATCAAGCAGAGGTCAATGTTCTTTTGCTCTAAATGACTTGCCGTAGGCGAAGACCGAAGCATTCCCTCATATGTGTAACTCACATAGGAAACTTTCAACCATGTGTGGATATAAGAACATGATTTCATTGCCAAAAGTAGTCACGGAAGCTACAGTATTGTAGCTACAGTTAGTTAATGCTAATTCCATCAGAGTTGGGTCACTACGCGAACATTGTTGGTGCTATGTGATGCTAGCACATAGGACTTCTGAACAGGAAGAGTTTCCTATTTCCTCCAAACGAATCCACAAATGTGGTCACTAATGGCTGACTATGATAAGGTACAAGCAAAGTGTAGGGTTGTTCCATAGATCAGACCATGTTCAGATTTTCGGTTGCCAGTATCCACCGATGTTGGTTGTGCATTGTCTCATGTTATGGTATGTGTGAGGTGGTCTTGTATACCACCTCGCTCTGTGAGCAAGTACGTGACTACTGTTTATATTTACATACTGTTTCTGAACACCTAAGCTCTATAGGTGGTGTGGCATCATCACTAATACGGAAGCCAATTGTTAACTTGACATCTTGGTACGGTATGGCTGGGTCTTGCCGCACTCTTTATTTGCCCAGCCGTTTATGTTGAATCCAGAAGGGTTCATTTAAGCCTAACATAAATTCGGACAAACAATGTACAGGAAGTTAGTGGAAGAATAGCTACAGATGAGAATGAACAACCCGAAAATAAGTTCAGTAGTTAGTCTCATCTCGCAATCCGAAGGTCGCCCGAACCAACATCACAATCGATTGATATGAAGTTGATACGGACTGAAGCCTATCTTGGAGAAGGCACAGTCTGACATGATCATATGGGTTTGTAGTGATTCCACATATGCAACTTGAGGTATTGAAAAGAATAGTAAGTGGTCTACAAAAGTTCCAAACCTAGGACTCCTGGATTGGTCAAGACCCAGTATATCTTATCGTGGATGAGCTTAGCGACACCTTCGAGATAACTAGGACTTCCAGCGGGTTGACAACTTATCTTTACTGGTGATGGAATTCGTATGTCTTATAAACCAACGTCAACGACAACTCACTGTAAGCGGAATACACGGAGGCCAGACCTTGTTTCACACTTCAGTTAAACCTGAAGTTAACCGGTAGGACATACACTAATAGCCTCGATAAACAAGGTCGACATAAACCAGACCGAAAGAGAATTAGGTGACACCAGACTGGTATCAACATGCTACAATCCAGTGCTCAAAACAAGGTAACGACACCCCAATCCCTCTGCCTAACTAACGACCATTTTTCTTATATTATATTGTAGATTAAACTGCCGATGTTCTAAAATTCCGACCCATTAAGTTCGCCATTTCCTCTTGCTCATGCAGCGTTCAGTGATTGTTTTAACCTTGGCCTGCAGTTGACAGCTGAAGCTGACTGGTTGCGTATTTCCACTAAATGTCAATTTTTTTGCTCGTAGGTGGGTATCATCATATTATAAAACACAGCAGCATGTTTTTGTCACCTAAATGCGGATATCCCCGCTGTTGGGACGCCCACTAATAACTTGAGGGTTTAAGCTACTCATGAGTAGCCGGGATCCAGGCGATTTCCCATACTAGTCGAACGCTCGAGGCTACCTGGATGTTCGTAGGGCACATTATCCCATTAACAAGCTGGCGGGTCGGTCATACGGCACACTATCTTGTTTACACTGTAAATGCGTCAAATCAAAATATCGAGGGTTTAGCAGCACGTTCGAGGCATGGACGGGCCAAGTACTCTCCATACCCTCAGGGAATGCCCGTGATCGCTTGAAAGACTCATCACCAGGATCATGATATCGAAAGGAGTAAATAGTCTCATATATGAGCCGACCGTCCACGTCCCTCGCAGAGTAGGCAACTGAGTCGTTACACTTGCGATGCCGTCACAGAACCAAAACCGCAAGCTCCAAATAGTAGTAGGCTACATGTCAAATTACTTTCTCCAATACTAAAGTGTCTGAGAAATTCAGGAGAACTACGCTGTTTCTAACACCAATTCATGCACAGCTGTTCATTGCAACGAGAATAGGCTCAAAACACCACTGACACAAGAGAATAACACCGTGTTCACGCGGTATCCGAAGGGCTGCATACTGAGAAAGTTAGCTGGAGCGATTTGAAGGGAACTGTTCAAGATAGAAAATGCCGTACAAAAGCCAACGAATCTACTTCCAGCATGTCAAGTGCGAAGATTCCGAAATGTTTTCAGCAACCTTGTGGATACTGTCCCCTCAGGAGAATAGGCCATGATATCTCGAATATCATACCAACTGAAACATAAGGCGGCCTATGTGCGGCACATTCAGCTGAAGAATATAAGATTCACTTGTCTCCCGTTAAAGCCAAACTGGTATGCAAATGAGTGGAGTTCGTGAATCTCACATAATTTGGGCTAAAGAACATAAGGTTGACGGAAACTCGGGGGCTGCACCTACCTGATGAGCCCCAATGAAAGCCAAGTCGATTGCGTGCTGTCGAACTTTCCAACAACCTTATGAGTAGTCTTCCGTCGAGACGTGATTTTTATTTCCGTCATATTGCACGTGCGACAATTAAGCACAATCCACCCAATCAGCTGTTACATAATTTTACGCAGTCAGCTGTCAAGAGACAAAAAATAAACCGCCTTATTCGTGAAGTAGACTGAATCTGACAAGGTTGGCAGTTTTCCACACTCTTCTAGGACACACTCAGTTTCATGGTCTCGCGAACTGCTGTCAACTATCACATTATCAGAGACTTAAACTATTTCTCCATCGCACTTTTAATGAGCTTGGAGCAAGGAATACGACGACTGACACGGTAACGGGTTCGGTTCCATATTGAAGAATATGAACAACCGTATACAGTGAAGATTTGTCCATCAAATTAGTCAGTTTATTTTTACACTTGATTTCTATTCGGGTGAATGTGTGCGCTAGTGGGACAGTATTGAAGGTTTCACGCCAATGTAGGGCAGAAATTCTGAAGCAAACAAAATCACGACAATTTTATGCCTAATTACCAGGAAACAAGATTATTGTTTCTCACAGGTGAGTTTCCAATTGATCGAATTTACTCGTCACAGCGTCACCGACCGCATTCTCGGGGATCGTTCATTCAATAAGAGCACATCATTTTCCTTAATTCCGGTGAGTTCGTCTTCTGGAAAAAGCTGTCGTGGAAACACTAATCACACGGTGAGAAACGTGTTTGTCGCTACTGATCTGGATTGGCACTGATATCCTAGTTTCGAGACTTCTGTTCTGTAGGCCAAATTAAGATTAGAAAGTTGCTACCGCATGAAGGTAGGAGAACCCCAGCAAAATTGGAAGATGTGAATGCCCATAACCCCAAGTACGGAAAAGAGTCACAAATCGAGTACGCTACCGTATATTATAAAAACGGGAATAAACGGTATAACACAAGGAAGTGACAGGGAACACGAAATTTGCACAGCCACTTAGCTGGAGGATCGTACATTCTTTCCCATGTGTCGGGAAACCACACGGCGCATCCAAAGGGCATAGCCTATGCCAACAGCACGAAGTGGTCCCGCGACGAGAACTTCGGCGATCGAACTGAGGATGATTTTGAAGATGTTGTCTTGATGTACATCGCGAATACTGACGGGAAGTGCAAGTCCCGCAGTTGCCCAGCTTAATGCCTTCCCTTCAAAACCGTAGGAACTATTGAAGGCTCCATCGACAATATCACGGAAAATTATGTGCGCGGCTTGTTCAGGTGTGGCAAGGCCACCAGCAGAAGAAATTTCGAGCGTCGCCGATGGTTTGCCGACATTCTCTGCCTGATGAGTGAAAAACGTTTCCAAGAGTGAAGATGAAATTGGGGAAATATTTAGTTGCGAATGGTGATAAGTAAACAAAACCGGAACTGAATTCGGTGATCCATATCGATCCGTTTTTCTATCCTGAGAGTACAAATTGCAAATTTGCTGATGCAAGTTGACTGAGTTGATGGGATTATCCAAATTTAGAAAATCAAAACCCAAATTCGAACGAAAAGGGACAGATGGTACCTTGTTGCGAGGTATTTCCCTACCATTCTCCTAACCGGAAGTATTCCCATACGGTCTACAAATGACTAAAAGATATACCCGTAATAAGGATGAATAAAACATTTATTAGTCAGATCGCAAATCACTACCGCTGGGAAATTCAAGCGGGAAGCAACATAACCGCCATCATTCTTTTCACTGTCAAGCGCTGCCTGGGCAATTGGCATGTGCTGCTGTTGAACTGAATAACAATGGATTCAATGAAGCAATCAGAAAAAGAGAGGACAACATGTGTAAGCTGCTAAACGGGATTAGGAGACTGGAAAGTCAAGTTCCTTGGGGTAAGGTGACCAGCCTATGGATGATAAGTCACCAGTGACGAAGGCATGTCGCCACATCGGAGTGTCTTCAACCATCATTTGAGTTTGGTCAGTTCAGCTTTTCAGCTGGAAACCGTGTCCCAAAGTACAGCTGTTGCAGTTTTGTTCACCTAGGATAAGGAGAATATTGGAATGACAGGCGTTGGAGGTGATTGTCCCATCAGGTCAATGACATTACAATTGGGGTTGTTATTGGTCTCCATCCCATTGAACAGCATCTACCAAGGTGGTTGGTTTCTTCTAGACGAGATACTGATTAGAGAGAACCTTTCTCTTCGGAGCTGGGGTCTCGCTCCACAAACGCAACCCTCATCGCTATTGATATTCCTCTAATCTTCATTCAAGTTTAATTGTTGTTCTGATAATGAGATGTGAGCGGTTCGTACTTGACACGCTTTTATTATCGGCTTTTCAATCGAGTGCAGGGTTGGCTTGCGGCAATCATGGATGGATATGCAAAAGCAAAGGAAAACTGGAAGACAGCATCAACAGCGTGATCTGAATCCAGATGGTTAATCTAAAACGGGCGGCGATCACTAGTACTTTACTGTCATCTATCGGTAAGTGTGATATCATTTAGTTGTCCGCGGTTGAGTCCGACATTGTCGCCTTATGTTGAAACGCCGTGGTCGATAAGTAGGGACGGTGAGAGGCATACAGATGGGGCATTTTATCACAACTGTCCGTGCGTCGTGCGCAGACAGCGAATCTACTGTTCGGTCCCTTTCTCTCTGTGTACAGTCATCCAAGTTGAACTTTCGCGTTCCCAATCAGAATTGCACTGTCGGTAATTGCTTTTCGGATATCTGACAGTAAATCGTAGAAAACGTTTTCCTCACGTTCCGAGCCGTTGGAGCGTTAGTTGCTATGGGGAACAGTGTAGTTATATTGGATTGGTTTCGAGATACTCTACTGTTGATAAACAACCTAGAGATTCATAACTAGCTGTTCACAAGGATCCAAACAACCAAGAATTTTCTGCTCTGAAACCGAGGACGATTCCAACGTGAGACAGTGTTCGCTCTTTAGCACTGTCATCACTGGACACTCTCAGGTGATACCGTTACTCTGAGGCATTGTTTAAGTGTATCCAAAAGGATGACAGTGGTGTAATCATATATATTCGGATTTCGTAGACTCAAGAAACGTCCAAACTTGGAAGAGTGCTTATAAGGCAGCTTAGCGACTGATATTTTGAGGGTGTGAACATTGAAGGCAGCCATATGCGTGGGTGGTCTAGGTCTTAGAGATGGAAAGATGAGGAAACAGTGGTGCGGTGAAAATTTTCGCCGCAGCTGTCCAAACAAGGTGAGTCCTGATATTTGTCGGTCTCTTATGTCACGAAGGTGAATTAATTTTTGGAGATCTCACCCTAATTCCCTGACTCAAATTCTGATCCGTATGGCAGTGTGGAGCCTACCCACCCAGACACCACAGATCACAAGGCACAACTGTCTGCTGCTGCGCACAGTAGGCATTTTTGAGCATTGATGGACCTTTGTTTCAGAAATATCGCCACCGTAATGAGCATACGGCCGATATAGTGATCTATGCTTCCTCGGAGGAAGGTAGCATCAATGCTTCTATTAGTATGGGACTGCTAGTCACCTAGAAGAGAAACATTACTACCCTTACGCTCCTGTCGTAGGGAACAATGCAAATTTACCTCCAGACTGCCTAATATACTCAATTCTATCATTTTCATAGTAGTCAGGTAAGTGTGGATTACGACTATCTTCGACAAAATGATCCGACTTCTTTCGGTAATGCTGTGTAGTATGAATTTAACATTTCCGCTGCGAGATATAAGTATAAAACTGTCCAATCACACTGTTTTACGAGTTCAGTTTTCCATTAGGATGAGCTCTGATTTCATGTAGATTACGGATACCAGGTAGCCTACTGCCGCTGACATAGTTTGAATCCAGTCGGCTGCTGAAAGTGGTTATGGAACTCATTATACAGAACATATGGATTCTCCATATAACGGGTAAGCCTGCTGTATATATGAGGTGGCAAAATAACTTGGTGTTTGGTGTTTGCATCAGTTGCATGCCTCACTTAACCTATCTTCGGTATATAAAATACTCAGTGAGGTTCGCAGTCTTTAAAGGTGACTACAGTAAGCGGTGAAAGCATCTGTCACTGACGGTATCGTAAAGGTTTATACACTAATGCGGAATTTTGAGAAACCGTAACACTGCGCACCGCGACACCCCATGGTAGGGTTTCTGCAAAGAACTATAGAACCAGAGTTTGACTATGTTGCACCTATTAAGATGCAACACAATACAGTTACTCGTATCAACAGGCTTGCTGCACTTCACCTGGCTGCTCAAGTTTGACCCTGTAGATATGACAGGACCTTGAGGAACGGACGTCTAGCCAGTGTAACCAGCGAGATCACTACAAGGCGGCAGTTCTTGGTCGGGGAGTTTGACCCGTCTCCAGCCGCCTACTGTGTCCAAACGCCGCTAGAGTATTAGGCTTGACACTTGTTTTTCAAATACAGAACGTTCAGCAAAATGTATCAAAGATCGAACGAAAAAACCGAACAGCCTCATTACTGAAAAACCAACAACTAAAAACTCATCAAATTCGCTAATACTCTAGTCTGACGATAAGTCAAAACGTTTGGGTAAAAGGAGTACTCATAGAGGAACTGAATACAAATCAATAGAAATGAAGCCAAACTAACGGAAGCAGCTACGCTTACCGCCAATCCAGGAGTATCTGTGTCAGGAGGGAATGCCAATGTGACCAATGGACCAGAGTGCTCCAATTCCATTCGTAATACTTCAGCGAAACCTCTCATAGCATATTTACTGGCACTGTAGGCTGCAAAACCGTAGATACCAACTTGACCCGCCATGCTACAAACGAATGCGATTCGCCGATCCCTGCTACTGCGAGTTCGGTCTGAGAGCATGTGAGGCAACAATATTTTAGTCACATTAACAGCCGACAGGTAGTTCGTCCTGATCAAACCTTCGATAGTGTCTGGCGTTGTGTCAAGGAATGTTCGTGAAACTGCATATCCTGCACAGTGTACGAGAATATCCACGGGACCTGAAACATACAAGTCGACGGATATACAAGATCACGGAACGGCACTCCAACTAGTCCATAACAATACAATCAATGAGTGACCGTTGAAGTGCAGAGTCCAAGCAGCTGACATATCAAGATATCTGCCGGGAAAGTGTCACCGGCCAAACTATAGGAGCCTCACCACTCCGAGCCCCTGGGTTGGGTTACCGACCTTTTATCCAAAAAACCATGAGTGCAACATGCATTCAAGAACTAGTTGTTTAAAAGTGGCAGTTAACAGCATTTTGACGTTGTGCCACCAAGCCCTATTCTTTCCTTTTTGGCAATTCGCCTGCAAATATGTCTGAAGATCATGCACACAGCGGTCCAGCGATAATTTGCTGGAGTTTGCGGTGTCTGGGACCGACCTTTCTAATCCATCCTTCAGGGGAAAGCAACATCACTGCTCCCATTAATATGGACATGCTGGTTTCCTGGATGAACACCTAACTGCTTTCAATTATCGTAGAAGAAAGTATGACATTACCCCCAGACCGCCTCGTTTTACGGCTAAACACAGTACGGGGTTCGTTGCTGTTCGTTTGACCGCTCTCCTCTGATCTTCCTGTCATGGTTGCACCTTATGGAACGGAGATCCACCCAACGCATCCCGCGGGATTATTGCGGAACTCAAGCCCGAACAGCACTTCAAGGTGGGAGCTTTTGGTTGCATCACTCCCACACACCTATGACTAACTAATGGCAGTCGTTATTCAGCTTGATCCGTCCAGAAACGATCACATGCCACTTCTGGTACTGCTGCAGTCTTAACGCTCCAGAATGCTCAGGGTTTTTGCAAAAATGAGAACAGCCTAGCAGTTGAACCCAATGGTGGCCATTTCGGATAGAACTGGGCCTTTACGACCAACGAGCCGAAATCAGAGTACATTATATCGACTTGATTCAGTCCATACGATAATGACCATTAAAAGTCACTTCAAGCAACATCGCGGGTTTAACACGCCGAAGTATTCAGTGTGTCAAGGTATTTCGGTCGGCTTTGATCCATACGGCGTGCCACGGGAAGTCATCTCTAGCACCATCGTAGGTTGACCTAAGGCAGATCTGGTAAACTTACCTTAACCGCCGACGGATGGCTGTGTGCGCTGGTGACTAACTAGTCCGATGCAACCAGCGTAAACATGACCACAGTTACCGCGGATCGAGTTTGTCTAGTTTCCAGGTCTAGCAACTCCGAGGATGCCCTCGCGATCGTTGAATTGACGAGTTGCTTCATGCGGTTTCACCTTTTGCCATCTTTATTTTGCTTCGGCTTCCCGTTTCACAAGAATCGCAATAGTAGCTTTTAGCCGGTGCCCACATATCGGTGCTTCTGTCCCCCAATGTTTCGTCTCCTCGTATCAAGTTGACCATACAGGCGCTGCTTCGTAATTTTGCTTCCCTGCGTTCGTTAACATGCTCCACCACCGTAGATGAATGAATATGACAGTGACCTCCATTTTGTCACAGCACACCTATTGCAGATCCTCCATGTCCGGCACGTGTTGGGTTCAATAAACACCAAGTGTCTACCTCAGAAGATGCATGTGAAAGCTGCTTAATTAGGAGGGACCGAAGCCTACGGGTACATACGAAGCTACATGCTTACTAGGCGAGGTGTTTATTAGTCACCTGCCGGGACATACACAATACAAGATAAGTCATGAAAGGGACCGGAAATAAGGATTTTTACTGACATCAGCCTGCACTTCTAAACCTGTGTCTGTTTCTGTTGTTCGCCCTTTAGAACAGCAGCTTATAATCGACCATCACGTGTTCTCCAAGAAACGGACTTCTCCGACAACAACACCATGGTGTATAATCAACCCACACTAGCTGCAAAGTTTCAGTATGTTGAATGAAGAACTTGGTTAAGTGAAAATATACACTGGCAAAGTTTGGGGTGAAGTATCAAACATACTTCTGAAGCCTGAGAAGGAGTAACTCACTCATCAGTGGTTTCTACTCATTCCCTAAATTAGAATAATCGAAGTCACTAGTTGATGCAGACCTTATGAACGATCACGTGGATACACTTCCTTTGAACAAACATCACTCCACAGAAGCCGAAGACATCCTGTGTAAAAGTGAACATTGAACATCAAGAATCCCACGGCTGGTTAGGCCATGCCATATGAAACCTGGGTCTTTATTTCACAGTAACTTGGACGTGTTGCACATCCCAGGCAGCAGCCGTAGGACTACTCTTTCCGGTCTCATGTTGCCATCTCTAGGTAAGAATAACCAGGATAGCCGTCTGGCTGTTAATTCCATTTCCGATGTGTAAGTCTACATGGAACGATGCTTGGAAACCGAGCATACTGTGAAACAGTCTAGTTATTGGTCGTCTCTTACAAGCCGTGATACCAAGAGGGATTGTGTAGCTCTTTTATCCTTCTTCAGGTGGTTCAAACACGGAACCTTCTGGATGGAAGTTCAATGCTCCATTATTTAGCTGAACAGCTGTGGCTAAAGTGGGTTTAGAAGGGATATAGCGCACAAACCACCCACTTATATGGAGGATCATCAGCAAGCTGACCAAATGATGGACGGACTTTCATCATCCTTGTTTGCCACTACTCCTAATTTCACAATCGGACCTTTGAGTCAACTACTTTGGATGGGAGCCGAGTCCGTATACAACCAAGATAGACGGTCACATCGATTGCCGCATGACTGTCTGTCTCAGCGGCTGAAAGGTAAGAAAAAACGTACTGGGGGATATAGAAGAGAAAAGACTGTTAGCTACACTATGATAGAACCACATTTTGGCGATTTTAGATGTTGCGTGAACTTCGGTAATAGTGGCCATGTTATATCCCCTCAGAGGGGTGATACAGTAATCAAAGCAAATAATCGGTATCAAAATCTCACCTGCACTTGAAATGAGTTCTTCAAGCTGATTCTTCAACGGCTGAAACTCAGCACATAAATCAACTGACAAGGTCCGAACTTGGCAACCACGTCTTCCCGAAGCGTGTAGCTTCTCTTGGGCTAAAAGCAGCTTATTCTTATCACGGGCAATTAATGTGACGTTGGCGTCAGAAAGATAGAATAACTCTGCCAGCGATAAGCCTATTCCACTAGAACCTCCAGTGATGAGCACGTTGTAACCCTTCAGAGTAGTTGGAGGCTGGTTTTGAAAGTAAAATCTCCACAGAAGGTAACAACTCAGCACCAAGACAACAACGAAGGAGACTAGTTCCCACTGCAATGAAAAAGCACGATGAGAAAAGAAGTGATACGTATGAAAAATAACAACACATGCTGTACAGTTCTATTGAGCATCATCAGTGTACAAATTTCCCAAACGTGCCGTCACATTCTTCATCTGACAGTTCATAAGAAACTAGGCCGCCTGTTCCATGAGGCCCTTTCGGTACGTTTTTCAGAAGGGGCAACTCCGTCATTGCGGATGGAAGTATGAGGGAGGACATTGTACGTGCGACACTTTCTGAATCATTCAACGAGTGAACAGCATCAGAATTTTCTGACTTTGTATCACAAGCACGCTGGGCAAGGGTCTTAAGCTTCTTCTTGTGAGCTGTGTATTCGCGCCGAAGTCGGTCGATCTCCAACCTCATGTCACTAAGCGTCTTCTCTCCATAAGAAATGCATGTAGTCTGTCTAAGCAACGAGTCGATTTCCCGTTCTATCAGCAAAAGTGACCGTTCAACGGAAGCAGGAGTGTTCAGAGAGGAAAGCGGTGGGCGTTTCGTACATCCATGTAGGGTCCCTTGTTTGTTCAGACGAGTTCTGAGACGATTTAGAGCACTAAGTTTGGCTCTTTGATAGCCAGGCATCGACGAGTGGGCTCCAACGGATCGGTATCACGTTCTCATCCAGCTATTGTTAGACCTCCGTCAAGCATACGCGAAACAACAAGGTTGATATCCAGCCACCTGAAAAAATGTAAAAATAATTAGCATCTGGCAGAAACGAATACTCATGTGTAAAGCGATACGGGTGAATGGATGCATGAAATAATCAAGTAATCAAACGAACAGATAAATAAATCGATATGTATATGCATAATTTCCGACCAAAAGCTGGTGATCGGGCCTGCGTTCCACGATATTCTCGCGGACTACATTGGGTGGAACTCTGATCGATAAGGTGCAATCATTCCAGGGGAGCCAGAGGAGAGCGGTCAAACGAAAAGAAGCGAACTCCGTGGTACGTTTAACCATAATACGAGGCGGTCTGGGGGCAAAATGATACTTTCCTCAACGATAACAGTTGAAAGCAGTTAGGTGTTTATCCAGACGATCAGCGTGTCCATATTTATTGGAGCAGCAATGGTGCTATCCCTTGAGGAAGGATGGATTAGAAAAGGTCGGTCTCAAACACCGCAAACTCCGATTGCCCAACTGTTAACCATGACCACCGGAGAATCATCCAAGACAGTCCAACTACACTTGAAACCTACTAAGGGTTCGATACTGTTCCAAACGCATGTGCTGTGCGCAATGGCATCAAGAGTGAGACCACCATGCCTTTTTCCGTGTGCCCTCAGGCTAAGCAAGTCCCCTGCTACTCAGTCCGCCAGACTATTGAGTCAGTGGCTACGGACAGGACCCGCTGTCTTGTGGGTCAGACTTTCAAGTCAAAGGTTACGGTCGCGGCAGGTAGCAGGGGAGCAGCTACGATCAGCTGAAAACAACGGCCACGCCTTAGTTGGGCTGATTCGGTCAACGGGGTAGAAGCAAGCGGGTATCGGGGAAACAATCTGCGGGAAAGATGGAACGGCAATGCGTTCGCAGAACCATCGTCTTGAACGATGGGATGGACATTTAAAGGAACAATTAAGTAAAGCTGACCTCATTTAACACAACCTCTGGGAGAACTCAACGAAGCTGAATTCAACAACGATACCGGTCCGTCATCGGAAGGAGAAACCCAGCGCGATATATCAATACTCAGTTACGAAAAGGCACCCAACCCGGATGGTCTCCACCCCACGCTTCTCAAAAAAGGCGGTGAAGCTTTGCCAAGCAGTCTGACAGTACTAATGAGGATTTGTAACGGAAACAGAAATCCAGTGGAATGGAGCGCCTCGACCGTGATCCCAATTTCCAAAGAAAGCACACGAAAGTCAATTCAAAACCATCGTGACATCAGCCTGTTAGATGTAGCATCGAATGTGCTTTCTGGCATTATTTTGTGCAGGTTGACAGGTTATCGGATAGCATCACTCTTTCAAACGTCTCATGTCGGTCGTTTTTCTTGACCCGAAGGCTGCTTTCGACTATGTAGATCGCCAGAAACTGTGGCGGGGCCTGGTGATCAAACTTTTATCACATATGAGCACTGCGCCCAAAACCCTATGGGCGTGTGCGCGTATACAGCAAGCCGTCCTCTAAGTTCAACACACCGGTGTTAAGACAAGGTTGTCCTCTTTTAACAGTCCGCTTTATTCTAGACGTGCCCATTGAAACCCCTCTGCATGCCTCAGGAACCTCGGAGACTGAATCGCTCCCGGAGTGTTCACTCACATACATTGGGTACGCCAATGACAGACCATTCAGAGATGCAAATCCCTGCAAACAGACTAAGTAATTCTGCTGCAAGCTTTGATTCGCGATTTACACTTGTAAAACGTAAGGTGCCGCTGCAAGACTGGATGCAAACAAACCCAAACTTCATGCTTACAGACCAGCCAATCGATGTAGTAGGTATTTTACCTGGGCAGTCGTATTAGTTGGGATGGGCATGCTGGAGACTAGATTACTTCTCCAATCCGTAAGGCCAATGCAGCACTTGCCAGTCTGCGACACCTACGGTACTGACAGTGTGTCTGTCAAGGGCAAGTATACACTGCAGCGGTGGGAACCATGCCGCTGTATGGGTAGGGAATGTTGCCTCTATGTGCATGAGATGTACGAAGAATCTGTTTTACCATTAATGTCTCTGAAACATTGGCAGGGTCTGGTGGGAACATTAGATTAGTAATGCTGAGATACTCCGGATAGCTTTAGGAAGGAAAAACTCTCCCGCGATGGACGTTTCATAGATTACGCTGGTTAGGACACGTACTTCTCAAGCCAGAGATTTTTCTGCCCGGTCCTGTTCTGAGTTGAAGCAATCGAGGTGGACATCCCATGACCTGGCAGCGAAGTGTGGAAGCACTAATCAGCGAACTCATTCGGACTGACAACTTGCGCCTTATTGGACGGGGACCCCAAGACTCAATTCATCAAGAAGAAATTGGTTTCATTTTTCGCTCGTGCAAATTGATTAAAGAATTCTTTTTCTGTCTCACCAATCCGTGAGTTGATGCGTCATATGATTCGAATTTTTCGCAGTTGATCCAGGTATTCACAAAAATGAGCCAGCTTATGACAACCTGTCCTTCGCTAAAACTACCAGCGAAACAAATGAAAAAATAAAAACCGTTCAGTTGTAACACCCATTCGGTGCCTAGCTGCCATGCCACCCGAAGGAAGCACTAGGGCTGGTATACTGCCAGGATGCCCAAGCCTAGACAAGGGAAGTCGAGAGGTAGAGGTCGGGTTCGTACCACGAACCCTCCGCCAATAAATTCGCGCTCTAACCACTGAGCCACCTCGCTCCCAGGTTTTGGTTACCAAGACTACTAATCACAAATGCCGGATGGCTGTTGACTACAGCCAAACTATTAACCGGTTCACATATCTGGATGCTTAGCCTCTGCCACGCTTGGACAAAATGATTGACGAAATTTCGCACCACGAGGTCTACAGTACATTAGACCCCTTGTCTGCTTACCATCAAGTCCCCATCTCTGCAACCGACAAACCTTATACAGCATTCGAAGCATGTGGCGGCCTGTTTCAGTTTTGTCACATACCCTTCGGTGTCACAAACGGTGTAGCATGTTTTCAGCGAACTATTAACAATATCATTAAGTCTGAAAAGCTGAAAAGTACGTACGCCTACATTGTAGTAACGGTATCTTCCCCAGCTTAATTCTCGGTCTGAACGCCCCAAGCTAGCGTTCACGTCAAAACAACCACCACAGGTGCACAAGGTATATTAACGCCCAACACGAAGTCAAGAAGACTTGTACAGCGCTTCATGTATATAGCGTAAGCGGCGACAACTTTCTGGAAATTCTGACGCCTTCTGGATGCGCCATTGGCAACCGGCATTCGGCCAATACTGGGTCCATATTTTCGACCGATCAGATCTCGGCTTGCTTCCGGACCGGCAAGCGTCCCGAAATTTTGGCCAATCTTGCGCGGAATAGGCTTCTCGGCCGTAGCAGCACCTGGCTGTGAGCGGTAAAGCGGGATCCGTGTGGAATTCCGCCTAACACCTCCCCCTTGAAGTTTGTTGACGTAGCTTCGAAGCCGCGGGTTCACTTGCAGGAGCCTCACTGGCTTGCGGATCCTGTCCGTCCAGCGTCGCGGTCGTAATCCGTCCTCAGGCTGGGCCTCCGACGAAGCAGCTGATGGATTTTCTGGGATGGTGCCGGGATCAAAAGTGTCAGGAAGCATCTCTAGACTCAACTCACTCTGTCCTGTGGGCTGGATCTGCGCCTCTGTCGGCCGGATTTGGTTTGTGTGTCGTGTCCACCTGGCTGGGCCAACTTGAATCTCGTAGAGCACTTTGCCGCGCCGGCGAAGGATGAGTCCTGGAATCCACGTAGGGTGTCTGTCACGAACCAACACTCTCTGGCCTTCGATGAAGGAGCGCGCGTTCGCTCCGTGATGCCGGTTGAACTGTTCTTTTATTCTGGTGTTGTGGTGACTAGCCTGCCTTTTCTATGGCCGGATAGTGTCCTGCGGTGTTCGAACATTCCTTCGGAGCAGTGCCTCTGCTGGTGACACTCCATCAGGCGAGTTGTGGTTTGGAGTCGCTCGATATGCTAGCAGGAATCTCTGCAAAATCTCTTCCGTTGGTCCCTCCCCTCTGGACTTCTGAAGTTCCCGCTTCAGAGTGTCAAAGAAGCGTTCCGCCTAACCGTTCGACCATGGATGAAACGGCGGCGAGCGGACATGCTTTATGCCATACTCCCGACAAAAGTTCGCCAACGCCGACGACGCGAACTGACTACCGTTGTCGGATACAATAGTCTCTGGTGTTCCAAAGCGACCGAACCATCGTCGGAGTTCCAGGACTGTGGTGGCAGTTGTGGGGCTGTTCACCGGAGAAATTAACTTTAGGCACCGAACACGACCAAAAAATGTTGGCCACCAACTGGACCTGCATAGTTGATATGAAGACGAGACCAGGGTTCGGTCGGTTGCGGCCATGACCGTAGGTAGGTTTTCACGGGTGACTTGGATGCTTCAGCACACTGCAAGCAAGATTTTGAGACTTGCTCGATCTGGGAGTCCATCAAAGGCCAGTAGACGTAACTCCGAGCAAGGGCCTTCAGCCTGCTTGTTCCCGGGTGCCCCTCATGAAACTGATTCAGGACGGCTGGCTGTAACTTCCTTGGGATGACAACGCGTTCTGAAATCGGAAGGCATCCATTGCCTGCGATAGTGCTTCACACCGGTTGAAGTAAGGTCTCAGTTCGTCTTGTGGGCAGGTACGCGGCCATTGATTGTGGTGGTGCTTAATGACTTGCTGCAGCACACAGTCTTAGTCAGTAGCCTAGCGGACCATGTCGGCAGTCACTGGGAGAATGCAAACCGCTTCGGATACTACGCGGTTAAGCTCCGGTTCCAAGGCAATTGTTGAGACTACAGTATCTTCTGGTTCTGGCCTACTTGAATCAATGAGCCACGACTGCGTCTGCTTGCCCGAGGCTGGTGGTGGACTGGTACTTTATTTTGAAGTCATATCCCAGAAGCAGAGTGGCCCATCGCTGGAGGCGGTTGGCAGTGTATGCCATTATTCCTTTCTTCGAGCCAAACAAAGTAAGACGAGGCTTGTGATCGGTCAGTAGGATGAACTGGCGGCCGTGGAGCATCCTATGAAACTTCTTAACGACAAACACGATGGCCGAAGCGTCCTTTTCTATCTGACTGTAGTTGCACTCGGCCGATGTCAGGGATCTGGCCGCATGAGCAATGGCCTTCTGGCTGCTGTCGGGGAATACATGTGAAATCAGTGCGCCAATTCCATAGTTCGAAGCATCCGACGCCACAACGCTATCCAGCGATGGATCGTAGTGTGTGAGTAGCAAATCGGAACTTAGCATGGATTTGACATAGTCAAAGGCGCGTTGGCATTCTTCTGACCATGTCCACTTGTGATCCTTGGTAAGTAGCTGTTTTAGTGGGCCTCAGAGGAGATGCATGGCAGGCAGAAACGAACTATAGTGACTGACGAGACCGAGGAAGGACCTGAGGGACGTCACGTCTGCGGGGGCTGGCATATGTTTGATAACTCCGATGTTCTCCGGGTCTGGTCGGCGGCCATGTTGGTCAATGGTGAAACCTAGGTACTTTATCGACCACATAAAGAAGGTGCATTTTCCTCGGCGCACTCTGAAGCCATATTCTTGAGTACGACCAAGCACGTAATCAAGGCACTGCCACAATTCGTGGGGGTTGGAACCCATGACAATGAGATCGTCCAAATAGGCAGCAGCGATGGGGGCATCCTTCAGCATCGTATCCATGATCTACTGAAATATGGCTGTGGCTGTTTTGACACCGAATGGCAGTCGGGTATACTGGAACAGACCGCGGTGCGTATTGATCGTCAGAAGTTCTCGAGACTCTTCCTCAACTTCAACCTGCAGGTAAGCATCGGCCAAGTCAATCTTCGCGTAACATTTGCCCCCATTCAATTTCGCGAACAAATCGTCTGGAAGAGGCAGAGGGTATGATAGGAGTCCAGTGCAGCATTGAGACCAGTAGAAAAATCTCCAAACAACCGAATGGTTCCGTCAGCCTTCTCCACCAACACGATCGGTGTGGTCCATGCAGAGTAGTTGGTCGGTTGGAGAACACCAGCCTTCTGTAGTCGGTCCGGTTCCTGGTCAACGATAGGTAAGGCTACATATGGTACTGGGCGTTTAGGCCTGAAAATTGGTTTGGCACTGGGGATGAGGCACAGTCTGGCTCTTGCTTTTGTGCACCGTCCAATAGATGCATAGCGCTGTAGGAGGTCCTCAAGTGAACGCTTCGCAGTGTGAGTTGGTTCGAGGGCAACTCCGGGTGCTGCGTGCGTGAGGCTGCAAATAGAATTAATTGGTTTCTCCAGTAGACTGAGCTTTTCGATCCAATCCAGCCCCATGAGATCAAGTTTGGGACATGACGTCAGGTAGCTTGCGCCGTCGAGCCACTGAAGCTTATGAAGCAGTAAACCTCGCCAGTCAACTTCAGTTTACCATCAGAAGCGTTACGGGCCCAATGTTCGGTCGCTTTCACATGATGCTTACCAATTGGTTTCCATGTTCGTTCACTGAGCAGTGTGATGCTGGAGCCCGTATCAAGCTGCAAACGAACTGGGATGTTGTTGATACGAACCGTCACGAACTTCCTTCGGCAAGCAAAACCAACTTTGAATGTCGCCGTTACCGAGTTGGACCGCGATTTATGGGCTGCACGGTGGTATGCGGGCGGCCTCGGCTTCTGAGATCGACATAAATCTTCTTTGTGGCCACGAAGACTGCACCTGGAACATTTATGACGCCTAAACTGGCAATAACGAGCAAAATGCCACTCACCGCAATGCCAGCAACTTGCGGGGGCCTGCCCTAATTTGGTTGGGCTTGTTGTCAGCTTTCTTTGGCGCGCTGGAATTGATTGCGTGCACACAGCTGGTTGAAGTAACAGGTGGCTGGCCGATTATAGCCGTGTCGCGCTTCAAGTTGATGAGGCGTTGAAATTTGGTGGTGAGGCTCTTCAACGTCATTTCAGCATCCTGTTCAATTCTGGTAAGCAGCCGGGTTCTGATGTCAGCATCTTGGGGCGACTGGAGACCGGATACAAAAATGAGGCACTTAAACTGATTCTCCGTCATTGAGCTGAGCTTGAAGCGCTCGCATTCCCGATTGACAACACCGGCAAACGTGATGAAATCATCATCATCTTTCTTGACCAGCTTTAGGCATTGGTAACGGATATTGAACAGTGATGTTTGATCGCCAAATATCTGAGACAGTGTTCTGACCGTTTCATCAAAGCTGAGGTCGCGGGGCAGCTTGGGGAGAATGAAATTTGTGTACCGTTCATGTTCCGATGTGCCGAGTTTTCGCAGCAATAATCTGACTTTCCATCCGTCATCAAACTTGGAAAAATCAGTCTTGAACATGTCTTCGTACCGCTTGAACCAGGAGTCAAAAGTGTGACCAGAAAGAGGGTCGAATGTGAACTCCGTGATTGAGGCCGCGGCTGCATCAGTTGAAGAAACAGAAGACTCACCAGTACTGGCTGCTGCTGTCTGGATATGCAGT